>QEPC01012362.1:11385005-11443865 GCA_003113815.1 Sphenodon punctatus
GTCCCGGCTGCTGTTGCTGCTGCTGTCCCTCCACCACCTCCAGGTGCAGCACGACCGCCTCCTCCGCTGCCCGTGCCTCTACCACAGCCTCCTCCACCTCCTCCTCCTCCCTTGCTCTCTCGCCCTCTGCTCGCCTCTGCCTTCTGCCTCACTCCATCCCGCCCCATCCCCCTGCTGCTATGTGCCCTTTACATCTCCCTTTGCTACCTGAGTTGTTGCTTGTTGCCTGGCAGCGACGCTGCACGCTTTGTCCCCAGCTGGGAATCATTTCCTTTGATTTCGGCCGGTGGTTGCCGACCAGATGTTACTTTCTGTTGGTTCCCATTGGGAATCTCTTTGACCACGCTTTCGGAGATGGTCTGGCAGGGAGCTCCGGAAGCGTGGTTTATTTTGACCCCATGTGGGTATTGACTGTGGTGAACATCTGGAAGCCACTGAACAGACGGTCAGGGCGCTTTGGCACCACTGCGGGATTGACCGTGGTTCACTGTGGTTGAGCGTGATCTCATAATGTCTGAAAATAGCCTTTGTAACAAAATGTTATCAAAGCCAAGAAGTTACTATATTTTTTAATGGAGGAGATATTGCTATTATTTAGGAGAGCAGACATTGTTTCATTAGCTAAGAAAGTGCTATTATAGTACACAAATCCTTGATCTTCAAGGCATAAATAAACCACTAACTGACAAGGGTAACGAATAAACTATTTTTAGTGGCAGATTATTTTGTAATAATCTGCTACTAAATTTCCCACGTCTTCCTGTGGTTCAATTGGTGCTGATTACTCTCTGAGATAAGACACTGGACTCGTGGATGACCTTTACACAGCACAACCTGGGGTGACTGCCCTGGACGCTGCTTTTTTTTATTGTCTTCTGGACCCACACATTGAGTCCCATTTTCAACAGGAGAAGGTGCAAAGCCCTCTCCATCAGTGGGTCCCCAACACATCCACCTCTAGCGCCCTGTGAAGGGTGTTCCCAAGGGGGCAGGGGCATAGGGAAGGGATTGGGGTCATTAGGGGCCCTGCATCTTATCTTTGACTGGGCCTGACAAATCCTAAGGCCAGCCCTGATTGGACTTCATGGGCCACAAGTCTACTCTAGGCTAGTGATGTCTATGGCTTGCTTAATGGGAAAAAGACTCTAAAATTGCAGGTCCCAGCTGGCGAAGGCCCTAGAAGTTCTTTATGATTTCACAGACCATCAGGTCTAGGAAAGTTAATCATATCTGATCCCTTTGCAGTGAAAAGTTATTAATAATGAAGACCATGCCTGGATTATAGGGGTTTGTTTATTAGGCTATCTATAATTAACAGGGATTTGCCATTTGTTGTATAGTATCATTGCTGCTTCTGTTGCAGACTTAGATGGCATAATTTATACAGCAATTGTATATGAAACAGTACAAATTACAGTTTGCCCGTTATATGAGAGAGTGTGTTTTTACATGAGACACCCCCATGCATGGACACCCACTGTCCACGTGGTTAAGAGCTCATGTGAATTTGGTGCATGGAGGTGCGGGCTCTTATGACCCATGCACCACCGATCCTGGCCACGCATGGGGCACTCTGGGAAAAGCCAGAGTGCCCCATGCGTGGATGGGGTAAGCAGTGCACGGATGGGGCAGCCATGCCTGGGGCCGCTCATTTAAGCACTCCCCAATGCATGACGCCCCCGCACCCACGCCACTCACTGACTGGGGACCCCCACCCCTCTTGTTTAAAAACACCCTGACAGAGTGCAACTGGTGACTTATCATTTTTTGTTCACTTTTTAAAATGTTGTTTAACATTTAGTCGGCAAAGTAAATATAATGGAGCAAAAGGAAATGGAGCAAATGAGTAACCGTTCTGTGCTATCCCTTGATAATCTCTGTGTGAGATCATCCCTTCTACAAAGGATTTTTTACTAGGAGAAAACACTTGACCTGCTTGGAATCTGTCCCAAGGATGATAGTAACAAATAAGCATTCATGAGTAACATAGACAATGCCTGTTAAACTGTTCCAATGTTATATATATGTTAAATGTTGAGATGTCTAAACCTACATAATGCTCTAAGGAGGGAAATTAAAGGTTCTGGAGGGTGATTAGATGGTGGTTGATGGTAGGTCATTTTCTGCAAGAGGTCAACACCAAAAAGTGGGGAGAGGGGGTTGCATAGACTAGAGGGGTCTTTTACAGTTTCCAATATTTTGGATAAGCAGTTAACTGATTCTTGGAGGCTCTACTATCACTATGGCCACTTTCAGACGTTGCCCCCAGCCCCCCATGCATATTCTGGCTGGGGGGGGATGCACAACCAGGATATGCTCGGGGATCAGCCGGTCTAAAAGTCGCTCCCCCCCCCCGCGGCTTTGCCGGCAGACATGCGCATGGATGCAGAGGTCAATTTCCTGTTCCGCATCCATGTGTGTGTCTGAGGGGCTTTCAGACTGGCCGATACCCCGCGCATATTCTGGCTCCGCATTCCCCCCCTGCAACCAGAATATGCACGGAGGGGGGGAGGAGGGAGGAATGTCTGAAAGTGGCCTATGTTCTGTTCTTATCTTATGTTCTTAATATCTGCAACAAGGGTGGGGAAATTCTTTTCCTTCCAGTGGCCAGTTTGAACATTAGTACAAGTTCCAAGGTCTACATCAGGGGTTCTCGACCCTTTCCCAGTAACAAGTACTGGAGTAATGTAAGTGACTACTTGGGAGCACTGCATAATTTGCATGAATGATTTGCATAAATATACGTAGATTAAATCTCCCTTTTGAAATTCAATTTAATTCATTCCAAAGGAGGACTGTTTCAAAGTGCTCCCGAGCTCCATTGACAGTAGCTTGGGGAGCACTTTCACTCATTGCCCAAGCACTCTGCTGCTCTTGAGTACCAGACTGAGAATCCCTGGTCTACATAGAAGTTCTGGGGAAGGGATGCTTAAGAGCTGTATATGATTTACTCTTTGTGGAAAACCAGAATCCCTAGATTGTTTTTCCAACCTCTTCCCTTTTAATACCCTTTCAGCAGGAACTCACCATGAGCATAGAAAATGGGTTTTTTAAAGCAAAGTACTTTTATTCTAAAACATAAGCAGGCTGTGATTAACCCTTATACATTTTTTGGGGGTATTTTCCTATCCCAGGTGTGCATTTCTCGCAAAAACTTGTGAGTTAGTGGCTCTCCAACTTTGCCCTATTAGGACATTGTCACCTGGACCAAGGTACACAATACACTCAAAGGAAATTTGGTTACCATTAACCATTGGCTTTTTTTTGTGAACAAAAAACCCTGAGACAAAAAACTACTTCAATACATTTTGCCATGGGGTATTTATGGACCCCAGGATAAAACCTGGGGTTAAAAAACTACCCCATCACATTTCATGTTAGTTTACACATTCCAGAAATGTCAGTGCCAAGGACAGGAGTAGAAAAAACAGCGCAAGACACAATTAACATCAGTTTTTTCAACACAGTGTGTAAGGGTTAACACACACACTCTTCAAATGTGAGAAATATATTCAAAATACACTTCAAAGGAAAAGATATGAAGCAGCTAACTTAACCCTATATGTATAATTGGGGATCGGTTGGGGATGTTTTCCAGTCATCTCCCCATACGGACGCTGTGGTTGGGAGTTTCTCCCATCCTCCTTCTGGGAGCCTGTAGACCAGCATGTTGGGGGACGGTCTCTCCCAGCTGGGAGCTGAGGCAGGCTGCCAGCTCTTCCGCCCCCATTGAGGGGGCAGGGCTTGGGGAGGCCGGCTTTCAGGTCACTCCCACAAACACTGGGAGTGGCCAAGGGCTGTGCCGGTGGCTATGCCGGGGGCCCATGACGAAGGGGCTTGCCCTTTGGCAGGGCCCTTTAGCTGGGCTCGGCGGTTGGGGCCGGCAGATGGGCCCGGAGTAGTCAGTATTTGGTGGGAGGGGGTGGGGGAGGGATATATTTATATTGCATGTGAGAAGACTCTCCCTCCTGATGAGAGCAGGAGGGTAGAAGGAGGGCACGCCCTGGTAGCATCAGGGTGGAGGTGAGGAAGTAGTCAAGGCAGGACTTCTGATGTTACCTGTGAGTAGATATGAAATAACTGATGGATCGATGGATGATGCATTTGTTGTAATTATTGCATTGGGGGAGGGCTAGTATTGTATTGTATAAATTATATTGGGGGCTGTTATTTAGGGGGTTGTCATTGTTGTAATGAGTTTTGTAGGAATTGATGTGCTGTGTTTAATATGTATTATTATGTTTATGTTGTGAGCCGCCTCAAGCCATTTGTAATGGAAGAGTGCAGGATACAAATTAGATGATGATGATTGATGTTTGAGAGAGAGAGAGAGAGAATTAAAAATCCTTAAATCCTAAATTAGGGAAGTTCTACATAATAGGGACACTGAGCTACTTTCAGAAAGATAGCCAGTCCTTTTCAATCAGCGGTTTCTTACCCTTCTGAGTTAAACTAGAGTGAAACATGTTCTCTTTACTGGAGGAAGCTCTGAGCGGAGCGTGAGTGGCACTCAGGCTAGAGAGACTGGGGTTTTGCTCCACTTAATGGACACAAGCAAAGACTATGGCTCTGACCTGTAAATTTATAAGCTAGTTCGATAGCGGAATCACAAATTTCGCCTTATATTATAATTAATGTGTAATTATTTATAAGCTTAAGTGTTCTCAGCTAAATATGGTATTAAAAGCTTTATAGGAATGCATATTGGTGAAACCTGGCAAATTTCTTAACCTCCACATCCTGTAGCGAAACTATTCATATCTTCCTGACAAGATTCCAGGAACACAGGTCAAGTTTGGGGGATTGGATGAGGTCAAGTCGACTGAAGCTNGGCCACTTTCAGACGTTGCCCCCAGCCCCCCATGCATATTCTGGCTGGGGGGGGATGCACAACCAGGATATGCTCGGGGATCAGCCGGTCTAAAAGTCGCTCCCCCCCCCCGCGGCTTTGCCGGCAGACATGCGCATGGATGCAGAGGTCAATTTCCTGTTCCGCATCCATGTGTGTGTCTGAGGGGCTTTCAGACTGGCCGATACCCCGCGCATATTCTGGCTCCGCATTCCCCCCCTGCAACCAGAATATGCACGGAGGGGGGGAGGAGGGAGGAATGTCTGAAAGTGGCCTATGTTCTGTTCTTATCTTATGTTCTTAATATCTGCAACAAGGGTGGGGAAATTCTTTTCCTTCCAGTGGCCAGTTTGAACATTAGTACAAGTTCCAAGGTCTACATCAGGGGTTCTCGACCCTTTCCCAGTAACAAGTACTGGAGTAATGTAAGTGACTACTTGGGAGCACTGCATAATTTGCATGAATGATTTGCATAAATATACGTAGATTAAATCTCCCTTTTGAAATTCAATTTAATTCATTCCAAAGGAGGACTGTTTCAAAGTGCTCCCGAGCTCCATTGACAGTAGCTTGGGGAGCACTTTCACTCATTGCCCAAGCACTCTGCTGCTCTTGAGTACCAGACTGAGAATCCCTGGTCTACATAGAAGTTCTGGGGAAGGGATGCTTAAGAGCTGTATATGATTTACTCTTTGTGGAAAACCAGAATCCCTAGATTGTTTTTCCAACCTCTTCCCTTTTAATACCCTTTCAGCAGGAACTCACCATGAGCATAGAAAATGGGTTTTTTAAAGCAAAGTACTTTTATTCTAAAACATAAGCAGGCTGTGATTAACCCGTATACATTTTTTGGGGGTATTTTCCTATCCCAGGTGTGCATTTCTCGCAAAAACTTGTGAGTTAGTGGCTCTCCAACTTTGCCCTATTAGGACATTGTCACCTGGACCAAGGTACACAATACACTCAAAGGAAATTTGGTTACCATTAACCATTGGCTTTTTTTTGTGAACAAAAAACCCTGAGACAAAAAACTACTTCAATACATTTTGCCATGGGGTATTTATGGACCCCAGGATAAAACCTGGGGTTAAAAAACTACCCCATCACATTTCATGTTAGTTTACACATTCCAGAAATGTCAGTGCCAAGGACAGGAGTAGAAAAAACAGCGCAAGACACAATTAACATCAGTTTTTTCAACACAGTGTGTAAGGGTTAACACACACACTCTTCAAATGTGAGAAATACATTCAAAATACACTTCAAAGGAAAAGATATGAAGCAGCTAACTTAACCCTATATGTATAATTGGGGATCGGTTGGGGATGTTTTCCAGTCATCTCCCCATACGGACGCTGTGGTTGGGAGTTTCTCCCATCCTCCTTCTGGGAGCCTGTAGACCAGCATGTTGGGGGACGGTCTCTCCCAGCTGGGAGCTGAGGCAGGCTGCCAGCTCTTCCGCCCCCATTGAGGGGGCAGGGCTTGGGGAGGCCGGCTTTCAGGTCACTCCCACAAACACTGGGAGTGGCCAAGGGCTGTGCCGGTGGCTATGCCGGGGGCCCATGACGAAGGGGCTTGCCCTTTGGCAGGGCCCTTTAGCTGGGCTCGGCGGTTGGGGCCGGCAGATGGGCCCGGAGTAGTCAGTATTTGGTGGGAGGGGGTGGGGGAGGGATATATTTATATTGCATGTGAGAAGACTCTCCCTCCTGATGAGAGCAGGAGGGTAGAAGGAGGGCACGCCCTGGTAGCATCAGGGTGGAGGTGAGGAAGTAGTCAAGGCAGGACTTCTGATGTTACCTGTGAGTAGATATGAAATAACTGATGGATCGATGGATGATGCATTTGTTGTAATTATTGCATTGGGGGAGGGCTAGTATTGTATTGTATAAATTATATTGGGGGCTGTTATTTAGGGGGTTGTCATTGTTGTAATGAGTTTTGTAGGAATTGATGTGCTGTGTTTAATATGTATTATTATGTTTATGTTGTGAGCCGCCTCAAGCCATTTGTAATGGAAGAGTGCAGGATACAAATTAGATGATGATGATTGATGTTTGAGAGAGAGAGAGAGAGAATTAAAAATCCTTAAATCCTAAATTAGGGAAGTTCTACATAATAGGGACACTGAGCTACTTTCAGAAAGATAGCCAGTCCTTTTCAATCAGCGGTTTCTTACCCTTCTGAGTTAAACTAGAGTGAAACATGTTCTCTTTACTGGAGGAAGCTCTGAGCGGAGCGTGAGTGGCACTCAGGCTAGAGAGACTGGGGTTTTGCTCCACTTAATGGACACAAGCAAAGACTATGGCTCGGACCTGTAAATTTATAAGCTAGTTCGATAGCGGAATCACAAATTTCGCCTTATATTATAATTAATGTGTAATTATTTATAAGCTTAAGTGTTCTCAGCTAAATATGGTATTAAAAGCTTTATAGGAATGCATATTGGTGAAACCTGGCAAATTTCTTAACCTCCACATCCTGTAGCGAAACTATTCATATCTTCCTGACAAGATTCCAGGAACACAGGTCAAGTTTGGGGGATTGGATGAGGTCAAGTCGACTGAAGCTTAATCCTGACAAGACAGAGGTGATACTCATTGGCTCTTCCACCAGATGTTTGCGGGTAGTGGGATCCATAGGGGGGCTAAGAGAGCCCGCGTGAGCGGGCGCCTGGTCTGTGAATGGGAAATTGGACTGAATGTTAGTGCATCCTGCCTGTGTGCCCTGATGGTCACTACCACCTGCCGGGGGTTCCTGGTGGGGCGGCCCCCATAGTGTGATGGCTCCCCTCAGCCCTCTCCTGTGGGGTCCCCCAGCCCTGCCCTGTCATGGGGTGCCCCCCAGGCAGCTGTTTGCCATGGAGGGACCCCTGACTGTGTGGCATGCCGAGGGAGCCGCTGTTGGCCCATCCACCCCTCCCACCTGCACCCACCACCCCGCCCCTGTTGGGCCCTGCTGTTTGTAGTTGCTCACCCCTGGGTGGCCCCCCCTGTACCTCTTCCCCCCTCCACACTCAGGCCCCTCCTGGTCGGTATGCCCTGCCATGGAGGGTGGCCCACCTGGTGGTGCGGGTGCTGCTGGGGCCCCCTCATCCTCCTCCTTCTCCACGACCTCCATCTCGTGCACCTCCAGGCTGCCTTGAGCTGCAATGGGACAGGGTCCCATTAGTGTTTGCCGGCCCCCGGCCGCTGTGGCTCTGTCTGGGCTGTTCCACCCCCCCACACACACACCCGGCCCCGCTGGGGCGCTCATACCTGGATCCTGTTCGTCCTCTTCCTGGGGACTGTCCCAAGTCTCCGCTTGCTCTGTGCGCACCCCCTGTCCCTATGGCCAGTAGACCTGTGGGTGCGCGTGGAGTGTGGTGGTCCGGTGCTCGGGATGGGATGGGACTGTCCACTCCCACTTCATGGCCAGCCCTGCCTGGGGCACCTACCCCCCTTGGTCTGTGGGGTCTATTGGGGGGGTAGTGTGTTGGCCCTGTGCCTGCCCCTGGTGAAGGCACTGCCATGTGTGCAGGAGGCCACGATGTCCCCGTCAATGCAGAGGAACTTGTCCAGCTCCTCCTGGAACTTGACTGTGCGTAGGCCCCAGATGGACTTGAGATTGTCGGCATTGATATGTTTATATCCGGACCTCAAGTCCTTTGCCTGCTGCATGCACTGGGTGACATCCCTATTGTAGGCCGCTGCATCTCCTGGGCAATGGCTTCATAGACCTGTCTGGTCTTGTAGCTGTGCACCAGGTCATGCTGGACCCTTTCAGACCCCCACACGCATATAAAGTCCCTGATCTCCTGCCTTGTTCAGGGCTCCCCCTTTTGGGACCTGTGGGGGGGGCGACCGGCTTGCTGGCTGGGGCCTGCCCTGTGGATGTGGTAGCTGTAGTGGTGCTCATATCCTGTTGGGCGTAGTGCATTAGGAGTTACTATGGCTCCTGCTGGACCCTTCACCCACCCGAGGGGCCTGCCCCCCCGGCCCCTCTCCCCCCTGGGGTTCCCTTTTGCTCACCTGGTTGTCTGGGAGACCCTCCTGAGTCATCATCCCAGTGGTGTGGTGCTCCGTTGTCTGGGAGCTTTCCTGCGGGGACGGGTGACCGGGTTATGCTACTGCCCCCTGTCCTGTGTTCCCTGGCCCATGATGCCGGGCCTGGGGCATGGCCCTCCCCTCTCCTCCTGGGGTGGGTGGGTTCCCTCATGCTCACCTCGCTCCCGCTGCTGCTCCTTGGACCGTGCCCTTGGAAGGTGCTGGACTGGGGGTTGTCAACCAGGGGGGGGCATCAGTGCGGCCCCTCTGCCCTGTGCCAGGATACTTGCACTGTGTTACTTCCTGACACTTTCCCCCCCCCCATTCCCCCCTCTGCTGGCTCCCCCCACATGCCTCCCAGCCTGCCCCCCCCATACTGGCTGTCTGTAACCACCCCCTTGTGCCTTCTGCCTGGGGCGCTTTCCCCCCCTGCACCGCCTTGCCAGGACTTCTCCCCCCCCCGGGTGCCCCTGGGTCCCTGTGCTCACCCAACCCCTTCCCCCATATGGGGTGGCGTCGGTTCTTGTGGCCTTCTCGTGGGCCTTCCTGGTCGCCATTGTGGGAGCCCACGCATGTGTGCCCTGATGCCGCCCTCCATTACAGGTTAGCAGCCGGACATCCGGTTCCCCCCTGCCCTGTGGGCGTGTCTGCGTGGTGGCACGTGCGTGCCCTGTGGTGCCGGCGCAGTGGGGCTCTGCCGGTCTGGTCCACGTGGGTGTGGGTGTTTTCACTTTTACCCGGACACTCTGGTGTTGAACACCCATCTCCACCCATCAGCGGGTGGGTCGTTCGCACGCCCCCACCCACTCATGGACATTTACACGGACGCTCTCCCACCCATCCGATGGGTGTTTCCGGGTGTTCGTGGGTGGGTGGCATCCGTGTAAAAGTGGCCAAAGGCTCACAATGGGTCTTGGCTGGGATCTTTTCAGACAGGGAGAAGGATATTTTGGAGTCACTGCAATTCTGAAGGGAACAGTTATTTATTTATTTATTATTATTATTATTATTATTATTATTAGCATTTATATAGCGCCAGCGATGTACCTGGTGCTTTACAAAGAATAAGATAGATACAGGCTCTGCCCAAAAGCTTAAAATCTAAAGTCGGGGGAGGGGAGACAGGGAAGGGGGAACAGAGGGAGAGACAAGGGATGCAACATTCATGAGGATGAGAGAACTCAGGTACACATTCTTGGCTTGGTTACAGTAAATTGGGAGTTTGCAGATAACAGGTGGGGGATAATAATAAATAATAATTTAATTTTTAAATTAATCCTGGGTGAGGATGGTTAGCAAGAGTTAGGAAGGGCGGAGCAGAAGATGTGGATTTTGAGGAGGGAGTTGAAGGTGTGGAGGGTGGGGGCCGGGTGAACAGTTATGCAAACATCCGGCTGGATGGAGGGCAGGAGAATTATGTAGATTGGTTTCCCCTTATCTTGAGGAGTCTTCCACTGAAAGGGTCACAGGCAGACTATTAATCAGGGCACTGTGCTTGGCAGGAGAATCCTATCTTTGGAGGTTACACAAAAGGGGGAGTTGCCTGGTATCGCAATTGCTCCATATCTTTTAAGTACCTGTTTTTTTCTTAGACTGGGTGTTTTGCATGAGACTGGTCTCTGAAGGGAATTTCTAGGAGGCCAGTTTGATCTATTTTTGCTCTTCTTCCACATGGGGTCCCACCGCTTCTTTCTATGCACCCCTTCCAAGTGAGGGTGTGTGTCTTTTTTGACTCATGTGTAACAAAGGGAATCACATGGAAAAACCAAAACAGCACTGGCCAGAATTTTATTCCCCCTTTAGTCATGATACACAGGTATCAGTAAGAGATAGTATTGCTTTGGAATCCAGGTTTATTTGCTGCAGCGGCATAGATATTTTAATTTTACTTCAAGAGACTCTTGATTATTTCAAGTAATGCAAACCTCACCTTTAAAGAAAATAAACAAATCAGTTCTATGATCTTGTCCAAACTCACAGCCCGGATATTAATTTATCAGTGTTTCCAGAATGGCAATAGATGAACTTGAACGACTCACAGATGGTAAGCCATTTACAAAGGGACTATTAGAACTGGACTCTATATAGGTCCCTGCGGGGTGTTATGACCCATTAGCAGAGGAAGGAAGACCTTCTGTGAATAATAATTGAGAACTATTACTAAGATAATTATAAAACAATTTCACTGCCAGGAAACCTAGACCTTGGCTCTTCAAATTATAAAGCAACAACTCTTGATCCACACAGAAAAAGTGCTCAGGGTTCACAAACACCATAACCCAAACATCTGCCTGCCATCTAAAGATAATGATGTGATATTAATTAATTTGAACAGAGCAATCACTGTAGGATTAGAATGCATCAGAAATTAGACAGTTAACATTACTCCCTCATCAAGTTAGTTGCCTCCTCACATGCGTTAGGTGCGTTAAGTATTTTAAAGCAAGCCGCTGGGGCAAGTGAAGTTTTTGTCGTCAAGTTTTTTTTCACTTCCATTTTTCTTCATACATCTTTAAGGGTACAACCCTCACCCATTAAAATCAAGGGGAATTTTGCCATTGACTTCCATGGGTTCAGGATTAAAGCCTAGGTTTAAGACATACTCTGGTCCCCATCCTGAAGCTACATGGAAAGTTTGAATGTCCCAGAGAGTAGCCTATGAGTGACAATAAGCATGCAGCCAGTCATCACTGACTACATGTTCTGGGGGTGTGTGTGGCATGGCTGGGTGGCCCTGACCCCAGTAGCCCCCCAGTGCCCTGCCCCCCACCGTGGCCACTCACGGGCAGTCATGGCAGCCGGTCATGGTGGCTCCCAATTCTTGGAGAGGATGGGGCCACAAACAGACATGCTGGTCCACTAAGGCCCATGTTGGCCTAACAGAGTGGCCCTTGGACCAAGATGTAGGCCTGGGATCATCTAGGCCCAGGGGACCAATTCCAGGCCAGCCACCTACCCTCATCTGGTGGCCCAGAAATAGACATCAGAGTGACTTCCCAGATGAGGTGGGTCCTTGTTGCATCTATTATCACCTCATGATTCTGAGACTGTGATTATTATGTTTATGTTGTACTTTCAAACATTATTATGCCATAACCAGGTTTCTCTGCTTTGATAGCAGCTTTGTAAAATGTGCAAAACTCAGCATTTTTTAGCATATCAACATATGGAGGCATTTTCATCTAGTTTATCCTACTTCTGTACTAGAATAATGGAATGTTCAGTTCCCATTGAGAAGCTGTCAGAAAAACTGTTTGTGTCAGATGCTGGAAACATTTCATGCAAATACGATTTGATTCCAGAAAGAGTCTGAAGTTAGTGTTTGTTGGTGAACCTAATGTTGTGACTTATATGCTTGGACATTTTTAAAGAAGCCTCTGGTTTTGGGTGTCAGAGATTTTTTGTATCAATGTCAGACACCGCAATCCCGATATTCAGAATGATTGATCATGAAAAATTCTGTTTGGAGCTAATGGTAGCTGCTGGGTACCTTTCATCTGCAAAATACAGACTGAAGTTGAGGCCCCCAAAACTGAAGCACACAAAAAAGTAGTGGCTGATGTTGAAAATGATTGTATTGTTCTGTTATGAGAAGACCAGATGTGAACAAGGCTGACCCTGTCTGGGAAAAATTTGGTTTCAAATGTGTTTTGAAAAGACATCAAGAGCTGCAAAATTGTTCAGGGACATCGTTGAACATGTCAAGAACAATATTGTCAAAGGTTCTTCCAGTCTTAGTAGGAAGAGGCAGAGACGTGACAATGGGCATTTTTACATACACCTTGAAAGTCTAGGTTTTCAACCCGGAGGTTGGTCCGGCGGCGGCGATGCTCCGGAGCACTTCAGACCACTACTAGGCCTTCTGGGTCAAACCAGAAGGCCTAGTAGTGGCCTGAAGCGCTCTGGAGCACCGCCGCTGCTGCCGCTGCTGCTGCCACTGGGGTCAGACTCGGGGCCAGAGTCCTGGCACCACCAAGTAGGTCAGGCTCTGGGTCCAGCAGTGGTGGTGGCAGCGGTCGTGAGTCCGGCGGCACTCCAGAGCGCTTCAAGCTGCTACTAGGCCTTCTAGTTTGACCCGGAAGGCCTAGTAGCAGTTTGAAGTGCTCCGGAGTGCTGCTGCCACCTGATCAGCCACCACTGGGCCCAGGGTTGGGGGGATTAATTTTTTTTTTTTTATGGGGCTGGGCGGGGGGGGAGGTGCTCCCTGGTGCCCCTTCCACCTGCGCAGTCTGGAGAGGGGGAGGGAAAACTGCCCCCCTGCCCAAACAGGTTCGCCCCCCCCCAACTCATTTGGGCTGAACAGGCTGAACCCAAACAGTTTTGGGTTCAGCCAAACCCCGAATGGGCCGAACACCAATCCCCCAGTGTTTGCACATCCCTAATTGGCTCTATGCAGCCTAACCCGTGGCCAATCGCAGACTGCAAAGCCAGTGGTCTGAGAAATAGAGGGATGGTGATTGGGCAGGCTGGCTGATAGCCCAAGCCTCTCCACCCCTCCTCAGCTAACACCCCCCTCCCTGGGCCTGACATACAGGTTTTACCTGCCCAAACACCGCCCGAACACATCCGAATGCACCTGAACTGTTGGGGGGGGGGGGGTTGTGTTAGGTTAGGGCATTCGGTTCAGCTGTCTGAACTGGCTGAGTTTGGGCCAAATGGGCCAAACCCTGAACGTCTGAACCGTGTTCACCCATCCCTAAAAACCACGTGGGGTTGCATTTATATGCACCGGAAGTGGCCTCCCACCCTAGGAATCAGTGATATGTCTGGCCTCCATCATCCTCTTTTAAGATGTGTTCTGGAAACTTCGATATTTTGTTTTCCAGAACATGTCTTCAAAGAGGCACCACATGCTGCTGATTCCTATGGCAGGCAGCCACTTCCGGTGCATGTAACTGCACCCTTCGTGGCTTTTCCTACTGGTGTGTTGAAGAACGTGCGTCCCAGGCCGCTTGTCTAAAAGCGGGCTGAGTATTTTAAAAATGATCTGTGACTCAGTCAGTCGGCTTCAGTGCAAGTTGAGCACCAGCTGCATTCTAACCACCTACCTCCCGGTTCAGCTACCTCATATGGAGAGCTGAGAGAGAGATATTTTTATTTCTGGCAAGAACTGCATCAGGTGTAATCTATCTTATACTGGTTGATGTGTTTGGTTTACATACCGAAAAGGCTATGACAACATTATTGTCTGAACCTGCTAACTCACTGTAGTGATCAAACTGCAGTCGCTTAGTAATTTAATACAGGGGACATTGGACTATTTTCTCCAAGGGTTGATAAATGCTAAACTTAGGAAAATTTAAGAACAGGGAATGAAATAAATATGGCCTAAGACATCTCTTGGGGAGAAAATGCCTGGATTGCCAGCAATAAGAAATGGAAATAAGATAAATAGCAAATGGGAAAGTGAGTGAAGCAAAACAAATAATGTGGAAAGAGCAAATACTTAAATAAGGCAAAGAATTGGAATAAAAAACAATGCTGACAGTGAGAGCTGAAGAGAAATAAATACAATGAGAGATATTTGAGCAGAGTGAGCCTTAGGAAAACATGGAAATAATAGAAATGTATGGCCTGTGTCAACTCTTAACTTGGTAACGGGGTGGAAATGTGCATTGGCATTCATAATAAATATGATAAACGCAATTATCAGTACTGAGGGAGTTTTTAGATGGGAGAGCTTTCTCTCACAGCTTTAAAATGCGGCTCAGGGGAAAAAACGGAAGTCACTCAGGTGCTATCGGAAACAGCAGTGCCTGGCAAGTCCCAGAGGTTTTGAGACACGGATTACGTAAGTCCTCAATAATTGAGGACTTACCTACTCCACATTTCAAAACTTCTGGGAGTTGCCCGCCACTGCTGTTTCCAGCACCCGTGCGACTTCTGGTCCAACGAGGAGCTTCTGATTCCCCCTCGTGGGGGTTTCCCCGAGCCACATTTTAAAGCTGTGGGAGAAATCTCTTCCATCTAAAAATGCCCTCAGGATAACCTTTCTTCCATTGAACTCAATGGAAGTCTTCCCTCTGATTTCACCTGAGATGTAGTTGCACGCACCAACAGTTGGGGCTTTTGAAAATCCCACCTACTTATGGTGGCAAATGGATTTTCAAATGTAATGTCTTTTGCAATATATTTTGGACTCTTTTGACTAAGCCACCTCCTTAGAATACCTGGAATACCGAAGAGGTATCTGCAAGCATAGGTCAATGTGTATGGAATCTCACATTGGAAATACACCTTCCCTTCATGTTATAGAGTTCCATGGTGCCCATTAACCCCTGGACACTGCTAGAATGTGGGTAGAAGGTCTCTGAAGATCAGTTATCCATGTGGATCCTCCTACCACCTCCTGCCCCTTGTGGTAAGGGTCACCATCGCTACTATAGGGATGACTGTGGTCTGAGGTAGCAATTGCTTGTAATCAAGTTCAGCAGGCAGAACTATGGCCAGATGGAGCATTTTCTCTCCCTCCCACCATTCCCTAACATTTCCTCTGTGCAAAGTCTACTAGCATACGATCCTACAGCTATTAGGTTTGGGGTAAAGTATCATCAATATGCTGACGACACCCAACTCTACCTCTCTTCTTCCTCAGACGCAGGCCTTGCAGTCTCGCTACTCACCCAATGCCTGGCTGTGGTTATGGACTGGATGAAGGTGAGCTGATTGAAGTTGCATCCTGATACGGCTGAGGTGATGATGGTTGGCCGGCCCTATGACCTGGGGGGGGCGGGGTTGGGTTGGGACTTATATGGAGTCCGGCCCCCTCTGGTCAATCAAGTTTGCAGCCTCTGAGTGCTTTTGGATCCCTCGCTGCACCTGGATCATCAGGTTGCAGCCGTGGCCAGGCGCGCTTTTCGCCAACTCAATCTGGTGAGGAGGTTGTGGCCTTTTCTTTCTGACTTGGATCTGGCCACTGTCGTTTATAATGTAAGACTATATAGTTCCATATATAGTGCAAGATTTTTTGTAAAAAAAACATTAAAAAATAAAGCTTATGGCGGATTCATAGGGGTTGGCTGGGAGGTTGTGAGTGGGGGTTGGGTGAAGGGTGGGGTTGGGGGTGGAGGACAAAGATTGTTGGGGGGGTCAGGGTTTTTACAGGGCTGGCCTTACTATCTGCGGGGCCTAGGGTGAGGGAGAAATGCGGAGCCCAGTCTCCTGTCGGTGGCGAAGTGGCGTGTGGGCCTTGGGGCGCTCCCCGGTTCAGGGGGCACTCCCAAGCTTGGTCAGGGAGCACTTCTTAGAACTAGGCTCAGGAACAGGTGTCACCCATCCCCAACCCCAGCCATTTCGGAGGCATTTACCTTGGCTTCCAAATCCGCCCCTTGCTGTCCTGAACCCCGTGCTGGCTGGGACCGCTTGCTGGGGCAGCGCCCTGTGGCAGGCTCCGATGGCACTGCAGCAGATTAGATCTGCCGCAGCTGCCAGTCACCACCGGAAGTTGCAGGGAGTGTGGGAGAGGCAAGGCCTCTGCCTCTCTCACTTCCACTGGCGGCTCCTCCCCCCTCAGCTGCCTGGCTGTCTCAGCCAGGGGGGAATGAGAGAGAGGCAGAGGTTCTGCTTCTCCCCACGTTCCCTCTGGCTGAGATTGACAGGCAGTGGAGGACGGGGCATGGAATGTGAGAGAGGCGGGGCCTCTGCCTCTCCCTCAGTCCATGCCCCCCCTTCCACTGCCTGTCAGGGCCCAGGAAGATGTGGACCGACCAGTCAGTCAGCCAGGGGGGGGCCCATGTGGGATCCCCAGCTCCTGTCCACTGTCAGGTCGGGATTTGGGGACCCTGAGTGTGGGCCCCCCCAGGAGCAGGGCCCAGGGTGGCCGCCCTGAGCTGCCCCGTGGTAGGGCCGGCCCTGGGCTTTTATGCTGCTTCATGTTTTATATGCTGTTTTATTTATTTTGTAAGTTGACCTGAACTATTTGGGAAGCATGGGGTAAAAAGTGGATAAACAAACAAGCAAACAAATGAATAATAGGCGAACTTAGCATGAGTCTCATAGGCCCTTTTACACAGACAGGGGTGGGTGGGGGGATGGGTGTTCTGGTGCAGTGGGTGGAGGTGGGTGAGTGTCCCTTTACATGGACACACACACACATTCACCCACCTCCACCCATCTCCACCCATGGGGCCTCCTTCAGTTTTCTGGAGGGGGTGGGTGATGGGGTGGAGGTGGGTATTGTGCGGGAGCACGCACACACGCACCCCCCTCCCATCCCACTCGGTTTTCACATGGATGAACACCGAGCAAACATCCCCCACCCCCCACTGCCAGCCGTTTACATGGATGCCCCCCCACACACCCCCACTCGAACACCAGGCGGGGGGGGAGGGACCTTCTGTGTAAAAACTGCCATAGAGAAGGATGAGTCTCTGTTGTTGCTGAGGGCTAATTTTCATGCAATACAAAGGTTACTTCAGCTGTACGTTGGACCAGCTTCCCAATAGTCTCCTCCATCATGAAATCATGGAAAAGTTCCATGAAATTTGAAAGGCTGCCAGAATTTAGATGATAATTTTTATCTTGTAGTACAGTGCCTAATGACCAGATTCTTTTTTTGGTTTGTTCTGACTGGAATTTTAAACGAATGATCTTTCATTCCGATTTCTGATCAGAAAAAATGAAATGCCCGGTTCTATTGGCGATGGAAACTGGGTGAAAAATTCTGTTCAGCCCTATCTCACACCAGCCTCGGTGCCATCCATTTTAAGAACTTTATAGGCCTGGGACAACTGGAATATTGATCCCTCCTCCACTACAGCAGGACTGTCATCTATCAGTCCTGTCATCTCTCCCTACACAACCTTGTTAACATTCTTACTGTTTCCACTGCCAAAACTTTAGTCGATGTTCTAGTCAACTCTTGCCTTGACTACTGAAACCTTCTCCTTACTGGTCTTCCCCACCACATCTTACTCTCCTCACTGCTGTTCAGAACTCTGCTGCCAAGGTCATCCACCTCACCCACTGCTTCTTCCCTTCTCTCCACTGGCTCCCTCTACCTTAATGTATTCAACACAAGCTCCTCAGTCCTTACTTTCAATACCCTTCATGGCCTTGTCTCCTCCTATCTCTCTATGCTCATTTCCCACCATGCTCCTGTCCGGGAGCTCCACTCCTCACCTGCTCACAGATCCCTTGCTCCTCAAAATGTATCTGCCCCTTTTCCCTTGCTTACTCCCATGCCTGGAACTCTTTCCCTAAATACATTTGTTCTGCTCACTCCCTATCTTCAAATTCCTTCTCAAAACCTCTCTCTTCTGGCAGGCTTTTCCTAACGCCTCATCCCCTTAGTCTCAAAGCGGATTTTCATAGGTTCTCCTCCTCCCCTGTAACTAAACCAAGCATGTGTACCTGCAACTCTCCAGCTTCTTAGATGTATTCCTCTCTCTTGTTGCCCTCCTCTTTGTATCCCTTCCCTTGTCTCTCTAAGATTGTGAGCCCAGTGGGGCAGGGATCTGTCTATAATTGTTGATTGCAAAGCACCAGATACATTGCTTGCTATATTTATTTAGTTAGAAAATTTGTATTCCGCCCCTCCTGCCATAGGCAGTCCGGGGTGGCTAACAACAATAAATATATAAAAATACAATAAAATGATTAAAATATTTGCACACAAAAACCCCACTCCACCCTCCCCCATCACCCTGCTCCCTCGCCAAATGCCAAACACATGTATTTATTTATATAAAATAAATAAATGAAATAAATACTCTGGGCAGGCATAGGACCTTACTCACATCTAGTAGTTGGGTGGTGTACACATCTAGACTTAAAATAGTCACTGTGTGCTGGTAGGAAACTTATGTTGTCTCTCACCTATAATGTTTTCACCAGACAACCCCTGTTGAACATGTGGCTTGTCATGTAGTTAGTCTTTATGGTCAAAATCAAGTAGCAAGCGTTATATCTGGTAACACCCCGTGTTGCTAGTGTTGGTGCCAGGGAAAAGATTAAAGGTGAAAGAGCATCAGGGGTAACTGCTCATGGGTTTTTTATTTCAATTTAGAAGAGGTTGTGGTTGACCCAAACAACGTTCATCAAAACGTCCAAGCAACCAATTTTTTGCAATTTTTGTTTGTTCACTTTGTTTCGTTTCCTTATTTTATCCATTCATTCATTTTATTGGGTTTTCCATTCCTTTTCTCAGGAACAATGAAAATGAGTGGTGGAAAATGAATGAGAACAACTGGTAATGATTGGAGAGAACGAACCAAATGAATCAAAATTGCAAAAACGAGAAATCAATTGAAAATTGTCCAGTAGTGTTCATTACTCGATCCATTCGTTTCAGGATTCGGATCACTTGGATTCAATGGATTTGCTCATTTTGTCAGGTATTCATATCGGCTCCAAAGAAGATTTGAGCCATATGATGAAATTTGTACACTTAGTGGGGGACATTCCCAGACCCTTGAACATGCGGGATATGCGCACATGGCTTGTGCACAGCTTGCATGTGGCTTGCACGTGGGCTAATACGGGTGTGCATGCTTTCCATGTGAGAGTTGTGTGTGCAATGTGCGTGCATGTGATTCTCTTGGCACATGGGGTTTGGGATCAAGCCCACAGATGCTCATAGACCAAGGACAGTTGTAGCAGAGAGGAACAAACAAACAATCCTGAATGCTGCCCTTGATTCTGTTCCTGGTGCAAAGCATTAGACACAAATAGCACATATAGATAGATTTGTGGACATACCAGATATGACAAGTCAGTCGGCAGTAGAGAGCATTGTGTTATATTCCTAAAGGCTAGTGGCACAATCCGGCAAAGACTGAATGCTTTCCTCAAACTCCTAGAGGAAATCGGCTTGATGAATAGAGCAGCCAGGGTTGTAGAATAGAACTTCTTCATCAATGTGTGTAATAAGGAAGACTTATTGTCATGCACACATCAACCTTTCACCTTGCAAACTTGATACATATTCACTAATCAGTTTGTCTTGTCCAGTAGCAAAGTATTCACAAAGCTGCTGATTTCCCTGTATTTCAATGGTACTTCCCTTGTCATATTTTTCACAATGCATAGAGGAATGACCTTGTGATATTCCTGCATGCACTCTTCCAAAAGTAGCATGGAGTTCCTACTCTAACACTCTCCAGCAATGCCTCTGGGGTTGCCCAGAAGAAATAGGATGTGATAACCAGGAAATGATGTACCAGGGATTGAAGCTTGTTTCACATTGGTCAAATCATCCATCATTGAGACTTGACAGAGTCAGGTCTTTGACAGCAAAATTATATCTGGTAGCATAGCTGATGGGCTCAGTATGAATCCAGCCTAAATCAAGTTATCGGCTTCATGGCTAACTACCAGAGAGTCTCTAACCCTCTGTTTGTTTACCCTCTATTATCTTACAGCTGTTTAATGCACGAACTTACTTTTTCAGTTCAAGAAGACATCTCCAGGCCAGTGACTCATAGCTCTGTTCATAGCTTTGGAACTTCCTTCCCCTGGAAGTTTGCCAAAGCCAGAAACCTTTTTATTTGTCCAGGCATTTAGTGGTTGGGAATAGGGTTTGAAGGACTCAGGATGTGGATGGTTTTAATGGGATATTACTTGTTTTTATTGGATATATATATATATATATATATATATATATATAAAGCTGCCCTGAGCCTATTGGAAAGTGTGGGATATAAAACTTTAACTAACTAACTAACTAACTAACTAACTAACTACAAAAGCCCATATGCTAATCCAAAATAACCCCTTGTCTGTAGCTGATTTTCACCTTTAACCTCACACCTGACTTGGGCTAAAACGAGAATCAAAGCCAGCAGCAAGATCTTGGAAAGTTCTCACTAATGGTTCGAGATCTCGTGAGATATCTCGGGGGGGGGGGGGGGTGAGAGACCCTAACCCTTCTCCCACACTTGCAAAAAATGAGGTCTCTTTTACTCATCTGGCTGCCTCTCCGAGTCAGGGAGGACTGCTCCAGCTGCTCATTTTAAAAAAAATAGATTTCATATTGTAAGTTGTCCTGAGTTTTAGGGGAAAGGTGGGATAGAATTCTAAATCAATAAATGAAAGCATGCCTTTCCAACTCTGCTCGTGCAAAATAGTTATGACGATTCCCTTCTATTGACCAACTTCTGTTGTTGAGTGTGTGTGTGTGTGTGTGTGTGTGAGCTTCCACAATGCTCTTCTTCTGTCAGGTGTAGGGACTGAAACTCAACCTCGGTATTCTCACTTTTCTCAATGAGAATCAGGGTTCTTGGCTTGTTCTTCCAGGGTTCTCATTTTCATTCTCGAGAATGAGCTGAGAATTGCCTGGGTTCTTGGCAGGAATGGTGAGACTATCGAGAACAGCCCCCACCCCGCACTTCCAAAAAAGGGGAGCCCTTTTACTCACCTGACTACCTCTCTGAGTTTGGAGTGGAGGGGTAGCGGGGAGGACTGCTCCAGACTCTGGATCTCACTGCTGGATCTCTAGTCGCTCAGCTTCACTCCTTGTCCCCAAAAACTACAGAGCATGTTAAGGCCAGTAGACACAGAGCAAGCCAGGCTAGTTGCCAAATTTGGTTTGATGGCCCAAAGCATTCAAGTTCCTTTTCCTGGCTCTGTGGAGTTCAACTAGGTGTTAACTTGGTTTGATTTTGACCCTGGTACTGACCTCGTGTTCAAGGGTATGCCTCTTCCCTAATAAGGCAGTAAAAGGGAGCAGAATAACAGTTGGCATAAGCTTTTGAGCCTAGTTTATCCTAGGATCTTAGGCCGGCTCCAATCCATTCTAAGCCGGGGGGTGATAGTCCTATTTATTTACTATGCAGGAGGAGTTATTTTAGATTGCGTACTGTTTGATTCCTGCTTGTTGGCAGGTAAACAGGCAGGACCTGTTCCTTCCCGAGCATGGTATAGTGTTTGTACTGATGTATTTGTTATGGGCTTTGCCTAAACAATAAAATCGATTTGATTTTTTGATTATTTTTTTTTTTTAGTCACTCAGCTTCTCTATGGGGGTAGGGGGAAAGTCTTCAAGGAGGAGACAAAAAATATTTAAAAATCACTGTGTGCGCTCAGAATGGCTGCCAGAGCCATACTGAGCATGTGAAGTTAGGGTTGCCATACCTTCCCTTTAATCCTGGCTACTTATGAAAAACACATGGTGCAGGACTGCATTTAAACCAATGCAGCCCTGCACCATGCATTTTTCATAAGTGATCTGAATTAAAGGGGAGGTATGTGAAGTTCTTTTACAAAATTGTGCTGACAGCATTGGCACCATTTTGGAAAAAGGCAGCTGGTCTGACCATGTGCAGACTAGCTGCTCTTTTCCAAAATGGCGCCAGTGCTGCTTGCACTATTTGAGAAAAGGGATGCACATGCTCAGAAGTGCCCCGGGTGCCATTTTGAGCATGAGCAGCTTTTTAAAAAAATTATTATTATTTTAAAATATCCCTCTATATCCCCCAGAGAATCCCACCGCAGCTCCTATCCCCTAAAAACCCTCACCCCCAAACCCTACAGCCACCTGCCAATTACTTGACCAAAACAAAAAGTCTTATGCTGCCTTTAGAAAATGTTCAGGCTTTGATGAACCTCCAGGGGACGGGAGTTCCACAATACTTGGTCAGCAACTAAGAACACCTTTCTGTACGCCTTCGCTGACAGGCATGTTTGTTTGTTTGTTCTTATTCAAATTTATATGCCACCCTTCCCACTGGCACTCCTGGCCAACAGCAGAGATTACAGCCTGAAACGGCAAACCACTTACTAACTACAGCAATGCTTTCACCTAGGAACAGTCTTGTTGAAAATCAATGGGACTAGCCATTTTGGTAACAAAAAGAGTCCTTTGGAAGAGGTAGGAGTCTGACAACTCCCCTACATATCCAGACTGTTGTTGTTGTTGTTGTTATTATTATTATTATTATTAATAACAAAATTTATATAGTGCCAGCAGTGTACCTGGCACTTTACAAAGTAATAAAATAGACACGGTCCCTGCCCCTAGGGCTTACAATCTGAGAGACAGGAGCTGGGGGAGAGACTTAGGAAGGGGAACAGAGGGAGAGACAAGGGGTATAACATTCATGAAGATGCGAGTGTGAGGGACGGCGGGAGGGACGGGGAATTGGGAAAGAGGGGGAACCCACGGACCTGCACTCTACGCTGTGTCCCCCTGCTCTGGGACTCCTGCGATTTAGGGAAGCTCACAGTTCTGCTGTAAAAAGGTCCCCTCAGGTTGGAGGTTGGCCCTAGAAGTTCCCGCAGGAATGAGGCCGATTCATCATCGGGGAGGAGATCAAGCAGCGAATGTGAGCAGGCCCCTAACACACTCCACAGGGAGACAAGGTCTCTGCCCACACAGTCCAGAACCCTCAGCCCCACCCTGTTTGTGCCGGGGGGAAAGGGTGCCAGGGGAAGGAGGGTGAGGGACGGGGAAAGAGCCACGGGGGAGGACACAAGGGGTTAAGCCAACACCGACTGTAAGGGACCACGCGCAGGGAATACCAGGGAATAGGCTAGGGTGCACACCAACACTGACAGAACCTCCGAAATACACACACTCACTCACCTCTCGCTCTCCACTCTCCACAACACTCTCACAGACACCACTCTCACTGAGAATCAGCTCAAGCCTTCGCTCAGTCGCACGGGGCCAGTTCACAGCAACGCTGATCGCCGGCCCCGAGGAATGGACGAGGGACGCTAAATATCCCTAGCTCCACCCCCGCTGCGCCAGCAGGCGTGCGGAGCTGCGCAACGCTGGTTCTGACTCCGCCCTTGTTTCCGTTTGGGAGGACCCGCCCTCCTGGGCGTGTTCTGTATTCTGCATGGTTAGGCTGGGGTTATCTCCTATACTACGAGGGGCTACTGGGGGGTTTGTGTTCTGCGGGGCGGTCTCCCTCGGGGGAAGCTCTGCCGCTGTGACCTTGGCCCGGGATCGGCGGATCCGGCCTTTCCACCCCGCTCGCCTTCCCCGGGAGCACCATGGAGTCCTGACAGCGAGGTCTCAAGTGCACGTACTTGGCTTGGTTACGATTGATTGGCAGAATTTATGCCCTGGTTTAATGGGGAAAGAATGACACTATCTAAACACACACACACCCTCCCAAAACAACACACACACACCTGTATAACTACAGTGCCATATGGTTGCATATGAAAGTTAGGGATGTGAGAACAGAGTTCGGGGGTTCGGTGTTCAGGTCATTCGCGAACACCCAGAACCCGAACTGCCCCCTGCCCGAACCAAGTTTGGGTTTGAAACCCGTTCAGTTGGACAGGAGGGAACCCGGTTTTCCCTCCACCCCTCCAGGCTGCGCGGGTGGAAGGGATGCCAGGACTCACCTCCCCACCCCACCCTGCCCAGCCTGGTAATTTTTTTTTTAAAAAACAACAAATCCCCACCCCAGGGATTGACCTACCTGGTGGTGGTGGGGCTTCAGCCCTAGGTCCATCAGTGGTAGCGGTGGCGGGTCCAGCTCTGGTAGCACTCCGGAGTGCTTCAGGCCTTTTCTAGGCCTTCTGGAAACTGACCAGAAGGCCTAGAAGAGGCCTGAAGCACTCTGGAGCACTGCTGGAGCTGGACCCGCTACTGCTGCCAGACCCGGAACTGGAGTCCTGGCACCAGAGCCGGATCCGCCGCTGCTACCGCTGCCACACCCAGAACCGGAGCCCCAGCACTGGAGCCAGACCCACTGCCGCCACCGGACCCGGCACCACCAGGTAGGTCAATCCTTGGGGTGGGTTTTTATTTATTTATTTATTTTAATTTTTTTAACAGGCTGGGCAGGGTGGGATGGGGAGGTGAGCCCCGGTGCCCCTTCCACCCGCACAGCCTGGATGGGGAAGGGGGGAGGGAAAACCAGGTTCGTCCCACTCCCCCTGAATGGACCGAACCTGAAACCCCTGGTATTCGCACATCCCTAATAAAAGTATTATTTAATAATGGAATTTAAATGCTTGTATACCCTACATATATAGGTAGGGGACAATACAGCACACCGCATATGCTGCCCACAAGCACCATGTACGTGCCAGAACATGCACACAGCACAGCCACCCAGGGATGGGCTGCGTGCACGGCACACGTGTGTACTTTAGCGTGTGATCTGGCCTGCACACAGTGCTTGCGGGTGGCGTACATGGACTGCTGGATTATCCCCATAAACTTTAATTCCATGAGTGTATATTTATAACTGCTATCTTTAGCAGTTTGATACTAATTTCAACACTTTGCCTCCACAGTAAACTTTCCTCCCTTTTTCTGTTTTTCATCTCATTATATTCCTATTCTCCTTTAATTTTTTTTATTTTTTTTATCCACCCCTCACCCCCCTTCTTACTTATGTTTTAGATAGTATCCTTAATTGCATTTTTGCTTGGATACACTTGCATTTTGCATTGTACCTTGCGTATTCTGGAAACCTTTTCTGTCTAAACATGCATTTTTATTTTTATATCTCTTGTTTATATAAAATGAGTAAAAATAAAATTTAAATCTCATTAACTTAAAAAAAAAATTGGACTATTCATTGGGTGGAAACAAATACTTGGAACTATTCATTTGGGTGAAATCAGATAGTAGGTCTACCCAGTTAGGCTCGGTTTGCCCTCACTGGGCCAGTGTGCCACCACAATGTTTGTTCTGGGCCCGCCAGATGTGGGCCCAGTTCAAACACCACCTAGGTAGGAGCTGGGTGAGAAATATGGGCCCAGTATGAGCCGGGCCCACAGTCCGCGCCTGCCTCTTGCTCAGCCAGGGAAGAGCAGAGAAGCTGGGCAGGAACACATGTTCCTGACCTGGCTCCTACAAGGGTCATGGAAGTTGCCATAGCTGTCCATCATTGCGGGGGGGTGGCGGCAATGTCAAAAACGCAACCGAGAGCCCACACATCTGTCCCAACCTCCACCCCCCGCCCTGCCTTCCTGGCTGGAGGAGGCCACAGAAATGTTAATTCCTGCAGCCGGAGCATACCCAGCTGGGGGATACCCTCCCCAGGGTGGAACGGATGCCACATGATGACGTCTATTAAAATGCATTGCTCCAAATTGCAATGACATGCATCTGAAAACCTGTGGGTCCGTGTGTGCTTATGAAATCCTTTTTTAAAGAATTCCATGAAACATTTCATTTTTACTGTAGTTTTATATCAATAATTTAAGGAAGAATGATTCAGCATTTATTCTAACTGGTCATTTATATAGTGATTTCAATGTTCCAAGTGCTTTATTAGTCCCTCACTCTCACAACAAACCTGTGAGGTAGATAATTTCTGGCTGTTTTCAGACAGTCGCCATGGCTGTCTGAAAGCGCCACCACTCTGGACTGGGATAAGTACATCAGGGTATCATATGTGACATTTCACTTTACCTCTGGTTGGGCAGCCCTTACCTGGTCAGTGGTGGTGCTTAGCCTGGGCAGTGAGGTGGTGATGGTTCCCACTCACAGCTCAGGCTAATGCCACCACCGATTGGATTATAGCCCAGAATAACATCCATCGGGTGCCTTTAAGCGTGATGGTGGCACTCGGCTTTATCTGAACAAAAGCGGATTATACTGTGCCACCATCATGTCTGAAAACACTCATTATTTCCATTTTCTAAAAGGGGAACAGAGGTGGAGAGAAAGTGACTTGCTGGAGGTCAGGTCACCCAGGGAGTTCATAGATAAGATGGGTCCTGAAACCTGGTCTCCCAGCCTGGTCTAACAACTTATTAATGAGGCTACACTGCCACTCAAAGAATTAAGTATTTTGTCCTGTTTACATATTATCTATTATTCTAAAATTAAATATGCATGAATGAATATTTTGGGGGATGGTACTTTGTTCAACGTCAATTTCTATGCATTTCAATGAGATCTGGGCCTGTAATACTCATAAATATAAAATAAATTTTATCTCTCACACAAAAGAAGTACCCTTAATTCATCCCTGTCTCTTGACATCTCAGTGTGTCTTGACTTCTCTGAATTTGTCCTTACGGGGGTAGATCTGCAGAGACAAATACTTCCCAGTGATCCAAGGTCTGCATGGGCAATGTGTGCACATGGTGTGCATGCACATTACGCACATGCAGCGAGTGTGGAATCTGAACCTTGGCTGGTACTCCTGGTACCAGCTGGGCTCTACAGCGGTCCTGGCTGAGCCCTGTTACTTTCAAAGGCTGGTCAGATCTTCCCAGCATCACCACCACAGAGACTCTCAGGTGAGAAGTGATGTGTATGGGGGGGGAAGGGGCCTTTGAAACTTAGGCCATTTTACACAGACTTGCCCACCCCCCCTGGTGTTCGGGCCAGTGTGTGTGGCTGTTTACATCCATGTAAACAGCCAGAGGAGGTGGGGGATGGATGTTCACTCGCTGTTTGTCTGTGTGAACACCAAGTGGGATGGGTGGGGGTGTTTGCATGTTTGTCAATTTTTGTCCGTGTAAAGAGACACCCACCCACCTCCACCCACTGTGCCAAAGCACCCATACCACCATCCATGTAAAAAGGGCCTTACAAGCCCTACCAGCCAGTGTCTTTGAGCAGCCCATTGGGTCCCATTGGTCATCAATGGTGCCTGAACAGAGCTGGGTCGAGTCAGACACACCAGATTCATCAAAGGTGCATGAATCTTCGGGTTCCCAGTTATAGCTCTAATCAGGACCCATGTTTATAAGGGTCATCCCATTGCCTATCTCAGTACAAAGAAGGGTGAAATCTTGACCCAACTGAAGTACAGGAATATTGTTATTGACCTTGGTGGAGCCAAGATCTCACCCCACTGCTCCCAGTACTGAATGAATGCAATTCAGTCCCCGAAACTAAAAACTATTTGGGGCAAGACGTATCTTTAATTTTACCAATGTTCAATAATAAAATTGATTTTAAAGTTCCACTGAAAGGGGTGAAAGTCTATACTTGTCCATTCAATCTATAGCTGTCTTGGCAAGATTATTATTTCATGAGGTCCACCAAAAATATATCCAGAATTTTATGAGCGACGTGTTTTCAGTGGTGGCTAAGTGCCTTAGAACACTGATCCCTTTGAAAATCTCCTATTTAATCAGAACCAACCTAGGATAGGTTGAAAGTAGAGCTGAAACAAGTACCCACAAAAATTGATATGCCTGTTGAATTTCTGGTACTCGAATAAAACCAACAATTTTGTGTACTTGTCACTACCTGAGCTGTTTGTTGATTGGGTACCCAAAATACTGAAATGCCGAGAAACTAATCTTCCGAAATACTGATTTTATCTAAATTTTTCAACTTTTCATTCTGGATTTCAGAAAATGATCATGTATTATTTCAGGGTTTACGGTAGTTTGGGGTACTCAAAAAAAGGGTAACTGAAATTTGAGTGCTTTGAACACTCAGTTGGTATTGGGGTATTGATTTGGATATCCAAAACAGTACCCCAAAATACAGGTATTAGCTGCAGTAATGGATCAGGTAGCCATTTCAATTCTAGTTGAAAGCCATCTAAAATGTATTTATTCAGATTGATAAGTTACCCTTCTCATAGAGGCTCAGGGCAGCTCACAATTCATGAAAATGAAAATACTCCTTACTACCACAACCAGTCCTTCTAGTTAACCAGTCCTTTAATCAATTCTAATTACAAGTAAATTATATAAATCACTCCTAGGCTGAGAAACCTTTGAGCTTCATGACAAACTCTGGGCCAGAAGGGCAGTATGATTCTCTAGTGGTTAAGCACTGGTATTAGCCTTTAACTCTGATACAAGTGTCATTCACATCAGTGGGAATCAATCCCGTACTAATCCCTAAATGCATGCAACTAAATTATTAACCATGAAGTGCTGCTATACGTGGAACTATAATGATGCTACTAGTTGCTGCTATAATAAACTGCAGGGCTCATCCCCACCTTTCTGTGGATTAAAGAATAAAAGAAAATGATTAAGAGGGCAATCTCATCATTTTTCTTTTGTTGAATAAAACACCCCTTTTTGGTTCGCTAACAGAGACAGCCATGAAAAAGAATGATTTTGCTTCAGCCAAAATGATGGATAATCCCACTAGAAAAGTTTGACGATGATAGACAGACATTTTGTGAGTGAAGAGGTAATAGAAAAGACTGACACTTTGATCGACACTGTGATGAATAAGCCCTCAGGAGGGTTGCAAGTTAATAGGTTAATACAAGATTCACATGCTCTCAACTGCCTTTTCATCCTCCCCATTCAGGCAATGCTGCACTCATGCAAGAACTCTCTCAGGACATTAATAATCAAGATATCTCATCCTGATCTATGCGCACTTTAGAATACTTTAAAATATTACTGTACAACTTTATAGAACAATACCTTCCTTACCTCTGACTATAGCAGTTCCCAAAGTATGGGTAAGGATTCCTAGTTGGATTGCACCATCTGTAGATAGGAGAACAATCTCAATAGATAATTGATATACCTTGCAATCTTTGTTGTCACCTAGGGTCATGGGATTTAATTTAAGACTCAACATGGAGTCACATGGGCAAAAAAAATTTATCATGAGATATATGTTGGAGAGATCAATCTCTTGAGACCGGGTCGATGGCAGAAGTCACACAGGAGTCCAAGGATCCACCTTAGGTAGAGAAAAAGGTTTGTTAAAGGAAAGGGTAAAAGTTAAAGGGTGAGACCTTTGGTCACTGCAAAACCTGGAGACCAGAGGTATAACCTGGAGGCCAGAGAGTATTGCCCAGTATGGTCTGAGAGACAAAAGTTTAGGAAAGTTCTTATAGGAAAGAATCCCTGAGTCAGGAGCGCAATCACAGCTGTATATCAACACGTTGTGTGTGGTCACCTGGTAATTAAATCACATTTTCCATTTATACATTTCCAGCATCATCAGTTGCACATCTACACAACCAACAACTCTTGTTTTCACACATACGTATAAAGAAAAGTTTTCCTTCCTATATAAAAAACCCTACAATACATTGTCTGTGGGCACGAGAGACTTGGACAAAAGTGATAACATAACTGGATGACCATTTGACCATTTGGAGCTGATATGGAACATGAGGTGGAATTGTATGTCACAATCTCTTCTGATTGTGTTTTTCCTCCCTCAACAGCTGCATCTCATTCCCATTTTAGAGACTAAGGTTGATTTCAGGCATTCTAAATAACCACATCAAAAGTACCCTGTAACAGATTAGAAGGTACCCGAGTGAGTCCTTGCAGGATGCTGTTTATGGAAGCACATTCACATAGGGGAATTTCTGCTGAAGTGTCTTTATTACAAATACAGTGATCCATCACCCTACACAGTTCCTATTTAGTGCATCCACATCAGATATATGGCATACAGATCCTCAAAGTGTGGGCGTCTCTGGGTAAGCCCTTCTGGTTGGGCACCTTTCCTCCTCAGGCCAGTTACACACCTCTCTCAGTCCTCTCACTGCTCAAAAGCATCCACAGTTAGGGATGTGCGGACGCGGTTCAGATGTTCAGAGTTCGAGCCAAACTCAGCCTGTTCAGACGACTGAACCGAATGTCCAAACTGAACGTTCAAACGGCCAAACACAGTTCGGAAAAGTTTGGATGAGTTCGGGGGCAGGAAAAATGTGACTTTGGGCAGGAAAAACGTGTCTGGAAGGGGGAGACAGCTGAGGAGCAGACTTCCTGGCACCAGGGGTGGAGACCAGGGGTGGTCTCAGGGCCAAATGATATCGAAAAAAACATTCAATTTCGGTATCGGTATCGCTAGCGCTATTTTCAGATGTTCAGCCAAATTTGGCCGAACCGAACTCCACAGAACTGAACAACCAAACCCGAACGCGGGTTTCGAACCAAACGACTGAATGTCTGAACATCCGAACCGTGTTCTGTTCGCACATCCCTAGCCACAGTCTTTCTCACTCCTCCCAGACACCTCAAACAGCTCCCACTACTCATATTCAGAGGGTCAGGTAGAAATCACTCCTGTAGCCTGCCCAACCCTCCTGCTTGGGCAACACCCTCCAAGCAGGATTTTATAGAAACTAGACCCAACTCAAATTCCTGTCTCCCAACCCCCAGTACTCTCATTGTCTCTGGCATCTCTCATGTCGCCCTCCTCCTCACAGCTCTCCCCTTACAAATCACACCCTACAGCTCTCAGATCAGGCTTTTATCTTGGGCCGGCTCAGCCACAGCCAGGCTGAGGTGCATGGTACTCAGATTTATTTATTTACATTTATTGGATGCCCCCTTATGCCTATGGCATCTCAGAGCGGCTCACCACTAAAACAATAATAAAATACATAAAGCCACAATATAAATAATATAAAACTACCCCCCCCAAACATTCCCCCTCCCTACCCTACCTTCCCACCCTCCCCTCCAAATACCTGGGTGAACAGACAGATCTTACAGACTCGGCAAAAAGTTATCAGACCCGTGGCCAGGCGATCTACCTCTGGGAGGGAATTCCAAAGTTGCGGCCCAGCCACCGAGAACACCCTCTCCATCAATGGCTCCCCATTTAACACAGGGGACATCCAGGAAGGCACGCCAGGCAGACCGCAGGGGCCACCCTGGGGTGCGGAAGGCGAGGCGGTCCCCAAGGTATGAGGGGCCCAGACCGTATAGGGCTTTATAAACCAACACCAACACCTTGTATCTGGCTCAGTATGCTATAGGCAGCCAGTGCAGAGTGCAGAGCACAGGTGTAATATGCTCCCATCGCCTCGTCCCTGTAAGGAGATGGGCCGCTGCATTCTGCACCAGCTGCAGCCTCCGAATCAGAACCAAGGGAAGCCCCATGTAGAGCACATTGCAGTAGTCTAGCCTTGAGGTGATGAAGGCGTGAATAAGAGTGACCAAGTTGGGCCCGGAGATGTATGGGCGCAGCCTCCACACTAGATACAGCTGGCGGAAGGCAGCTTTAGCCACCGCCTCCACCTGCCAATCCAGACAGAGGCCTGTATCCAACACCACCCCCAGTCTCCTGCTGGGCTATGGGAGGGCAGACCCCCCGCACCAGAGGGGTTGGCACCTCCCCCGCCCTACCCACCACCATCACCTCTGTCTTATCAGGATTGAGCGTCAGTCTGCTCTGCCTCATCCAATCCGCCACAGCCTCCAAACATTGGGAAAGCAACGAGACAGCGGGATCTGGGTCGGTCGAAAACAAGAGGTACAGCTGAGTATCATCAGCATATTGGTGACAACGCACCCCAAACCCTCTCATGATCTCCCCCAGGGGCTGCATATATACATTAAACAAAAGCGGAGACAGAATTGAACCCTGCGGAACACCGCAGGTCAAGGCCTGGGGGTTAGAAGTTTCAGCCCCCAGAACCACCCACTGGCTTCTCCACGAGAGGAATGAGCGGAACCACCCAAGGACAGTCCCGTCCAGACCCCCCAGGTCTCGCAGCCATCTCAGCAGCAGCCCATGGTCCATGGTATCAAAAGCGGCTGAGAGATCTAGCAGGGTCAAGAATATAGAACATCCTGAATCCATCTCTCGGTGGAGATCGTCCACCAAAGCCACCATCGCCATCTCAGTGCCATAGCCAGGGTGGAACCCAGATTGAAAAGGGTCAAGGAAACCGATATGGTCCAGATGAGCTGCAGAGCCACCGCCCATTCAATAACCTTCCATAAAAAGGGAAGATTAGAGACAGGACAGTAACTGGAGAGTGCATCCACATCCAGCGAAGGCTTCTTCAGCAGGGGGCACCCCACAGCCTCCTTGAGACTGGGCGACAGCCTCCCCTGCCAGAGGGACGCGTTGACCGCCCTCGCCAGAACCGACCCCAATGTCTCCCTGGAAGATTTTACCAACCAGGATGGGCACGGATCTAATCCACAACTTGTGGCTCGAACAGACCCCAAGACATCCACCACATCGGCCAGCATCACTTCTTGAAACTCCTCCCAGAAAGATCGACCAGACGGTGCCTCCGTAACCTCACGCTCCTCTCCTACTGCATCCAACCCAGTGTCGAAGTTACTCTGGATCTGAGAAATCTTGTCTGCAAAGTAGGTGGCAAACTCCTCACAGCGGGCCTGGGACAAGTCCCTGTCCAGGCAGAGGGAGGCCGGACTGACCAGCCCCTGCACCACCCGGAACAGCTCTTTTGGATGTGTCTTTTCAGATGCTATGAGGGCAGCAAAGAATTCCTTCTTTGCTGTCCTCACAGCCTCAACATAGGACCACAAATGGGTTCTATGGAGAAGTCGATCAGATTCAGAGCGAGTCTGACACCAGTGTCGCTCTAGTCTCCTGCCTACCCGCTTCATACACCGCAGCCCCTCAGTAAACCAAGGGGCACTGCAGCAATGAAACGGGGGCAGGGGACATCTCAGAGCCACCCTATTGATGGTCACCCCCAGCAAGATGTTCCAATGCTGTACCAGCACATTGACAGAGTGGCCGTCAGGGTCCAGGGATAACTCCCTCAGAGCGTCCTGGAATGCTGCAGTTCCATCAGCCTCCGAGGGTGGACCAACCTAACTGGTCCATTCCCCTTCTGGAGGGGATGTGCTGAGAGACTGGTCTGCAGGAGATAATGGTCCGTCCATGACAAGGGCACAAATCTCACACACCCCACTAACGGATCACCCGCCTCAAGGCCAGAACAGAAGACCAGGTCAAGGATATGCCCCCCCCACATGAGTCAGGCAGTTGACCACTTGGGACAATCCATGGTTGCCATGGCAGCCATGAACTCCCGCTCCGCTCCCACAAGGCCGGCATCGACATGAGCGTTGAAGTCCCCAAGGACCACGGTCCTGGGGGAGTCAAGCACTACCGCCGAGCCCAGCTCTGCTAGAACGGCAAGGGATGTCGCCGGACAAGAAGGGGGCCGGTATACCAGCAGCATCCCAAGCTTGCCCCCAGACAAATCAAATACCACATCGAGGGCCTCCACACCTGGAATCTCCTGGACTGAATATCTCCTAACTGGCCAGTCCTCCCTAAAAATAATAGCTACACCTTCCCCCCGGCTCCCCATACTTTTCTTTGCTACACCCAGCACCCAAGCCTCATGTAGCACCTGCAGCCTCTGCTGATGCTAAGTCTCTTAAAGGGCCCACAGCCCAGATAGCCTTCTCACTGCTACATACCACATGGCATGGTTTCTGTGTGATTGTGGTAATTGCCATTCAAAGTGATAACCCAACAGCAGCGGAACTTTCATTTGGTGTGTTGCAGGGAGCAGGCTATCTGGGCCATGTCCCTTTAAGGGAAGTAGCACCAGCATGAGCTACAGGGGCTATCTGAGGCTCAGGTGCTGGGTGTACTACAGCATCTGATGCCTCACACCTGACCTTGGATATGACTGAGACAGACCAGTGGCATGGAGTGGAGAATTCAGGGCAGACAGGAAGGATTTGTGGCAGACAGACCAGAAATGGCTGTGAACACACCATCTGATGTCTTTAGATACAACGTTATTCACAGGGAGAGGGAAAACATGCAACTGCTGCACCCAAGAAATCTGTTCAACCAACGAGGAGTTAATGGGAGACTAATGAGGGGCAGACCAGTGGCCAAAAATAGTGATGGTGTTTAGACACAACGCAAAGTCACGGGGCAAACATCTTAAGCAATACCCGTTGCGTCTAAAGACACCCAACAATTCAGATGTTATAGCAACCCTGTAAAACCACCTCAAATGGTTACCATGGGTACCACACGTGTGAGTTTAGAGGCATCAAAACCATCCTAGCCTTTGTTGGGAAACATTATGATAAGCCAGTGGTTCTTGACATTTTTAATCTGTGTCCCTCACTAACTCTTGATGATGGTAGTTGACAACCCTCCTCCACCACACACACCTACATACACCTTGATTCTTCTCCCACTTCCCACCTTCCTGTTGCTTCCCCCCTCTCTCCCTCTTGTTCTCTGACTCTCTTTTTACCTTGTTACTCCATTAATTTGCCATCCGTCAGTCAGATTGGGGTTCAGTGTTTTTCTGTTTTTCTGACATTCTCATGACCCACCTACCCACGCCAAACCATTGAAGGAAGAATAATGACTCAAAACAATTGCATAACATAATAGAATTCTGAGGAGGAGAGAACACTTGAGAATAACAGAAACAAACTGCGGGTTTGATAAAAGAAAACAGTAAATATTTGGTGTTTAGAGCCAGGTAAGAGTCCCAAGGGAATCCAGAAGTCTCAGAGAGAAAACCTTGTTAATTGGAGAGAATAGTACCACTTTGTGAGATTTAAAGCAGCATGGTGTGTTGTTGCCAGGGAATTTAAAGTACTAATCAAGGAAGAAAATGGCTATTAAGAATTAGGAAAACAAAAGTAGACAAGGAGAGACATACCCTTAAGGGCCTCCACTTAGAGGTCTTCTGCAGATTATCTACAGTCTACATGAACAAGTTGTACCAATTTAACTAAATTAACTTAGAAATCCTTAGTTAAATTTGGGCAAGACTCCTACTGTGGATCGTCTTAAAGATGGTTATGAACATCTACATTCAACATTGTACCAGTTTAATTAAATCAATTAAAGCTCGGAGTTTAAATTAAATTAGTACAACTTTGTATGCATTAAATAACGTGCTTAGTCCATAGATGCGAGAATTGGAGAGATGAGCACAAAATGGGGTTACGTATGGCCCCAAGGACATCTTGATTTAGGATTTGATCTTCTGTGAGGATAGAGTCATCACTAGCAGTTAGCAAAGAAACAATACTCCTTAAAGTGAATTGGATTTCTCTCGATGCTAGTACTCAGCATGGGTAGGAGTTCATTCCAGTTGACTTTCAACTATGCCAAATGTTGCATGCGATTGATTCCCATGGATAATTGTTTTGTAGGTGTGGGTTTGAACATCTATGATGGAAACATTTTTGATTCCTCAAAGATGGTATTTTCTGAGACACAACGGCTGCTTTTATATGAACACTGCATGCTTGTGCCTGTTATCATGCGGCATGTAAAAATGCTCCGGGCAGCATTTAGACACATTGAGATGTGCCGTAGATGTGCTGTATTTCTGGTTGCACATTCTTAAAGATCGCAAATTAAATACCTCGACTGGAAATACGGGTGTTCACGGCGTGTCTCGGTGAATCTAAACGCTGCCCACAGCACTTTTACATGCCACATGATAAGAGGTGTGAGTGGGCAGCGCTCATATAAAAGCAGCCAATGTCTTTTTCCAAAAATTTGTGCCCAAGGTCTCCATTTCAATCAGATGAAAATTTGCAATCCATCAAAATGAAACTTTGCATGTGCACTGCTAGGTGATTGCAGAGAATTATGGAAGGATGCACTATGGTTGCCCCAGCTGACTGGGACCCAGATAACTAAAATGAGCCCTTTCTGATGTATCACTGTGGGAGCTGCATGTATTATCGGGGTGTGCATGTCGTTTTCATTATTACAACAATGATAATGACAATTGTTGTTTTAGTTATCATTATTGAAAATGAAAATGACAACCGAGAATGTTGTTATCGTTGTCGTTATTATTAGTGCTGTGGCAGTTGGGTTTTGGAGGGAAAATGTAGGGAGGGGAGGACAGAGCAGACATCTCTGAGCCCTAAACAGGGTTGAACTCTTGAACTGTGCCTGTGTTGGGAGGGTTGAGCAGCTCAGCAATATTTTATGGATGTATCACTGGCCAATGATCAGCACAAGCAGGCCCCAGCAGTCTCATGGCACTCTGTGATTGTTCAATGCCTGCTGCCTCCCACAACCAATCAGGGGGGCTCTGGGGGAGGGCACTGCAACCCTTTATAATGGGAGGGCCAGGCTTTTTCTCTCTGTTCTGTGAGAGCTCTGCTTGTCAGGTTGCGGTTACAGAACTGTGGTGTTTGCACATAAAAAATCCTCCCGAGCCCACGTTGTATTACCACCAATACACTTCCTTCCTTATACCCTACATTTTACATTCCACCTTTCCTTGCCCTTCTCTCTCCTGTACATTATATAGCTAGGTGGTATCGATTTAGGTATAGATATATATTATAGACATATAGATTAGATTAGAATTGCTATATAGATAATTGATTAGATAATAGGTAGTTTGCCTTTTCCCTTCCCCTGTCTCCCTTAGTTTTAGATAGATATTACTTGTGTACATATAGAGAAAGATTAGATATTATAGAGGTATTTAGGATAGTCTGTTTTATTTTATATATATATATATATGAAGATTACACACATACACATACAGCCACAGAGAGAGTATGTTTGCCATGTTGGTCCCAAAAATAGGTCGTAGAAACAAAGTAGTGTAGAGGTATCTTTTATTGGACCAACTTAGGTTAGTGGAGGTTTGCAAGCTTTCGGACCTTCGTCAGGCAAGTCAGAAATCCAAGCTGTATAACGTGGATGGTACAGCTTGGATTTCTGACTTGCCTGATGAAGGATCCTGTGAGGTCCGAAAGTTCTGATAACATTATCTATCTATCTATCTATCTATCTATCTATCTATCTATCTATCTATCTATCTATCATGTAATCAGAATCAATACTGAGACCAAATGATACCAACACTGATAACGAAAACGACATTGTCACTAATAACAATAACAAAAACAACATTTTAAAACAACGATAATGATAACGAAAAATGAAAACTACATGGGGGCCTGGTGCACACCCCTAATATATTATTGGTAAATGGAAACATAGTTCACAAGTGCTCTCTAGTGAATTATATTTGCCATGATGTTCTTTGGGTTATCTGAAGAAAATAATGTGGGTACAATGTGGAGTCAGAGGTTTCAGATTTCCAGGGGGGAGGACACAAGCCCCCTGGGCATCTCTGGGCTCCGCCCAGTCACCCCGCCTGGGGGAAAGAGAAAATTCGGGTGGGGGGGTCAGGTGGGTTGGGGACCTAGTAGGGGTTCAGGCAGGGGGGTTTCTCACTGACACCTCCCCCCCTCGTGCACTGTGATCTGCACCACAACTGGCCTGGTCCTGGGTTCACAGGTTGAAAAGAAAAAAAACTCAAAAAACATTGAGCATGTGAAGAGCTCCATGGGACCCAGCTCTTCTGCGCATGCTTGGCCCTGTAGGTGCCCTCTTTGGAAAAGGCAGTCAGGGACCAGCAGCTCTCCTGTGCATGCTTGAGGGTCCCCCCCCCTTTTCAAACTGCAAACTCGTGAGGGGACCCAGTGCGGCGCACAGAGGGGGGGGGTTGTATTTTGTTCCACCAGACTTTTGTTGAGGGAGACGGGTGATGGGTGGGGAGCTGGGGGGGGGGAGAGGTTTTTTTTGGGGTTGCATGGGATTTATTTATTATTTTTTTAATATATTTTTTGTATTTTGATATTTATTGATGAATTATATTATTATATTTGTATATGTTTTAAGTATGTTGTGAGCCACCTCAAACTGCTGTAGGAGGAGGGGGCAGCCAAGAAAACGAAGAAATGTACAGTGAGTAAACCCCTGCCTGACCCCCTGCTTGCCCCCCAAACCTCTGCCGTTGGCCCTGCCCACCCTGCCCAAATTTTCTCTTCCTCCCAGACAGGGAGGCTGGATGGGGGCTGGAGGTTCCATGGGGAATTGTCTTTGCCCCCTGCTTCCCTCTGGCCCCCATGCCACCCCCCCACCTGAAACTCCCGCCTGGTCTCCTCAAATTCTCGCCAGTTCCTGATGAGAATGGGGTTTTTCTAGTCTTGTCTTGAGCCGAAAAACACCCCCTCCCTTGTCGCCGGGAACTGGCAAGAATTACAAGCCGCGTTTCAGCCCTACTTTAAAGGTCAAAATCGGCACCTTGAATTGTGCCTGGAATTCAAAGAAGCTAGTGCAGACTTCAGAACACAACATGGGTCCCACACACTCTCTAGACCACACATGGGAATAATCTATTTTCCAAGTAGCCAGGGAAATACGACAGAAAAGAGTACTTACTGAATCTCAGGTAAAATGTTCTGGTGCTAATATTCTCTCTTCTTACCTTCTTGGTGAACAACGTTGTTACTTCTATACAAGTGGTTACTTCTAACAATGTTGTACTTCTATACGAGCTTCTTGAGGCAGGATGGATGCGGAGTATAACATTTTAGAAAAAAATAAATACATAAATAAATAAATAAATTTTAATTATTTATGTATTTTATTTTATTTTGAAAAATGTCTTACCCCACCCATCCTGCCACAGGCAGCTCTGGGCGGCTCACACGTCATCAATAAAAACACTTAAAACACTCAAAAACAAGGAGGAATTAAAATATCCCAAAACCACCCCCACCCTAACCCATTCCCCCCACCCTCCCCATTCTGCCACAGGCAGCTCTGGGCGGCTCACACGTCATCAATAAAAACACTTAAAACACTCAGAAACAAGGAGGAATTAAAATATCCCAAAACCACCCCCACCCTAACCCATTCCCCCCACCCTCCCCATTCTCCTCATGAAAGGCCAGGTGGAACAGACACATCTTACAACAGCGTTGAAAAAAAGGGGAGATCAGGGACCAAATGAGCCTCCACCGGCAGAGAGATCTGGGGCCAAACGGACTTCCACCGGCAGGGAGTTCCACAGCCGTGGAGCAGTCACCGAGAAAGCCCTCCCCATTGTAGCCCCCCGGCAGACTCAGAAGTCCTTGAGGAGAGAACCCCCCAATTACCTCAGGGGCCGATCCAGGACCCGGGGGTGAGGCACTCCCGCAAATAGGTCGGGCCAATGTTCATATTTCGAAGAGCCACAAAATACACCCCATCAGTTGTGGCTTTTCCTCCTGGAGGCAGGACTGTGTGGCTTCTGTTCACTTCATATCAAAGCTCTGGCTCCCTGGTGATCTAACACGTTCAGACAGCAGCAATTGTGGCATAGGGCATGCTCCTGCTGCTTTGATAGTCTCTTTCCCCACCCACCCCCCACCCCCAGAGGTTCCAGTAGCAGAAATTGCAGCTCAGCTTCTCTTGCTCCTGAAGGAGTTGCATGGACACAGTCCCAGGCAGACACGTCTGGTGAGAGCCACAGAATAGGTGCCCAACAGCCACATGTTGCTCCCAGACTACCATTTCCCCACCTCTGCTCTGTACTAAAACATATCAAACTTTAATACTATTCTTTAATGTTTGAAGAAGTGAGCTCTGAAAGAGGTTTGGGTTGTTGGATAGATTTGTTGTTCCCTATTCCCATAGAGTGCCATACAATCTTAGTTTGATGTTGAAGTCCAGATAACTGCATGATTCACGCTGGGGAATTTCTAATAATTCCAAAGCTACTTTCAATAGAAGACGTATTACTTATCTTGGCAACTGCCAATTTACAATGTGTATGACTAATACACTGGAGGCAATGCATAAATATTGCTTTAACCGACACCTAGAATTTTCCTTCCATTGTTTGGTTTCATTTTTACAATAACATACAAAGCTTTTTTCTTCATTTTCTGCCCTTTTAATTGGGAAAATGGCATTTACCATGTATACTGTTCAGGAACTGGTGTGACTAATTAACAGTGTATTATGTAGTTTATTCTCTTAACCTGCTAACATCTTTTTTTTTTTTTTAACCACAAACTGGAAACCTCCTTCCAACCTAGATCATTATTGCATATGTGCCAGTGGTAGGTGTAACATTTTGTATAAGAGAAGGGAATGTCCCTATTCCAGGCAGTTTACAACCTATATCAAGTATAGTAAGGGTCCCCCTTACTATAGGGAGGAGGCTTCCCTAAGTGCTTCCAGGATACACAGTTCAAATGTGCAAGTATAAGATGGAGGATACCTGCCCAGTCAGCAGCACATGTTAAAAGGAAGGATCTAAATATTGTGGTTATTCACAAGTTGAACATGAATCAGCCTTGTGATATGTCTGCAAAAATGGCCTAATGCACTTTTAGGTTCCGACAACAGACACATTATTTCCAAATCAGCTGAAGTAATAGTTATGCTCTATTCGGCACTCATCAGACCTCACCTGGAGAATTGTGTCCAGTTTAGGGAGCCTCAATTTAGGAAGGACATTGGAAAGTTGGAGTGGGTTCAGCAGAGGTGGACAACAACAGAAATGGTAAAAGGTTTGGAAAGCAGGTCATATGAGGAAAGATTGAAGGAAATGGGCATTTTAGCCTAGTGAAGAGAAGATCAAAGGGAGACATGATTTCAGTCTTCAAATATCTAAGGGCTGCTACAAAGAAGATGGCAAGGAACTATTCTATATTACCAGAAAAGACAGGGTTAGAAATAATGGACTCAGGTTACAGGAAGGCCTAGGCCCTTCCTATCTGCAGGACTGCCCCCTGGTGCTGCATCGACCCCTGCAGTCGTCCGGGGGTGCCCTGCTCAGGGTCCCCTGAGTCTTCCGGGGGGGCCACGCAGGGGAGGGCATTCTCAGTGGCCGCACCACAGCTGTGGAACTCCTTTCCGGTGGGGGCCAGGTTGGCCCCAGATCTCTCCTCCTTTTGGAGAAGTTGTAAGACCTGGCTGTTCCACCAGGCATTTGGCGTGGAAGATGGGTGGTGAGGTGTAGGGTTTTTGGGGTGGGGGGATATTTTTTCTTCCTCCTTTGAGTTGTTTTTAGTCGATGTTTTTATGTTTTATGAATTGTAAGCTGCCGCGAGCTGACAGCATCAGGAGAAACGGGGTAGTAACATTTTAAAATAAATAAATAAATAAATAGGGCTGAAACTCACCCTTGCAAGTCTCAGTGCAGGTTCTCGCCAAGATTTACAAGAATGAGAATAGGTTGAGAATTGGCTGATTCTTGACCCATTCTCCCACGAAACGCGCAAGGCTGAAAACCAGCACTGAGCATGTGCAAAATGGCCGTCATGGTCATTCTACACATGCACAGGCCCCAACAGCCATTTTGCGCGTGCACAGAGCGCATTTGAAATTTTCAAAAATCACGGTGAGATCCCATGAGGTCACATTGGGTACTGCAAGAATCTATCTTGGCCTCATAAGAACGGGTACAATTCTCATTTCAGCCCTAGTTTGAATACCAAGAAAAACTTCCTTACAGTAATATCTGTTTGGCAATGGAACAAGTTGTATAGGCTCACCAATGCTGGAGGTTTCCCAAAAGAGGCTGGACAGCTATCTGTCAGTGGTGTTGTAGCAGTAGTAATCCTGCACTAAGCAGAGGGTTGGAATAGATGACCCTCGAGAAACCATCCAACTCTATAATTCTAGGTCAACAGCTCAGCCACCTAGTATGCAGCTAATAGGACCTAGCCATGAAAGCAGAATTACACCCATGTTCTGTTTCCATTGGAAGTGGGAGGTTCAATCATTCCAGTTGCAAATTGGAACAAAGTTCTATTCCAATTGCGGATCAGAATGATAGCTTTCGCCATACTGCCTCACCCCCTGGGTCCTGGACCGGCCCCTGCAGTTGGCTTTCGCCATACTGCCTCACCCCCTGGATCCTGGACCGGCCCCTGCAGTTGGCTTTCGCCATACTGCCTCACCCCCTGTATCCTGCAGTCGGCTGGGGACACCTCCCTCAGAGTGGCCCAGGTATTTTGTTCCGCAAGGCTTTTGGTGAGGGAGACGGGTGATGGGTGGGGAGCTGGGGGGAGAGAGGGGTTTTTGGGGGTTGCATGGGATTTATTTATTATTATTTTAATATATTTTTTGTATTTTTATATTTATTGATGAATTATATTATTATATTTGTATGTTTTAAGTATGTTGTGAGCCACCCCAAACTGCTGTAGCAGGAGGGGGCAGCCAAGAAATCGAATAAATAAATAAATAAATAAATAATAGCTCAATCAGAATTCCAATCCAAATTTTGCCAGCTTTGACATTTTCATGGAACTGTTCAGTGGAAATGGAAAGGCTAATTTCAAACCAGTCCTAATAGAACACAATTGGGGGAAACTGGGAGTCAGCTGGGTCCCAGTACTACATAAGATGGACCCAATAGCTTAAAATGGGGACCAACAGTGTAGAGGCATGTATTGAGAGAAGGAATTAGCTTCAGACCAACAGTGTAGTTATAACAAGGGCAGATAGGGCAGCTACACCAGGGCCTATGGGCCAGGAGGTCCCATGCTTCTTTGTGCATCTACTCCTCCATTCCATCTTCTGCACCAGAGGCCATTTCAACCTAGCCATGTCTCTGCCTTAGAGGGTAACAATTGGTCTTAAGGGAAGTCTAGCCCTGTGTCAATGGGGCCAACCATAGTGGGGTAGTTACTTGAAGGAGGCAGGAAATCCTGGATTTAACTTCGCAAAAGCAGGCCAGGAACAGAAGCCTACTCTTGAACTGGCTTAGCGAGGAAGGCCTAAAGACAGAATTTAGAACCTGAGCCAGAGAATGCTTAGGAACGCAGACCTGGATTTCGGTTGCGTGCTCGTGGGTTTATAGGACTCAAGATAACATTGTGTACTTATACACTGTAAATCAAGAAGAATGTCAGTAGAAAAAATCCTATGAAATGCGTGCTGCAACAGTCTTGAATCTGCAAAGACTTATGGTCGTTTCCAGGAGAGAATAGAAATGTGACATATGCCAGTATAATAAAGATTCAGACTTCAAGCAGTGCATTGCTTGTCTGCATTCCTGTCTAGCAATGAACCAGAGAGTTTGTACACATCACTGTTTTGCCTCAGAAGGAGCTAAGTAATAATAATGTCATTTATATAGCTTCCTACCCCCTACTCCCATTCAAGCACCCAATGGATTGATCAGAGGAGTGGCAACACTGTCAAAATATCATCAATAAATAGCAAAATGGAAAATAACACTACCACTTCAAGCCTAGCCTACCTATCACCACCTGCTGAGACCACACTCACAGGAATGAGTGGAACCACTCAAGAGCCATACCGCAAACCCCTGCCAGGTTCTGCAGTCATGTTATCAACATCTCATGATTAACTGTATCAATGGCTGCTGAAAGATCTAAAAGGATCGGCAGGGTACAATTTCCCTTTTAAATCTCTCGGCGAAGACTATCGACCAATGCCACAAGCACGGTCTCAGTGTTATACCCAGAGTGAAAGCCAGACTAGCATGGATCTAGAAATCCAGTAGCATCAAGATGCCCCTGAAGTTGCCTGATGACCACCTGTTCAATAACCTTGCCTAAAAAGGTTTTTTCATTGAACCTTTTACGGGAAGGTTTATTTATTTATTTATTTATCTATTTATTTATTTGTTTGTTTGTTTATTTTATTTTACATGATTTTTACACCACCCATCCTGCCACAGGCAGCTTTGAGCGGTTCACAATTGTAAATTATAAAAACAACAATAAAGTTAAAAACATTCATAATAAGGAGAATTAAAATATTCCTCCCAACCTTACCCATCCTCCCCACCAAAAGCCAGGCAGAACAGCCATGTTTTACAATTGCGTCGAAAAGAGGGGAGATCCAGGGTCAAACGGGCCTCTAATGGCATGGAGTTCAGAGCCGTGCAGCAGCCACTGAGAAAGCCCTCCCCATCGTGGAGGTTATTTAAATGTGTGCATTAGGGATGGGCGAACAAAACCGAGTTTGGAAATTCGGTTCGGTTTGGTTCAAATATCGAGTTCGGTTCGGAAGTTCGGTTCGGTCGACCGAACTATTCAAGTTCGGTCTGAACTCCGAACTTCTGAACAGAGTTTGGAAATTCAAACCCCATTGAACTAAATTGAATATTATCTTATAGGGATGGGCGAACAGAACCGAGTTCAGAAATTCGGTTCAGTTTGGTTCGGTTCGAAAATCGAGTTCGGTTCGGAAGTTCGGTTCAGTCGACCAAACTGGTCAAGTTCTGTCCAAACTCCGAACTTCCGAACCGTGTTCGCCAATCCCTAGTGTGCATAAGGCTGACAGAATTTCCCCAAATCCACTTAAGGCTTTACTACAAAAGAGATTTGTTAGATTTTAATTACTGGCACATTTCTGTACCTTTCAATAGATTTAAGAGATAACATAGTAGGCCTGTATTACTTACAAAGGGCTCCATCCCATGTCCCATGGATCATGTGCACGCAAGTGCGTGGTTTCCGCAGGACACAATGTGACCTCCAATGCAGATCTACGTGGTTTCTGCACATGGTCCATGGGGCATAGGATGGAGCCCAAAGTCTAGAGAATAGCTTAGCATTAACACAAATTAAGTTTATCATCCAAAACAGCAAATATGTTTAAGAGAAGAAAATCAAAAGATAAAAGATATTAAAATGTACGCATGCTCTAACTCTATCTCAGAACAACACGCAGTCTATTTTAAAATAAACCCAGAAGTAAAATTATCATGATGGTTTTATTGCGGGCTTTCTTTATTTTTAATAAAAAAGACATTTTACATTAATCTACGTTCTAAGAAAAATCAGGGAGTGGCATGAATTCTAAATAAATGTATTTCCTATGTATAACTGCTCAGAAGAGACTTCACTTGTACCAAAGGAATTTGTCATTTAGGTATGGAAATTAATTCATAAATCTTTTTTTATATTTACAGCAGTTCTGACAGAGCTTATCAAAAAATGAGTTGCCTTCTGGAACTATCAATGCATTAAAGAAAAATCTGATCTCATATTCATGACACGGGAGACAAATGTAAAGGGCCCGGCAACTTCATCATTTATTGTTGAAAAAATGTTGTTTTTTCATACGTTTTGCTTGTAGGTTTTGTTTTCTCATTTCATAACTGCTTTAACAAAAGGACTGTGCCATCAATTTTACAACCTTGCATTATTCACAGAAAGGTACACAGACCATATTGAATGCACAAGGCAGAGAAATGCAAAAGAACAAGCTCTTTTATTATTCATCTAAAAAGAAGAAAGCCCTCATGTTCACGCCATTGTCCAACTAAATTTACAACCCCATAATTTACCATAAATATAGAGTTCATAGTGTCTCAACGGGTCCTACTGCCAACACCAGCTTTATTTCCTGATATAGTCAAAGGGAATTTAGCTATTTCATTGTGCATGCTAGGCCTGTTTTTCATATGATTTTGATCTTAGTCCAAAACAATGATTAAGTAAGTGGCGTGACTCTCTTATCCTAAGCTACCATCATTAAGGAGAGATACTATATTAGTAGACTGGGGTCGAGTATGCAAATGTTACAATGAGAATAACTATGTTAATATGCTGGTTGAGCCTCTGAGCATGCCCAGTATAAATTAAATGTTTCAGCAGATTCCGTCTTTGTTAGGTCTTGTGTAGTTAATAAACTGGCTCTGCCAAGATTATTGACTTTAATCCTCCACCATTAAAGTAAATGGGAGTTTTGTCATTTGCTTAAATGGGAAGAGGAGTGCACCCTGAATTGAGTTTTCTCACCACCCATCCTGAGTGCTAAGAAAATATTATAGTCCAAGTCTTCACCGGAATCAAAATAGATTCCATCACATCAATGGAAATGGATCGATCTCCTCACAATAAAGTTTTTCTTTCTTTGAACCCTAGTGGAAAAACATGGGCTAACATTTTTGTTAACATCTACTCATTCCAATCACACTTAAGTACATAACAAGTGCCATACTGGGTCAGATCAATGGTTCATCAAACCTAGTATCCTGTCTCTGATAGTTGCCAATCTTGGTCAGTTCAAAGAAGTACCCAGCAGGTCATAACGGAGTGATCCATTCCCCATTATTCTCTCCCAGCTCCTAATAGTCAGAGGTTGAATTATTATTAGTCAATTATTACTTGACTAATAGTAATTTATGGACTATCCTTGAAGAGTTTATCCAATCCTCGTTTCTGCAACCCAGCTATGCTGCAGGCCTTCAAAACATCATCTGGCAACAAGTTTCACAAGTAAATTGTGTGTTGAATGAAAAAACGAATTCCTTTTGTTGATTGACTAATTTCACGGAGTGTCCCCTAGTTCTAGTTATTTTTGAGAGGATAAAAGACAGCTCCCCATGCCGCTAATGAATTGATCATATCCCCACTTAGCCATCTCTTCTCCAAATGGAGAGGTGGGGCAAGGGTCAGAGACATATAGGAGGGGCATGGGTAAAGCAAGGTTGGAAGTCCTCTTGAGCAGAGTGGCTGGGCTGGCCACAGGTTGAGGTGGTGTGCTGAGGGCTGGCCACCACTCCAGAAACACTGAAGACAGGGGTGCAAGGGCAGGGCCTGACATGCTCCGTGGTAGCAGTCAGACTTTGGACCTCAGACCACTGGTGTTTTTCAAGGCCATTGTAAACAGTCCACAGCTGGTCTGTGCAACCAGCCATAGCTACAGAAACAGAAAAGCATGCTTTGGGTAGAGCTGAAACAAGTACATGCAAAAATGTGTATACCCATTGAATTTCCAGTACTTGAATCAAACAAAGTGTTTCAGGTATTTTTTTGGTACCCAAACTGGTTTCCAATCGGGTACCTAAGATACTGACATACCAACAACCAATATACCGCAATGACAGGAAGAAATTCCTCCAAATCCAGGATTTTGGTATATCAGTTGTCAGCATGTCGGTAATTGGATGTCGGTATTTGAGGTTTTTGGATAATGGAACCTGAAAATGTGGGAAATACCCATGGGTACCAAATCAGGTAACCATGTTGGCTCTCGTTTTGGTCCCTGCCAGTGCCATGAACATCTGTAGTACTGGGTGTGTTTGGGATGGGAGTAGAGGTACTACAGCTGTGGCCAACCTGCAATAAGCATTTTTAATTTAATTTTTTTTATTTATATTAGCTGCCCCCTCATGCCCATGGCATCTCGGGGTGGCTTACAACATAAAACCATAATCTAAGATAACAATAAAACACAAGAATATCAACTTTTAAAACCCTCTAAAAAACAACCAGTGCCCAAAGTTTTAACACAATCCACCCTCCCCTCCTCCGAAGGCCTAGGAGAACAGCCAAGTTTTGCAGGCCCGGTGGAAGACCAAGAAATTTGTGGCCAGACAGGCTTCCTCTGGGAGGGAGTTCCACAAATGCGGCAAGGCCACCGAGAACGCCCTCTCCATTGTCGCCCCCCGTTTTACATGGGGGGCCTCCAAAAAGGCACCCCCAGTGGACCGAAGGGGTCACTCTGGGGCATGAAGGGTGATGCAGTCCCTGAGGTATGATGGGCCATGCCATGTAGGGTCTTGTAGGCCAAAACCAACACCTTGAATCTGGCTCTGTACACTATAGGCAGCCAGTGCAGCACGCGGAACACAGGATTAATATGCTCTCGTCGGCTTGTCCCCATAAGCTTGGCAGGTTCGGAGTCTGGGGGTGATTTTGGACGTGGACCTCCACCTGGAGAGGCAGGTGGAGGCAGTAGTGAAAGTCACCTTCTGCCAGTTATATCTGGTGCGGAGGCTGCGTCCATTCATCTCCGGCCCAGACCTGGCCTTCCTCATCCATGCCTTTGTCACCTTGAGGCTGGACTACTGCAATGTGCTCTACGTGGGGCTGCCCTTGTTCCTGGTTCAAAGGTTGCAGCTAATGCAGAATGCGGCAGCCCACTTCCTGTCGGGGACGGGCCGTCGGGAACATATAACACCTGTGCTCCGGACTCTGCACTGGCTGCCGATAGCGTGCCAAGCCAGATTCAAGGTATTGGTGTTAATATGCAAGGCCCTTCACGGTCTGGACCCCTCATACTTCAGGAACCGCCTCGCCCTCCGTGCCCCAGAGTGGCTCCTTCGGTCCGCTGGGGGTGCCTTCTTGGAGGACACCCGTGTTAAGCGGCGGGCCACAATGGAGAGGGCATTCTCGGTGGCTGCGCCGTGCCTCTGGAATTCCCTCCCAGAGGAAGCTCACCTGGCCCCAAGCCTTTTGACATTTTGGCGAATCTGTAAGATCTGGCTGTTCACCCAGGCCTTTGGGGAGCGGGTAGGGTGGGGGAGGGGGTGTTTTATCTTCCCCCACCCTTATTTATTTATTATCCCAGCTTGTTTTATTGTAGTGTTTTTATGGATTGGTTTTATTATTATATTGTTTATAAATTTATAAATTGTTTTATAATTAACTTGTTAGCTGCCCCGAGCTGTTCACAGGAGGGGCGGGATACAAATTGAATAAATAAAATAAATAAAAATAAATAAATAAATTATGCACTAGCTGCATCCTCCGGATCAGCATCAAGGGAAGCTCCACGTAGAGTGCATTGCAGTAGTCCAACCTTGAGGTGATGAAGGCATGGATGAGGGTGGCCAGGTCGGGTCTGGGAAATATATGGATGCAGCCTCCACACCAGATACAGCTGGAGGAAGGTGGCTTTAGCCACCGCCTCCACCTATCGATCCAGGTGGAGATCAGAGTCCAACAATACTCCCAGACTCCTAACCTGCTGGGTTATGGGAGGGCGGACCCCCTCTACGAGGGGAGATGATACTTCCTTCACCCTACCCATCGCCATTTCCTCCATCTTATCAGGATTGAGCCTCAGTGTGCTCTGCTGCAACCAACCTGCCATGGCCTCCAAACATTGGGACAGTACTGAGATGGCAGGACCTGGGTCAGTTGAGAAAGAGAGGTAAAGCTGTGTGTCATCATCATATTGGTGGCAACGCACACCAAACCCTCTCACGATCTCCCCCAAGGGCTGCATATATACATTAAACAACAATGGAGACATAATAGAGCCTTGAAGAATGCCACAATCCAGGGCCCGGGTGCTGGAAGATTCAGCCCCCTGACAATCCGCTGGCTTCTCCCTGAGAGGAATGAACAGAACCATTCAAGAACAGTCGCATCCAGATCCCCCAGGGCTCGCAATTGTTTCATCAGCAGCCCATGGTCCACTGTGTCAAAAGCAGCTGAGAGATCTAGCAGGACCAGAAGTGTTGAACATCCTGCATCCATCTCCCAGCAGAGATTGTCCACCAAGGCCACCAACGCCATCTCTGTACCATAGCCAGGATGGGACCCAGATTGAAATGGGTCAAGGAAACCGATGCTGTCAAGATGCACCTGGAGCTGCAGTGCCACTGCCCATTCAATAACCTTAAAAAGGGAAGGCTAGAGACAGGTCAGTAACTGGCGAGCGCGTCCACATCCAAGGATGGCTTCTTCAGCAGGGGGTGCACCACAGCCTCATTGAGACCGGGGGACAAACTCCCCTGCCGAAGGGACACATTGATTACCCTCGCCAGCACCATCCCCAAAGTCTCCCCAGAGGCCTTCACCAACCAGGACAGGCATGGATCTAGTTCACAACTAGTGGCTCTAACAGACCCCAGAACACCAAAAGCATCAGCTGGCATCACTTTCTGAACTTCATCCCAGAACGTTGGACCAAATTGGACCTTCATAACCTCATGCTCCACCTCTCCTGCCCCCAATTCAGTGTCGCAGTTGCTTTGGATCTGAGAGATCTTGTCTGCAAAGTAGGTGGCAAACTCCTCACAGCAGGCCTGGGACAAGTCCCAGTAGGTGGAAGGAGGCCGGACTGACCAGCCCCCGCACCACCTGGAACAGCTCCGCTGGACGTGACTTTGCAGACACTATGAGGGTGGCAAATAACTGTTTCTTTGCCATCCTCACAACCTCAACGTAGGACCGCAAATGGGCCCGAAGGAGAAGTTGGTCAGATTCAGTGCGAGTCCAACGCCAGCATCGCTCTAGTCGCTTACATACCTGCTTCATACACCGCAGCCCCTCGGTAAACCAGGGAATCCTGGGGTGTCGAGACAGAGGTATGAGACGTCTCGGAGCCACCCTGTCAATGGCTTCCCCGAGCAAGATATTCCAAGCTTGAACGAGTTCATCAACAGAGTGATCGTCAGAATATAAGGTTAAATCCCCCAGAGCCACAGTCTTCATTTATTCATTTGGTCATTCATTTATTTGTGGCACAGTCTGAGCTGGATAGACAGAGTGAGAGTGAGACAAGTAATCAACATTCATAATCAACATACCACCTTATTAGAAACTAGAGCGAACAGCTCATTCATAGACTGTGAGGAAGGCGAAAAAATACGGAAGTCACACTCTGCCAGTCAACCTCCCTGCCAAAATTCCTTCCTGGCCCAACTAAGGTGGCCTGCACAATGCCCACAGTGTTCCTAAGTGATGGGTGGAAATTGCTGCTTCTCCACTCCCTGGACAGCCCAAACTACTGCAGGAGGGGGGTCTGAACTGTCTTCCCTCCAAGGAGGCACTCTTGCACAATCTCCTTATTTGCTCTTAAACCCCCAGTTGCCAGGCAACCTCCCGGGTTCTCCAAGCAGTGCATATGCACCATTAGACCTGCAGCTTCTGCAAAGTCCCTGCTCATTCCCAAAAGGCAGAATTTGGACAAACAGTCTTCACCTCCGAAGTGCATCCATGGGTGCAGCAGTGTGAAGGCAATTCTTGATACCGTTGGCGGGAAGAGACAGATGTTGCAGGTGTCAAGAGATTGCATTTAAAATGCTTTCAGTAGTTGTTTCAGCCTTTTGTATGCTGGTCTTTACCACTGCATGTTAAAATAGCAAGGTCTTTTAGGGCCAATTTAATGCTGGAAATGATTGTATAGGATTCACATGCTTTCCCCCCTTTATATCAGACTAGGAAGGTAAGATCTATTTGCAAGTCGGAAGAGAAAGTGTGAAAGCTTTATTTGCCACGCCACCATTAGGACGTGAGCTGGGTTTAGGCTTCGACTCATTTAGGCAAGCGAATTTAATATTCCCACTGGGGGGAAAACATAATTTGTTTCCCCAGAAAAGACTGATTACAAAACCCTTGGGTTGTCATGCAAACAAATACTAGCAGTCAATACTTTGGTGTTTTAACACTGTGAAAGCATAAAAATTCAAATGACAAATTGAGTTCCTTCTTCAAGGAAGCACTAACTTGTTGCAAAGTACTACATGAACAATATGAGACAGTTGCCTTGGGGTTGGCTTGGTGATTATGCTAGTTTATTGAATACTGTATGAAATGAAAGACTTAAATCTACACACAGTCACTTGACATTGCCAACACTTCCATCACCCTTTCAGCTGTGCTTTCTCTCCCCCCACATTCTTCTTCCTGAGAAAGATTGTTAAATTAATAATATGTATATTTCATACAGCAGCTCTGGTGTTACTAGGCATTTAATTTCCCTTCTTTAGAGTTTGCCAACCATTCTGTCTTATGGTAGATGTGTGAGTGGGAACAAAAATGAACATATAAATACAAGAAGGTGATTGTGCATGTATGGGTTGCATTTGCACAAGCAGAATGGAGAGAGAATTTCAACAGAGTTTCTTGGAAAAGGATTCAGTTCAGAATTTTGGTTGTAGTCTAGACATCGTCTCATCCTTGACTTTAAAATCAAGGTCTTTGACCTCATCTAATCCAGGATCATATACTGGAACCAGTGTTTCTTTCAGTTATTTCTGTTCCATTATGGACTTCAAACCCTTGTCTGGACCACTGGACAACAATTATTTTGCACAGCAATCCCCCTACCTCGAGGCGGGGGGGGGGGGAAGGGGGGAGGATGTTTGAAGGAATTAACCTTAAATCCAAAGCTGACTGAAAAATTGTTCCTGTCTGTGTAACTTAAAGAGGAACTGAAATCCTCGGGAATAGGATTGAATCATATATATGCCTTTTTATATTTGTAAAGATAATTTACATATTTGTTCCATAGACCAATAACTGAATTTGTCACTGTTGCAAATACATATATTTGTTTCTTCATTTTTCTTGCTTCCTTTGTATTTTGGCAACTTTGGTATTTTGGTTTTTGTATTTTGGTCACTTTGGTAGAGTTGAAATTAATATTTGCCAAACCTAGCAAATGTGTTGAATTTATCATGCCCAAACTGAAAATGGTAATAAAGACTGCTCATGTTCATTCTGGTGGGTATCTGACATCTGTTTGGTGATTTCATGTTGGTTCCCTCCATCATTTCGATACTTTGGTTACCCTGCTTTGGCAATATTGGCACTTCTGCACATGTACAATTGCCCAAAATGACATAATTGAAATAATGAATGATATCACCTTCAGCTACCATATGTGAAAGTACCTGTAGGGCTCGTCTTACAGTAGATGTGTAAGCGAGAACAACGAAAATGTTGTTTTAGAAAAGAGGGAGCCCTTCCTGTGCTCATTTCACACATGCTTCAAAGAGGACGTACCAGTGCTAACAGCGGGATACAAATGCAAAGGATGCACGACTTTGATATCTGAAAGGCATTGAGCAGATGATTGAAGCTTGTCAGCGCACTGACACGTGTGCTCTGTCTACTGACCTGGTTTCAGGTCGGTAGATAGACCACACGTGTTAGTACGCTGACAAGCTTCATCTACCAACCTGAAACCAGGTCAGTTGAGTGCATGTGTCAGTGCGCCGACAGGCTTCAGTCATGTGCACGGCACCTTTCAGACATCATCAAAGCCACACGTTCCTTGCATTCGCATCCTGCCAGCGGCACTGGTAAGTCCTCTTTGAAGTACGTCTGAATGAGCTTTTTGTCTCTCCTTGGGTTTTTTGGTAATATGTAAATGTAAAGTTTAATACCTAGGTGTGTCTTTTCAAACTGGTGTAGAGATTTCAGGTCATGACCCTGATACAAGGCAAAACAAAATTGCGAAACACCACACACATGCTTAATTTGAAATGTATGAGTACTCCCACTGAAAGTAATGATGACTGTACAATGTACATTTTGGAGGATTAGAGGGTTTTCAGGAAAAGGGAGAATTTTTTACATTGAGGAAGGGAAAAATAATAGTGGATACAAAAGAAGAGAAAATGCAAATGTTGAAAGGTTCAGCTAAATATTTGGATTAAAATTGAGATTTAGCTGAACTAAGCTGTCAAAGCTTTTGAGGCGCCACCATCAAAAAGTGAAAAGAGAAAAGTTCTGAATATTCTTTTAATAGCTGTTATTGGAAGTCAATGAAACCCTAATCACTGTTATGAAAGCATTCGGAACATTATATTTAATAATAATTGTTACAAACAATTTCCTGCCTCAGTATAATAGACTATAGTGACTGATCTTTCATTTCACTGCTGGAAACCAAAATGATCATAACTTTAACCTTCACATCACTTCAAAAACATGCAACCTTACAATAAAGTAAGCAGAGCAATGTCAAATGAATTTGCCAGCAGTTTGGAAATAAACAACTTGTTTAGGGAGCTTTGCCTTCCAAGGCTGTTAGTGATTTCTCCATCAAAATGCCCTTTCTCAAAAGAATTTCCATAATTAAAAATAATGTGTTAAACAAAACATCCATTTGGCATTTGAGTGAAATACGTGCGTCACTGAGACTTCACTCTGTCCCCGGTCTTGCAAAGTACTGAACCACGTGCCTAACTTTTAGCATTTGAGCAGTTCTTTTTCTTTAGCAATCTACACAAGTTGACAATAGGCTTCCTGTACTTTACAGGGCAGAGTCAGAATTTTCACTACCTTGTAAGCTGCAGATCCATAAGAAAAAATCCTTTACCCTTATCTTCTGCGTTGGGGTGGATTCCTACCCCGGGCGCACATCTCTTGCAAAAACTTGCAAGTTAGTGGCTCTCCAACATTGCCCTTTTAGTAGGAATCGGACTCTGGTGTTTCGGTTTTTCGGTTTCAGATCTTATTGATTTTCAGATCTAATTTTGGTTCCCTTTTTTTCCTCATTTATTTCTCCCCTCCCTCACTCTTTCTCAATGGATTTTATCAGATTGAAGTCAATGAGAACAAACCAGGAAAAAAAATCATGAAAAAACCCCCCAAATGCCAGAAGTGAAAAAGAACTGCAATTTAGGTTTATATTTTTTAAATGGAAATTGCCATTTTTGGACTGTTCTGGCTCTATCCAAAGCCAAAATTTCCACCCCTACCTTTTAGGTCATTGGGTATGTTTAGATGTGACGATACCGTCACATCTGATCTTGCCCACCAGATGTTTCCCCGGGTGGGATCAGGACTCTCCCCGGACTGTGGCATAGGGATGTGCGAACAGATCGCAGTTCGGGTTCGGGTCAGTCCTGTCATTTGGTTTGGTTGTTCAGTTCAATCGCCAAGTTCGGGTTCGGTCGTTTGGTTCAGTGGCGTTCGGTTTGGTTCGGCCATTCGGAAATAGGTATTGCGTGATCCCGTGATTGTGTTGGAAACTAGAAACCGGAAATTCGAGTGCATGCGGAGCTGTGTGGTGAGAGAGTGTGTGTGTTGTGGCTAGCTGGGTGTTTGGTGTGTTTTAGCTGTGTTTGTGTTGGACTGTGTGTTGGTTTTGGTTTGACTGTTGGTTTGGCCGCTTGGTGAGTGTTGGGGACAATGGTGGCCCTGGAGGAACATCGGAAGCAGCAGCACTTGCTTCTGCAGCTGCAGCAGAGACAGCTGCAGCCTCATGTACTGCAAGCCTTCCAGTGCGCTGCGTGGCAGTGGAGGGCACTGCCAGGAGACAACACTGAGCCGCTGAAGCCTGTTGCCCTAAAGCAAGCCTGCAGAGTTTGGGGCGTGATGATATGCTTGGGCTGCTACTGCTGCCTGCTGCCACTCCACCGGCACGGCCCCTACCACCTCTCCCACGTGCCCCATTGCCTGTCTTACTGGCAGCAGACCTGCCTCTCCTACTTCCCTTCTCCATGTCTTCCAACTCAAACACACACAAAGATTTTATAAATTTTTTTTTTACTCAGATTTTTTACCTAATATTATATCTATCTCTACACTAAATCTAACTGCTATAACTATTCTAAAACCTACTGAACTAAATGGAATATCCTAATAACTACAAACACTCTGTATCTCTATCTATCTCTATAACTAATCTAACTACTATGTATTTCTATCTAGTAACTATCTATCTAATATCTATCTATCTATATATACAATTTACACAGGGGGAAACACAAAGAAAACAGGGAGGGGTACAAAACTGAAATGAAAATCAATCTAATAATAATAATCCTACTCTAAATAAATCCAAAACTTAAAACAGGGGAAGGGAATAATCAGGGATGGAATAAGAAGGAGGGGAAAGGATTCAATGAAGGGGGAGGGAGGAAGGAAGATTGAACACAGGGAACACAGGGAGGGGTAAAAACAAAAAATAACACCCAAATCTATCTAATATAATCTAAATGAATGATAATATGGAGGTAAATGGGTTGGATGGGTAAAATAGGAGGAGGATGGCAATGGATTGGGGACCTGGAACGACTGGGAGAGGGAGCCTTCTGAAACGCCTACTGTCAGCAACAGTGACTAGCTCAGAAGGTGTTGGGAAGGGGGGAGGCAATGAGTTTTGTTTCTTGCTGCGCCCACCTCACTGACTCCATGCAGTCTAGCCCGTGGCCAATCGCAGACTGCGAAGCCAGTGGTCTGAGGAGAAAAGGGATGGTGATTGGGCAGGCTGGCTGCTACTCCAAGCCTCTCCACCCCTGGTGCCTGGAAGTCTGCTCCTCAGCTGACTCCCCCTCCCTTTCACGTTTTGCCTTCCGGTGACATGTTTTTGCCACCCGAACTCATTCGAACTCGATCTGAACCGACCAAACTGTTCCGTTGTTTTGGAGCTCGGAATCAAGTTCGGTTCGGTCAGTTCAGGTTCGGGTTCGGTCTGAACTCTGAACTTCTGAAACGCATTCGCACATCCCTACTGTGGCAGTTTTTAGCCCGCGCTGTTACTCAGACTCCTTGCCGAGTCACAGTGCGGGCTAAGTGGACCGTCACGTGTGATGCCTCCCTGACTCTGGTCTGAGGCCGAAGCTGTTCCGGGAGGGCTCAGGGGCCTGGTAGGCTGCTGTGTCCAGCTGTCAGGGAGGTGGGTGGGCAACACTTGGAAGACCAGGGGGCATGGCTATGCAGGCCACGTCCACTTATCACCCTGCCCTCTCACTGTCCCTTCCCCAGCCTCGGCTGCCGGCACGTCTGTTTGGTGGCTGGGTGGGATCCTGACCAGGGTGGCATCCCTCACCCCAGGCAGGATCAGAGCATAACAGCGCCATGCGCCATCACATCTAAAACTACACATTGTCACCTGCAGACAGGTACACAATATCCTCAAAGAAAAGTTGGTTGCCATTAATCATTTTTTATACATGACCAAAAAGACCCCTGGGATAGAAACATACCCCAATTGATTTTACCATGGGGTCGATGTATTCCCCGGGCGGGGGTAGAAATCTACCCCATCACATTTCATGCTAGCTTACACATTCAAGCAATTTAAGTGCCTAAGGACTGGGGTAGAAATCTACCCAGGGACATGAAAAATGTTGTTTAATTCACAACAGAAGACTAGGGTTAAGGTTTTGTGGGAAAAAACATCTATCACTGACCCCTACAAATAACAAAGGAAAATAATAAGGGGACAAATATTGATGTTCATTTTAAAAAAAATCTATATTAAATTTATTTTTTTTATTTCATGATTTGGATTTCTAACCTGCCCAGTGAAGGCACTGGGCAGATAACAGCATAATATTCAATACATATACATATATAAAATTCCCCTTAAAACCATTCACTCCAGACCCTATTCCCTAAAGGTCTTATATTGCCTTTGGAAGATGTACAAGCTTTGGTGAAAGTCCACTGGGAAGGAGTTCCAAAGCTGTGGAGCTCTGTGACTTTTAAAATTAAAAAAAATCATTTGGGATTAAGATCCACTGTCTGTATGCTGAAGCTCTCTAAGTTCAGATGGGCATGAAGACAATGTTCATACTTCACATTGCAATTATCACCTTTGGAACATCAACCGTTTGCCTCTAGCTTATTGTGTGGTGACATGTTTGTCACATCTGAATTGATCCACCACATAGGGTGTTTTCTGATGGATGTGGGACTGCCCACCTCCAGAGATGCTCTGGAATATTCCAGAGCACTGCTGGTGAGACTGCCCCAGAGTGGGCACACCCTGCTCTGATTCAATATCTGTGGGGCACCTTTAGACAGACGGACCACTCAGGGTGAAATGTGATGGCATGGCCCAGGGCAGCCTTTCCATCTAAAAACACCTATAGTAACCCCTAGGTGACTCAAGGTAGCAACACCTCAGAATTCCTCTGCCACAGATTACCTTAGTGTTGTGTCTGAATCATGTGACAGATCTATACAGCACAAATTTGTTTGGGGGCATACCACTTTAGCTGCTGGCCTCCTGGATCCTTTACAGAACAAATTTATACGTAGCTTGCTTGGTGCCCCTTTGGCAACCTCTCCCGCTATATTGAGGCTGGTGTGTGGGATGAAATCCCTTGAATCCAGGTTTTTGGGTCTGTCATTACATTTTTGGCTCAAGACTTTTCATCTACCTTTGCAATTCTTACCGAAAAAGTGTCTTGTTGAGAAAATAGAAGGTATCTGGTGGGACAAAGATCCCCGGTTGTGTAAAAAACAGATCAAAGATTGAGACACCTTGGTTTTGCGCCTGGTATTTTAACTGTCCTCCCTCTTAAGGAGTTGTCTATTTTAATAGGACATAGAATCAAGGACACTGAGTGTCAATCTCTACGCACACTAGCATCCTCTTCCAAAATCTCTCCCTGGTACAAGTATTGGTTACCTACTTCAGGGGATCCAAATTACCTTTCTGAATTATCTAAATGGGTCTATAGGAAAGCTTTTACGGCCCTAAATTTGCAGTCTATGCCCTCCGAGGTTATAAAAGGTATATATAGGGGTATTACATACTCTGATTGTAAATGTATCTGTGGTGGAGGACAGATAGAAGACCTGATCCACTATATATTTCATTGTCCCCTGTATTCCCAACCACGGGAAAGACTTTTTCAAATGGTCAGTTTGGACCTTAACCACCCAAAGCTTCGGTTGTTGTTGTTTCTGCTAACTGATAAAAAGGATAATCTAATCAGGGCTGTTGCAATTTTCGCTGTAGCAGCATCTAACCTGAGAGTCAGGGCCGAAGTGGGCAAAATGACGGTTTAAAGATTTGATTGTATTTCTCCTTGTTTTATGGTGTTTTGCCATCTGATAAATGGATTATGCTACCAGGGTCTCTCCAGTCTCCATTGTATTGGCATCCAATGTGCGATTTGGGGCTGGAGTGGCATCTAATTTGTGAGACAGGGCTGAAGTGGGTAAAATGACTGTCTAAGGATCAGAATGGTATTTGTCCTCATTTAATGGTGTTTTGAATAATTTATATGTTCTTATGTTATATGATGTTGGATGTGTATGCTCTTTTTGTCAAGGCACATTGCCAGTACGTGGCAAGGAAGTGCCACAAGAGGCTACGGTGTCTTGAAGGGGAGTCAAAATAGCAGCTGGTCAAATACAAAATGGCCCTGACAGGAAGTGACTTTTTGGTAGGGGTGGGACACC
>QEPC01012362.1:11446473-11459153 GCA_003113815.1 Sphenodon punctatus
AAGCCAGTAGAGAGGGAAAGGTTGATGATGTGTAGGAGGGAAGGAGCAACAGTGGAAGCAATGGAGCTCAGGAGGCGGGAGGGGATGGGGTCAAGGGGGCAAGTGGAAGAAAGACCAAGCACCAGGTGGATTGTGGTGTCCACAGGTGATGACAGCCAAGGCAGCTGGAAGAGTATGCAGATGAGCTGCAATCTCACCAATTCCTGGCTCACTAGTCAGTGGAACTTGGGCAGCAGAAGGCCAAGCCCCAGTAGGGTCGCAGCATCCTCAAGTGATGACAGCTTAGGTCGCTGGAAGAGTATTCAGATGAGATGCAACCTCACCAGCCCCTGGCCCGCTGGTCAGTGGAAAGGCTGCGCGGCAGAAAGGCCAAGTCACAGGAGGGTCACAGTCTTCAGGTGATGACAGCCGAGACAGCCGAGGCACCTGGGAGAGTAAGCAGATGAACTGCAACCTCACCAGTCCCTCACTGTGTCCCAAATTCCTTCAAAATAAAATACTCAAAATAGCATTTGTGCGAATATCCATATGGGTGTGAATATTTATTTGCATGACTATCCAAAAAAGTGCCTAATATTTTCAAATGTGTAATTAGCTTGTGGTTTCAGTACTACTCTCCATCCCCTACAGCCCTTTATCTATCACCTGCAAATTTCTCTCCATTGCTGTCTCAGAGAATGCTTCTATTTTGGCAATGAAATAACTCAGAATGTATGAATTAGGCACAAATCTAAACCATGAGACTTTGGTGGGGGATGTAGGTCAACATCTGACTGTATTTTATTTTATTTTTGTGTAGCCCACTGGCCATATCTAAATCTCTGATATGGCCTGAAGGCCAAAAAAGTGAATTCAAAGTTAGTAAACCAACCTGAATAGAGCGAAGTTACATATAAAAACATTTGTGAGACCAGACTCAACATAGCAAGAACATATATTGATTTTTTTGGGGGAAGACCGGTCGTCCTTAGGGCTGAAGCGAATAGTACTTCCAGGTATTCGAACTGATTTTTGAAGTTCCAAATAGTTGGTCCAAGTACCCGGAGGCAATTCGGTGTTCTTGACAAAGCTTTGGACTTCGGAGATCGAAGCACAGAACATCGGAAAACTTCAGAAACCTCAGAAAACTTCGGCGCCACCTTGGTGCCTCAGTAGTTGTTGCCTTGTGCAGCAGCTGCAGCTGTTTAATTGCCTAGCCAATCAGGGTGTACACAATGTGCACAACAACACATCCACCCCATCCTTCCTCTCCCCCACCCCTGTCAATCAGGGTGCACAACAACACTCCACAGCCCTTCCTCCCTCCCCCAAACAATATATAAGGGGCTGCAATGCAGCAGACCTTTTGTGGTGTGGGAAGGAGAGAGAGAGGGATGGAGTGGAGGAGCTGAGGAGGAACTGTTAAAAAAGAGAAAATCATATATATATGACTGGGGGGGAGAGGAAGGATGAGGTGGATGTGTTGTTGTTGTTATTATTATTATTATTATTATTATTACTAAATTATAAGCATTTGTATAGCACCAGCTATGTACCTGGAACTTTACAGAACAACAAGATAGACATGGTCCCTGCCTACAGCTTGTAATCTAATAGACATGGAGGGAGCTAAACGTTTCGGCTTCAGCCTTTGCCAGTAGCACACTGGATGTATATATATATATATATAACACACACACACATTACACACACACTTTGGGAGGGAATACATAGGGTGGAAATTAGGAGGGAATAGGATGGGTGTATGTATATAGATATACTATAGTAGTACTTAGGTTTATAAATTGGATAGGAATTAGAATAGGATTTGTTGTTATTAGGACATATAGTTAAGTTATAGGATATCATTATATATAGTTATAGTATAGGAATAGGTTAATAATATTAGCAGTTTAGGATATAGGAGTTAGAGAATCTATATTTTATTATATATATAGATATATATATATATAGTCAGGGTTAGGTTAGACTAGGCAGCAGCATGTCAGAAGAGGAGACCAGGGCAATGGAGGAGTTCATGAACAATAGAAAGCAGACAAGTATTTAAATGCTTACAAACAAACAAGCATTTAAAATCATATGCAAAAGTTCAGAGCCTACATATTAGACACTTGATTATAATCTCAGGCAGGGTACATCACAGCAAGTAGACTGTTTTTCTTTGTTTTGTGAATGATGTTAATGAGGGGGACAAGATTTCCCTATGTTTTGCTAGTCTTACTAAAGTAAAAGGTCTCCCCTTATTGCATTAGTAGCTTGGTCCAATCCTCATTGAAATCAACAATACGGCTGGTTTGAAACAAGCATTCCAATTGGAATTCCAGTCGGATGGTTTGGCACATGCACAAAATGTCAGCTGTGATGCTTTCCATGCACAAAATGGCCACCACTCTATATCAATATGGGACAATACATGCAAATGGTCTGTTTGGCTTTTCGTTTGGTCTGATCGGAATTCTGACCAAACAAAATACCTAGTTCCAACTGAGATGGAATCTGGGTGAAACGTCTGATTTCTTCACCTAAATCAACTAGGGTTTAACCATTACAGGGTTAGAATTAAAACTAAATCCAATTAAAGCATTAGTTGGCTCACTCCTTTGACATCCTAGCCATGCTGTTTTGGCTCCAAGGGCCTTGGCCATGCTTCTCTGCCTTTATCTTCTTTCTTCCCAAAGAGCAAAAACGCCTTTGTTTGGCAACTTTCTTCCTGGATATGGTAGGATGTGTAAAGTTTCTTCACAATTTACACACCCACAGAGTGGCAGCTTGACAGTGCCATTCCAATATAAATAATTATTCAGCACTTTTCTAAAAGCAGAAAATGGTTATTGAATGCTTACTTACATTTTTATAAAAGCACAGTCAACCAGTGAAATGTTTGGTCTGGCTCCTGGTATAAGGTATCGGCGGATCAATTTTTTTTGATCAATACATATTTGAGCAACCACATGCTCAAAGTTAGTACCTTATCTCTGCTTGTAACCAGCGGTGACATCTGAATTAGTCATTGTATGCAGCAGCAGCAGTGGTTGTAGAAAATTATGTACATGGCAACATCACCTTTTGTGAGTCGATCATGAAAAAGAAAAAGAAAATAAAGAAAAAAACCAACAACATCCAAACTCCAGTAAAGTTGATGCAAGTAAACTTCTACTGACAGAAAAGTCAGAAACAGAGAAACAAACAGTAGCAAGGTAAGAAAAGAGTAATGATATGAAGGCAAATTGTAGTTCAATGTGCTTTGTTCGCAAGTTTCAGGATGAATCGTGCCAATGCTTTATTCTTGAAAAAAAAATCATATTTCAAGATTTCCTTCAATAACACTCTGTACCCTAAGGAAGACCAACCTCTTTTAATATGCTCATATAAGATAAGTAAGAGACTAAATTTCCATAAATACTAAAGACTCCACTGATTTCAAGGGGCTTTGCATCATTCAAAGAAAGCCAATGTGTTAGTGTGTGAGTCTTCATACGATTTAACAGCAGAACTGTATTGTTGTAATTAGAGCTGAAATGAATATTTATGATGAATACTGTGGCTGATGGATTAATCCAAATTTATTTATTTATTTATTTATTTATGAAATATATTTGTACCCTTCCCCTCCTGCCTCCGGCAGTTCGGGACAGCTTACACCAAAACAAAATATAGAATACAATAAAACACAATATCAAAAGTAATTTAAAATCAACCCAGTCAAAACAGTAAAAGTGTACAGAAAAGATAAAATAGCCCTCCATCCCACTCCATTAACTATACCCCCCCCAATGCCTGTCTCTTTACAGAAAAGATAAAATACCCCACCCCATTAACTATTCCCCCACCAAATGCCTGGCAAAAGAGCCACATCTTACACTGACACTGGAAAACGAGGAGATCCGGGCTGAGACAGACACCCACCAGGAGCGAGTTCCACAGGGTCAGTGTGGCCACCGAGATGCCACCCACTTATAATACGGAACCTCCAGGCAAGCGCCCCCCAACGACCTCAGGAGTCGCCCAGGAGCCCAGGAAGTGAGGTGATCCTTCAGATAGCCATTTAGGGCTTGATAGATAGATAGATAGATAGATAATGATTTATTTGCTTAGCCATTGGCCATAACAACATAAAATTATACATAACCAAAAACATCCAATACAGTAAAAATACAAAATATAAAATCAATAATTTCCAATACATTTAAAATTATCCTTCTCTTAATCTTAATACCCCTCATATACCCCTTCAGCGTCTCCACCTTTGACATAATCTTTTAAATAAACAGCCTCATTGGTCACACTAATTAGTTCTCCGACATGGCTATGAAATATCATTTGACCCCTGTAGACTCATAGGCGAGAGTTATATCAAATCCAACCCTAACTCTTAATTACATGTTTTAAGAAGAAGGTAAAATTACTTCTCCTGTGTTTCCCATTCTCTACTGAGTTTTTGTTTCCACACTAGGGTCAGAAACTTTGTGACCTTTACTGAGACATTGCTGTCATAATTGCCAAGCAACCCAGCTTCCTTCGATTTCCCTGGATCTAAATTCCTCAAGAGAGGGGTAATGAATAACTCTCTCCATACACGATATTGGGGGCAAAAGAATAGAATATGTCCCATTGTTTCCACCTCACCTTGGGCTACTTTACCGCACTTGAGACAGAGTCTCTCCTCCCAGGGGGTACCCTTTAGTCTACCCTTCATCACTGCTGAGGGGAAAACATTCAGACTTCCCAATGTCAACTCTTGTGTTTTGCAACCGGGATCTGACAAAAACTTTGCCCCCGCTCCAAGAATTCCGATGTCTCTGGGTGATTTCAGACGTGATGTTAACACGGTGAACCACGGTGAATACCCACCTGTGGTCACCGTGTCCCGTACGTCTGTTTGCGGCGCGCCAGATGTTGGCCACGGTCAATACCCACATGGGGTTCGTTTGAACCACGCTTCCCGGGCTAGCCGGGGGAAGGTCCCGGGAAGCGTGGTCAAACGGACCCCGGGCCGTGGCCAAGGAAAAGTAACGTCTGGCCGCGTGCCACGGCCCGGGATCCCCGGCGGGATCCNATCCCCGGCGGGATCCCGGGCCATGGCACGATCGGCCGGACGCGGCGGCCGCATTGGCCCCGCCGCCCGCCCGTCTCCTCGGAGGGTGAGCGGCGGGGTGCGCGGAGGGGGCGGGGCCGTGCGGCCGCACGTTGCGCCGTGTGGCCCCGGCCCCTCCCACTTTCCCTGCCGGGATCCCCCCGGCACGTCTGTTGTGCCGTTATGGGGTGACCCCGGCGGGGAACGACGCCGGTGGTGCCGGTACGGGGCCAAAGGGCCCCGTATCGTCTGAAAGTACCCATAGTATAGCTTGGAGACCTTTTGTTGATAAATTTGGTCCCGTTCAGATTGGAGCTCCAAATCGTTAATCCGCCAAATTCTATCATAGGGCAAAGACGTTACATAGGCTATTGAAAACCCCAGGGATATGAATATTTTTTCGAATTGCCTCAAACCAAGGACCCTCCCTGCTTACAGTCTTCAGAGATGCCAGTGAGGCTGAAGGGAGAAAATTTAAATGAAGCCAGTATTTGTTAATTGCAAGTTTAGCCTGCTTCCCAATTTGGCAAAGGCCTGATTCCGCTCTTAAAAGGACTGCTGGAGTGGATCTTGGGACCTGTAGAATAGTTCGCAAAATACAATTTTGCTCCTTCTCAAGGTCATTTACCTTATTTGGACCCCATACTTGAACCCCATATAATAACTGGGGCACCATTTTGGCTTTGATCAACTTTAGCACTGATTTGACTAGTTTCCCCCCTTTAGTAAAATAAAAACCAGCTATAGCTTGCCCTGTTGTTCTAACCAAAGTTTGTGCCGCCTTCAAGTGGGCATTCCAAGACGGGGCGGCGGATACTATGACTCCCAAGTATTTATACTGGGTTACTTGGTCAATATTATTTCCCCCTAATGCCCATTTGTGGTACTTCTTCTGCCTACCAACCACTAACACCTTTGTTTTTGTGTAGTTTATCTCTAGCAGCTCCCTCTTAGAATACCTAGCAAAGGCTTCCATAAGTCGCCTTAAGCCAATCTGGGTCCTGGCCACCAATACTGTGTCATCGGCATATAGTAAATTAGAAACCTTCTGGCCATCTATCTCTACTGGATGGTGAGCTAATTCCTCCTTCATATTATTCAGGTATAGATTGAAGAGTATGGGGGCTAACAGACATCCTTGTTTTACCCCCCTTTCCACCTTCACCTGGACAGAAAGTGCACCTTGCCTATTTATTCTGGCTTTATAGGTCAAAACCAGCACTTTGAATCAGGCTCAGAAGACTATAGGCAGCCGGTTCAGAGCTCGAAGCGCTGGTGTAATGTGCTTCCAGCAACCTGTCCTCATAAGCAGGTGGGCCACCGCATTTTGCACCAGCAGCTGCGGCCTCCAGACTGTTACCATGGGCAGCCCCATGAGTTCAACCTTGAGGTGACAAATGCATGGATGACAGTGGAGATCAAAGTCTGAGACATATGGGCAGAGCCGCCTCACCCGATGTAACTGGCAAAAAACAATCCTCGCCACCACCGATACCTGGAGAGTCAGGCGCAGCTGTGACTCTAGGAGCACCCCCAGGCTCCGTACTTTAGATGCCAACACAGGGTGAACCCCATCAATGATGGGTGACCCCTCTCCCCCAATCTCCGGCCCCACCAATGAGCATCGCCTCTGTCTCATCAGGATTCATCTTCAATCAGCTAGACCTCATCCAGTCCCCTGTTGCCAACCACCGGGAGAGAACAAAGACTGCAGGGTCTGGGTCAGTTGAAAAGGAGAGGTACAATAGAGTGTCTTCAGCATATTGATGACAACAGCCCCCTCCATCTATGCACAACCTCCCCCAGTGCTTGCATATATTATTATTATTATTATTATTATTATTATTATTATTATTATTATTATTATTATTATTATTATTATTATTATTATTATTATTATTATCAGCAGCAGCAAGCATTTATATAGCACCAGCAATGTACCTGGCACTTTACAAAGTAATGGAATAGACACAGTCCTTGCCCTAGGGCTTACAATCTGAAAGACATGGGAGTAGGGGGAGACAAAGGAAGGGGAACAGAGGGAGAGACAAGGGGTGTAGCATTCATGAAGATGTGAGGTCTCAGGTGCATGTACTTGGCTTGGTTACATCGAGAATGATAGTTGGTTGGTCCATGTGGTGAGGATATATGAGTACACAGACCTCAGGTAACAGGTTGTACTGGATGGTAGGTATCAGCAGGAGTTAGGAGAGGGGACCAAGGAGTCAGGGAGGTCAGAGCGGAAGAGGTGGGTCTTGAGGAGGAATTTGAAGGGAGGGGGAGAGGTGGGTGTGAACAGGGAGAGAGTTCCAGGCATGGGGGGCAGCTAGGGAGAAGGAATGAAGGTGGTTAGGGGAGCAGGGAAGATGTGGGAGCATGAGAGAGGGGACAAGGGAGGAGCGGAGTTTACAGACTGGAGTATGGAGGGAAATTAGCTCAGAGAGGTAGTGGGGAGCAAGGTTGTGAAGAGCTTTATAAGTGAAGACTAGGAGCTTGTGCAGGATTCGTTCAGGAAGGGGGAGCCAGTGAAGAAAGGAGAGAAGGGTCTGCACATGGTCGAAGCGACGGGAGAGGTGGATAACCCTGGCAGCAGAATTTTGGATGGAGATAAGGGGAGAAAGTTGAGAGCAGGGGAGGCCAGTGAGAAGGAGATTACAGTAATTGAGGCAAGAGATGACCAGAGTATGAACAGGTTTTGGCAGACGAGACAAAGAGAAATGGGCAAATCTTAGCAATGTTATGTCAGGAGAAGCGACAGGATTTGGCAACAGAGTCAATGTAGGGTTTAAAAGAAAGGGGTAAGTCAAAGATGAAGCCTAAGCTATGGGCTTAAGGGATGGGAAGGATGGTGACCCCCGTCGATAAGGATTGACTGGGAGGAGGGAGAGGAAGGACTGCGGGGAAAGGGAGGGGGGAAGATATGGAGTTCTGTTTTAGCCATGTTGAGTTTGAGTTGATGTTGAGACATCCAAGTAGAGATATCAGAAAGACCACTGGTGAGACGAGCTTTAACAGATGAAGAGAGAGAAGGAGTAGAGAGATAGAGTTGAGTGTCATGTCATCATTTTAGAGGTGATATTGGAAGTCATGGGAGGCAATGAGTTTCCCTAGGGACAGGGTGTAGTTAGAGAAGAGAAGAGGGCTAAGGACAGAGCCTTGTATATACACATTGAGCAAGAGTGGGAACAGAATGGAACCCTGTGGGACCCCACATGGGAGACCCCTAGGGGAAGAAGTACCATCCCCTAGGACTACCCGCTGGGATCAATCAACTAGGAAGGAATGGAACCACTGCAAAACCATCCCATCCACCACAGCAGTGTCCCACAGATGAGTCACAAACACCTCATGATTCACTGTGTCAAAGACCACTGACAGGTCAAGTAGAGCCAGCAGGGTCGAATGTCCCTTATCTAGCTCCACTCACAGATCATTGACCTAGACCACAAGTGCAGTCTCAGTGCCATATCCCAGATGAAAATCTGACTGTGAGGGATCCAGAAAACTGATGCGGTCTAGATGCGCCTCGAACTGACAGGCGAACACCTGTTCAATAACCTTTCCTAAAAAGGGAAGATTAGAGACAGCCCAATAGCTTGCCAGGGAATCAACATCAAGAGGTGGTTTCTTGGGAAGAGGTCAGAGCACTGCCTTCTTAAGTGAATCTGGTAGCCTACCCTCCCCAAGAGAAGCATTGATTACCTCTGCCAGCAATGGCCCCACTATCTCCCTGCTGGCCTTTACCAGCCAGGACGGACATGTATCTAATTCACACATCATGACCCTAACAGATCCAAGTAAATCCTCTGCATCAGCAGGTGTCAGCAATTGAAATTGATCCCACAAACACTGACCAGACAGGGCACTCCTATCTTCTGGCTCTGTCACTGTACCCCAAAAGGCAGAGTCAAAGTTATGTTCAATGCAAGCGATTTTGTCTCTATAGTACGCCATAAACATGTCACAGTGGACCCTGGATGGCTTCAGGTCCAGACGGAGACAGGCCGGACTGACCAGACCCCTCACCACCCGGAAAAGCTCCACCAAATGCAACTTTGCAGACATTATGATGGCAGCAAAGAACCTTTTCTTTGCTGCCTACACAGCCACAGCATAGTTCTTTTAAAATAGTCTATACCACAATCACTTGTCTTCAGCGCGAGTGCAGCGACACCACCACTGTAACCACCTGCCTTCACGCTTCAGCCACCCCAGGTTCTCCATAAACCACAGAGACCTGTCATGCCGAAACACTCGGAGCGGACACCTGGGAGCCACCTGATCAATAGCCCCATCCAACCAGTCATTCCAGAAGGCCACAAAGGCATCGATGGTGCGGTTGCTGAGGTCTGTGAGCAATTCTCCTAGAGCATTCTGGAACCTGGAGGGTTCCATCAGTCTCTGAGGAAGGACCATCCTAATGGGTCCTAATGGGTCAGGTAGTCATGCCGGGATGGAGCCCGGAAGAGGTAATGGTCTGATCATGACAAGGTGAACTAATAACACACCCAACCATTGGGCCCCCCATCTCAAGGTCAGTGCAGAACAACAAGTCCAGCCTCTCATGTGTTCGGCCTACTACGCAACCTGGCCTCAGTCTGGATGTTGAAGTCTCCCAAGGCAATAAGCTTCAGAGACTGCAAGGCAAACCCCAAGACCAGGGCAGCTAGAGCAGTTAGGGATACTGCCGGGCAGTGGGGTGCATCGTACACCAGCAGAATTCCCTGTCTGTCCTATGCCAAACCAACCACAAGATGGAAGCCCTCTTTTCCAGACTCAGTGTGCACTGAAAACCTCCTGACAGGCAAATTCTCACCCCCTGACCCCCAAAATAAATAGCTATACCACCCCTTTGGCCTATGCTGATGCTGAACAGAGTACCCAGTTGGAATGAGGTCAACCAAAATCAGCCCAGACACATCCTCCAGCCAGGTCTCTGTGATACAAACAAGGTCAGCAGTCCAATCGAGGATTAAGTTCCTAATTATAGATTATTTACTCGATTAGTTCTAGTTTAATAAACAATTCTTAGCAGATTAGCATGTTTGCTTGTTTTTAAAATTGGATCCAATGAAGTGGATATTTGGTCCTGCTTCACCATATATCGGCTTTAGATATTTCAATTCACTTATTTCATTTGGTCTTTTGGTTATTTCATTTTGACATGATTGCAGACAAACATCCAAGACAGTAACGAAAAAGATCAAAATCACTGAACCAAAGTAACCAAAATTTTGAATGAACAAAGTATTCACAATGAAATACCCAAATAAGTGTATATGTGAATATCCGTTTTGTTTGTGTGGATATCATTAGGATATTTGGATAGCTGTCTGAAAAAATGCAAATAATATACATGAAAACAAATATCCTAATATTGTTTCATCTCTCTAGTTCTAATATTTCTAGCATTCTAACTTTCTCCTCATTAGAATGAAATTTACCTACACTGAATTTAGTGGGCTAACTAAAACAATTCAACGTTTTCTAAAACAATTCAGCTTAACCAGACTGTAAAAAAAAAGAAGTCTTTGATACTGTGTACTGTCCAATTTTAAAACAAGCACACATGTTAATCTTCTAAGAAACGTTATTAAAACTAGAACTAATATTATGTTCAATAGAAATGACTGTGGTGATTTTCATTCTTAGCATTTCAGTTCCAAGAGACTAAAATTGACTAATTTGATCATGAAGTGGGGACAGGGTGAGATTCCCTACTTATCAGCTAAATGAGTCATTGCAGGTACTAAATTTTCTGGCAAGATACTTTAGCTTTGCACTGGATTATATCCCTTTTTATTTCTAGTGTACCTTTCCTGACTCTTGCGGTATATTTTACTGTCATGTCTTTTAAAATTTTCACTGTATCATATAACTTTATATCTCAGGGTGTTACATTCCGATTCTATTATCTTACTCTACATTGCCCCTTGCATTATGCACTATTCCGCCACTCTTCGGGTGAAAACAAATGAGAGATTAGCCCGTTGGAGTCTGGGGTTACTCCGTGGATCCCCCACACAGCTGTCACTCACAGGTTCCACACGATGAACGGGACAGACGGGAAGGCACCACACTCCACCCAAGGCTCCCCTCACCTGCGCAAAAGTAAACAGGTACACTCCCTGGATGCTCGAGGCATTCTGTTGGGGACTCCATGGTCTGATAGACGTGTACATGCACGGAGGCTGCACACACCCTAGCAGACAAGGGCACATATTTTCCCACCTTAGCCATCATTCTCTGGGACAATGTCGTGAGTGGGGGCTGCAGGGTGGGGTGGCAGGTGTGGGTGAACATCTGGAAGCCACTTAATAGATGGGCAGGTGACCACTCATCTGATGTGGGCTATTGTGGGTTACTGCCTTGTCTGTTAATACCCTTTGAGATGGATTATAGCATAGAAATGTTCTTAGGATTTGATACAGCTCCATTTCACTAAACTAAAGGGCAGAATGTGAGGGTTCAATCAGACCTTTATATGACCCCAGTTCAGAAGAGCACTTAGTAGGGGTGTGCATGTCATTTTCTTTATTACAAGAACGATAATAAAAATTGTCATTTTCATTATCGTTATTGCAATAACAAAAATGACAATCGAGAATAACAACAACAATAACAAAAACGACAATGTCGTTATTATTGGTGCTGTGGCAGTTGGGGTTTGGAGGGGAAATGTGAAGAGGGGAGGAGGGAGCAGACATCTTGGAGCCCTAAACAGGGTTGAACTCTTGAACTGTGCCTGTGTGGGGAGGGGCGAGCAGCTCAGCAGTATCTGATGGATGTATCGCTGGCCAATGAGCAGTGCAAGCAGGCCCCAGCAGTCTCATGACACTCTGTGATTGCTCATTGTCTGCTGCCTCCCACAACCAATCAGGAGGGCTGGAGGTGGGGGAACTCCAACCCTTTATAATGGGAGGGCCATGTTTTTTCTCTCTGTTCTGTGAGAGCTTTGCTTGTCAGGTTGCGTTTTACAGAACTGGTGCTTGCACACACAAAATACTCCCTAGCCCTCATTGTATTGCCAATACCTTTCCTTCCTCATAGCCTACATTCTCCATTCTCCCTTTCCCTGCCCTTCTCCCCCCTGTACATTATATATATAGGCAGTATAGATTAGATATATATTATAGACGTTTAGATTAGAATAGTTATATAGATAATTAGAAAATAGTTTTACTTTTCCCTTCCCCTGTCTCCCTTAGATAGATAGATAGATAGATAGATAGATAGATAGATAGATAGGCTAGTCTGTTTTATTTTATATATATATATAGATAATAGGATAGTTTAGGTTTAGGTTAGGTTTTGTATTATAGTATATAGTAGGGTGGGACTACTGGATCATCCGGTATCCGATACTGCCGGTATTTTGATGTACCGGCAGTATCTGATTAACCCAGTAATCCGGCCCGTTTTCCGGATTCCCCCCCGTACCGGATTTTTTACATTGCGGCCATTCAAATGAATGGCCGCAATGAAAAAAAAAACACAACCCCCCCAAACACTTTCCCTCCCTGAGTCCAGGCTGCATGGGTGGAAGGGGGGACACCCCCCACCCACCCTGCCCAGCCTGGATTTAAACAACAAATTTTTTTTCCCC
>QEPC01012362.1:11478062-11524449 GCA_003113815.1 Sphenodon punctatus
CTGACAGGAGTAGGACAGATAGGATGGGGGAAGGGTTCCCTGATCTGTCTGTCTACTCCTGGTGTTTCTAGCAAACAAACAGGATGAGGTGCTTAGGGGGGATGCAACCAAAGGAATGTATTTCCAACAAAATCAGCAACTCAGACCTTTTTTAGATGTTTCACTGGATCTCACGGATTTAAATAATCCTCCTTAGCAAAGTCATGTGGGTGGCATTCAGATGCACCACCATCGTTGAAAACCACTGGTAGCACATTCTTAATAAGCCGCATTTTAAATACCTCCATATTGAGTACCCACAAAATTAGTACCTGCAAAATTTTATATCGAGATATTTAAAATGCGGCTTATTAAGAATGCGTGACCAGCAACTTTCAACGGCGGTGGCGCGTCTAAATGCTGCCCATGCAACTTTGCAAAGGCAGATTATTTAAATCCATGATCCCTGGTGCAAAAAGGCCTCAGGTAGCCAATCGGGCAATAATTAGATACTAATTAGATATTATCCCACTATTAGTACCTGATTTAAAAGGTTGAGTCGAGTCCTGGAATTTCGACAAGTATAATTGTTTTTGTGGGTACTCATTTCAGCTCTAATCTAGACACTTTCTGCCTTAGCTGCACAAGGTCTTAGGGCGCTTTAAAACAATACAAAAAACGCAGCTGATCCTTTAATCGGTCGCCTTTCTTTGTGATTGTTTAAATGTTTGGCGCGGTTTGATGCTGGATCTTTCCCGCATCAAACCGGCTGAGGATTCCTGCCCCCTCACTTGCATCCCTGGGAACTGCTGCGGTTAATTGCGGCTTCCCCAGGTTGCAAGCACTGGGGGGGGGAGGCGGGGGAAAGCCAGTAAAAACTGCCTCTTCCAGGCAGCACTGGCAAACACCACCCCCCCATAAAGCCCCCAGCCAGTGATTAAAATTAATCACTGGCTGGGGCAGAGAAGACGGCTTCACCGCGGGAGCCGTCTTCTCCCAAACACACTTGGGAGAGCGCACGTTTAAAAACGCCCTTAGCTATCTGAAAGTTTGTGCAGGGATGCCCTTTATAATAAGGGACAGATGACCTGGTACAATAGTAAAGCTTCTGTAATGTCAGGTGAGACATCTAGAGTACTGGTTACTACAAAGGGTATAAACTGATGTGCAGGCAACGTGGCAGCTCTCTGACTCAGCCCGGGGCAGAAAACAGTAGCATTGTCATGGGGAGGGGAGAAGAAACAGGAAAGGAGGGGGGGTCCTTCACGTGACCACACCCACTCAGGACTGATCTGTCTGCGGGAATGCTGTGAAAAATACCTGTCAGGATAGTATGTGGGCCCTTCCATGTGCTGCTGCACCGGGAAGTCAGGCCCCTATCATCATAGGGCACAGAACTATTGGGGGGGCGGGCGCCACACACACTAACATGTATATGGCAGGGGGGAGTAGAAGGCTTGGTGCAGGAAGTGCAGGGGGTACAGGGCAACGGGGCCCAAGGCAAGAGGGACCAGGGAACGGGGCTCTCACACCACAAGGGGGAGGGGAAGAAGGGAGAAGCCTAGGAGGGGAAGAGGGAAGCAACCGTCCGCAGGCTCACGCAACTGATGCACACTCTCATAGGAAAAAGCAAAGGTCAGATTCTCTCAACAATCAACGGGAGGAACTTAGACTGTAACCAGGCCAGGGTGTGGGGGGGCTAGGAAGGAGGTCTGGGCAGGCAGGGGACACAGCAACCGAACAATAACTCAACACAGTCACTGAGCTTCAGGCGGGGGCCAGTCTCTCCAAGCGCACAGCTCTGTTCACCGGCACTGCCTCCTCTGCAGCACCAGCAGATAAGGTGCAGGCCTCGCCCCCTGAGAATGCCTGGAGGTGTGCCAAGCGCTGCAGAGGGGGGCGTGGTCCCATTGTTCTGGGAGCCAGCTGTGATGGGCTCACGCTGCTGGGGCCAGCCTCTGGGTTTGCCACGGCGTCTGGAGATGGGGGCGGCTCCGTGTCCCATGATGTGTTGCAGCTGTCGGTGCAGGGGGAGTGGTCTGGTGCTCGCAGGAGCGGCCGGAAAGGTAAGGGGTGGCAGTGTCTGACAAGCAGCCACTTTTCAGGCGGTGGGTGGCAATGAACAAATGTGCATCCCGCTGTGAGAGCTGTCTCACTGCTTGCATGACACTGGTGAAGGGAGGCCCAAACCAGTCATGCAGGTGGCCAGCTCTGCCTTTTTCCTAGCTTGCCCCACGTCCTGTCATGATGAAAAGCCATGGTGACCCCCGCCCTGCAGCAGGAATGGCTGGACCGAACAGATATGTTGGCCTGCTTTGACCTGGGTTGACCCATGTGGGTGGCCCATGGTCTGGAATGGGTGACTGGGATCTTTGGGGAAAGTCATTCTGGGCCAGCCACCTACCCTGCCTCCATCCCCCAGGGCCATCCCAGACCAAAATCTGTCAGCATGGGACCACATATGCACTGAGTCCTGGGTCACAGCGGTCTGCAGGTCCGCTACCTCTGTTTTTACCCAAAGTCACTGTCAATGCATTACCTTGACATATCTGTCTTAATACTTTTTAGCAACTTTCAATTTTGCCATGTAGAGCACAGCTTCAGCCTATAGGTCTCTGGAGAAGAGAAAAGTTCTTTAGTCAGGTTCAATGGCATAGTAAAATAAGGATCCTTTCCACTAAAGCTGTACTGCCATTAGAAATTTCTAAAAACTGAATTAATAATAATAATAATAATAATTAATTGCCAAGAGAATGTTTAGGAAAAAATGGGTTCATAAATTACTCAGCAGAAATTAGGTCATTATTATTTACTCAGATGTTTATGGACATAAATTTGGAAAGTTGTATTAAAAATGTAATTTGGTTCAGACGTCAGAACAAGAGGACTGAGCAATGCATACATCTTAATATAACATATCAAACTCAGACTCTAGATTAGTGAAAGTAAATGATTGCCTTTAAGAGAATTAATTGTGTTCTATTGCATGTTTTTAGTTTAATTGATAGTCCAATTATATGTCTGCCTTTCCCTTTTCTCATAACAGGATTGCTTAAGCAGACACAAGTTATGCTCAGTTCTCTTCGATTAGTGGAAGCTATTGCCTCTAGCATTAATTAATTGCTTCCTTGTAAAGTTGAGAAGAACTGTTTCTTTTATGTAAATGTTCTAGCTTAGTTACTTCATATTGTAAATGGTAACATTTTTTTAAGGTTTATTTGTCAGAAGATGCTAAAGAAATTAAACATTCTTTGTCCATAGTGCTTAGGGATTTCTATTAAGGGATCTTTTAGAAGAAATATATTTTTTAAGAGGTTCTAAACAAAATCAGTTATAGTTTACCTTCTAGATGAATTTCAGCTATTGGCTTATCCTATGGATGTCTTTAGAAATAATGTCAAGGGGTGTCTGAAAGTGTGTTTTGACCTTGATATGAACACCGGTTTGTCCCTGTGTTCACTACGTGGTGCTACTTAGACACACAGCCCATCTTGGGGCAAATCGGTGTTTTGCTCGCCACCCAATCTCAGCATGTCAGTGTTGCCACCTTGTTCCCCATGTTGTACCTGCTGATACACCACACAATATCATTAGACACAACGTTGGCCACATGTTTAGCCAAAACATGCAAATTATCCTTGTGATGCAATAGTGCTAACATCGCGTGTTCAACAGGTTGCCAAATTGGTGTTGGGATTGTTATGTTGCTTACACACAATGGCCAAACACGTGCTTAGGAGGTTTGACACCCAATCTTTGTTATGTCTAAAGATGACCAAAGTATGATAAGGCTTTCCATTGACTCCAATGGACTTTGATCAAGACTTGGGTTAATCCATACAATGCAGTGGTCATGATGCACCTAGATAAGATTAATGCATTTTATTTTTAGAGAATCTCATTGATTTCTCATTGAGGGTTCTAGGTCTTTTGGAAATGCATATAAATACAGGGTCTTTCACATAATCCCATAGCAAAGGTGTGGAGTAGTCCATGTGTCGAGTGGCCCAAGTACTGAGCACCTGGAAACTGTGGCCACAGTTTCACATGTACATCAGTTCACATGGTTAGGACCCTCTAGACCTAGCTGCAACTGGGTACCCAAAGATTCAGGCACCCCCAACAAATCGGGGTGCCCAAATCAACCTGGTCCTGTTTGGGCACCATTGATCCCTGAACAGGACCCGATGAGCTGTTTGATCATGCCGGCTGGCCTTTGAAAGTAATGAGCCCCATCTGGGACTGCTGTAGAGCCCAGCTTCATAGCAGTTCTGGCCAGGGCCTGTCACTTTCAAAGGCTGCTTCCCCTCAGGGGGTGTCTTAGCTGAGAGACACTCTGGGGAATGCGAGGAAGCACCGGTCAACCTTTGAAATTGACAGGCCCCTACCAGAACACGAGCAGTCCGGGCCTGAGCCTCTCAGTTTCAAAGTTGCCCCCCCCCCCAACAACACCTCTCAGCTGTGAAGCACTGTAGTGGGGGAAGCGCCAGTCGGCCTTTGAAACTGACATGCCCTGGCTGGGACCACTGGTCTTGTCAGTTTTTGTGGGTAATGCATTTTTGGGCAGTGGGCACCTGATAGGTCCTTGAGGAGCCTGTTGGGTGCCTGATGGCATACCTTATAATCAGGGACCCGAGTTAACTGCATTGCTGCAATTTGCAGTGATTTTTGCAGAATCAGCCAATCCTCGCAGAATCAGTCAATCCTCACAGAATCCTCACAGAATCGGCCAATCCTGACCATGACCCGAGGGTAAATAGGCCCCTGGGAGATGAATTGTGGATGGGTGGGGTTTGAAGGCCCTATATTCGCATGAGGGAGGTGCTGAAATTCCAGAGGATTTGAGTTGTGTTTGACTAGCAAAGTTGTGATTCTATGTCAAACCTATTGCAAATTTGCTTCCCAGCATGCATAGTTATGCAAATCAAGTTAATTATACAAGTATTAATGCTCGTGGTGAATTTGCAGAATTTGGCTTCACTGGTTGCAGAATTTAAGNGAATTCACAGGTTGCAGAATTTAAGATTCTTTGGTGCAGTCAAATTGGGTCCCTGCTTATAATGCAGGCATTATCTGCGGGTGCTAATTTAAAAACCTGTTGCTGATCTACCTAGAAGGCCTTGAACCCAAGTGCCTGGGATAGGACATAGGTATAACGAGGTTGAAATGGACCCTGGATGCACAAGATGGAATGCTCCTCTTCTCCCACCAATGGCACCAGGTAACATGTCCGCCCCCCGCCCCCCCGGTACTCATGGGCATCACCACCTGTACCTATTGTAGCTTGGATTAGAATTAGGAAACATGAGCTTACCCATAGCACCATGATGTTAGCCAACTACTGGATTTTCTGGCTGCTCAGCCACTAATTGGCTCAGAACCAATCTTCTTCTGATTGGCTACCACCAGGTTTAATACTTCCTGGGTCAGTTTTGATGAAAGCCTATCTAGATAAGGCCTTGATCAAAGCAATCAAATATGTGCCAGTCTACTGGTGGTTTTGTCTCAGTTCTTCCTGCTTTAATGGAATGATGTTCTTGGCTTCTGGACTTTGACTTGGCTTCCAGTTCCTGACTCCTGGTTGCACCAGTTAATTTCACAGTTTCCACCTAGATCTAGTATTATAGAAGGGGGTAAATAGAAGATCCCTATTTACTTGCCCTGCACTGCTTATGATCTTGTTAACTTCTATCTGCGTGCCCTCATGAGATCAGATGCTCAGCCCCCAAAGGCCTCACCCTTGATAAACGCAATGGTACCCGAGTCCATCTGCAGCGGTGTCATCTCCCACCTTACCCCAGGAGAAACCAACCTGGGACAGTATCTGGTATTAACATTAGTAGGGCAGAGACGAGCGCAAGTGTTCCCTATTCTGCAGAGAAATACTGACCTTTTGGGAGTGCTTGTGTGTGTTCATCGGTATTTTAGCAGGCTCTAATGATTCAGTGCTTCTGCCACTGTCAATATCGGTGACTGTGATTTTCCAGCATTTCCTATAAATTCTGACATTTTCAGGCATTTTTATGTATTTATTTATATTTATTTATTTAAAAAACTTCATATCCCACCCATCCTACCACAGGCAGCTTGGGAGACTTACAATAAAAACATTAAACAACATCATCATTTAAAACCATACATAAAAGAAGGATAAAAATGTCTCACATCACCCCCCCACCCTTACCCACTTTTTAGTCATTTTCCAGCATTGTTTAATCACTTTTCTTCACTTTTCAGGACTTTTACGGCAGTTTTACAGCACTTAACCAGCACCTTCACATCCACCCCCCCGGGGGGATGTGCACAGGGCTTGGGATTGGTCCTGTAGCAGCTCTGTTCAACTCACAAAAAATAACGATAAATAGCAAAAACAGCAGAAAAGCTGGTAACTTCCCAAGTTGCACAAATGAAAGCAAATTATCTGTTTCCAACCAGCATACACTGTGATTTGTCATTTCAGGCATAGCCATAGGCAGACTGGTCTGGGACACTACTTTTGCTGTCACAGTTCATCTATTAATCAACAAACCACTGCTGCCTCCAAAAAGTAGGGCAGGAGAACCCACTAGAGCTGAAATGGGTAACGCATTTGCTACCTGTGGATGTGGATAATACCCACAATTTCAAGTAGTCCAGGTGGGCTGAATATTGAACCAGGCACCCAATTGCCTGAAAATGCCAGTTATTACCATTGCTGAGCTACCAATTTACCATTTTACTGATCAGTACAGGAATTGGGCCGGAAAGTTGAAAAATCAGTACCAAAATTCAGAAAATTGATGCTAGGAGTTGGAAAATTGGGGGAAAAACTGGCAAAGCAGTATATTGGGCACTAATCTATTACTGATCAGTACCTGATATTACTGGATCCAACTGATTATCAGAATTTCAATGGGTATACTTGTTTTTGTAGGTGATCATTTCAGCACTACAACACACTGACAGCAGCCGTAATCTCTTTCTGGCCAGGGTTACCGTGGACCTGGCTGCGGGAAGTGCATCTTCAGTCTAGTTGCAACAGCTGTGCCCAGCTAAGGCTACCTCCTGTGGCCTGAGAGGCTGCTTCTGTCCCTGCAAACCAACCGTTGGGTAGTGAGAATGTTTTGCTGAAATACAATGGATCCACAAAGACAGAAGCTTCTTCCTGGTACCCCATGGCAGCCTAGGTCACAGGCCCATAAACACAAGCAATTGCTGCAGTGTTTCACCGCTTGGCCCTTCTCAGACTGCTGCCCCCAAGCCAAACCTTGCCCCCACGTTGCATGTTCATGGGTAGGAGAGCCCCGTGTGAATGACACAGTGCACACACCCGCAGTAAGTGGAGGTGCATGTGTGCACCTGCCTAACACGCTTCCACACTCACCCCCACGCACAGAGCAACTAGGGAAAATGGAGGCTGCTCCATGGGTGCGGATGAGCGTGGGTGAGTGGGGATGTGTGTGCGGCTATGTGCACGCCCCACCCACACACCAGCGCACCCACAGACCACCCACCCAGTGGAGCCATGTAAAAATGGTCTGTGAGGAGTGACTCGAAGAAGAACAGAAGGTTGCTGCCTTGTAAACGAGTGTCTTTGAGATGGCTTCTAACATTCTCACAACACCCACCTTTCCAGCCCCACATGGAGTTTTTGTATTTTCCTAGAAAGGGTTGGAAGGAACTGTCATTCAGAGGGGGAGGGTGCTTTTTATACTAGAGGAGCTCAAGACCATCATGTGCTCTATTATTTGAGTATGGTGAGCATGCAGAACCCAGTTGTGAGAATGTTGGAAGCCATCTCGAAAAACCTCCTTTACAGGGTAACAACCTTCCCGATCACTCACATGGGGAGGAGTTGTTTGTAAATAAACAGCTTTTCTCCCAGTCTGATTGGTGTCAGTGTCCTGCTGCTGCTGCAGCAGCAGCACTACTACCAGGCAGATGGCAGAGGTAGGTGAGGGATGGGGATCTAGGCAGCAGGCTTCGGCTGCTGGCAACAACCTCCAGCTGTGCAGGGAGAAAAACAAAAACTAAGCAGGGTGGAGCCAGTGCCAGGATTTCCGCCCCCCATAAAATGCCACCCAAGGCCCAGGGGGCCTAGGGAGACTGCCCCTAACTCAGGGCCTGCTCATGTTTTGACTTGGACTGAAATGAGAATAGATTTTATTCTCATGAAAATCTCATGAGAATCAAGAATCAGGGTTGAGATCTTGCAGATGTCTCGAACGTGGTTCAGTTTGTAGATTTCTCACTTCCACACCCCAGCATGCTCAGCCTAGTCTTCCATCCTGGAGCAACTAAAGGGAGAAGGGAGGAGGAAGGCATGCTGTTCCCTGCCCAGTTTTCTTATCTTGTCTGGGACTGGCAGCTGTCTTGGCGGAGAAAAGCTTTCCAATTGGGGAGTTCGACCCGAACTCGGCCTGTTTGGATGACCGAATCCGAATCCGAACTGAACCCAGTTCCGAATGTCGAAATGACCAAACAGTTCAGTCAGTTCGGATCGCGTTCGGGTGAGTTAGGGTGGCAAAAAAAGGTTCACTGGAAGGTTGAACGTGACAGGGAGGGGTAGTTCATAGCATTTAGAATAGTTAATAGCAGTTAGATTTAGTGTAGATAGATGTATATAATATTAGATTAAAAAATTAAATAAAAAAACCCCATATAAAAACAAAAAAACAAATAATAATTTTAAAAAACCCATATAAAACCAAATAAAAAACAAAAAAACCATATAAAAAACAACAAAAACACCCATAACAAAACATTTCCCGAACGACCGAACCTGAACTGAACGGCCTAACCGAACGGCCGAACCCGAACCCGACAAACTAACCGAACGGACAAACCGAATGGACAAACTGAACGCAGCCGAACCGAACGGCCGAACCCGAACCGCGATCTGTTTGCCCATCCCTATTTCCAAGGGCAAATTTTCAGGAATGGGAGGGGGCAAGCTCAATTGATATCTTAGCATCCTATTGGCTAGCAGAAGTCAGCAGGTTGGGGGATTTTTAATTTTCTGAAACTGAATTGCTGATTTTATGAATTTTTATTGTATTTATTGTTTTTATTAGTGCGTGTAAGCTGCCCCACGTCTCCTTCAGGAGAGAGGGGTGGAATAAAAATAAACATATAAAGAGAATGCTGAAAAGCTTTGCTGAGTCCGCTTCTTCCCTTCCAGGGTAGCTAAGTCCCTCCAGTTCACTTCCATATGCTCTGCTGCTTCTAGGTTGCCAGGGGTCTTTGCTCGTCATGCTCTTCTCTCACTAGGGTGGCCATACCTCCCCTTTAAAAGAGGATGCTTATGAAAAATACATGGCGAGGGGCTTCACTGGTTCCATAAGCATTCTCTTTTAAAGGGGAGCTATGGCCACCCTATCTCTCACCCAGAGTTTCCCTTCCAGGAACGGAGTTTGGCTTGACTATCTCGGGGTCCCTGAACACTGGGGTTCTGGGTTGGTACGCATTAACCCCACAGGTTCTTCTCAGGCTGTGGTTCCTGCCCCCTGGTCCACCCATACAGCCAGCCAGGCCCTCCCACCCTGTTATGGGTCCCCTCTGAGCCTAGAGTCCTGAGCCTTAGGTGCTTGCAGCCACCCAACTCACAGGCAACTGGGTGGAAAGGTCATTAAGCCCCCAGGATCATCCCAACTCGTTCCCTGCCCCCTGACCCATGGGCGCTTGCAGACCCGCCACCGTTCTGACGTCTCCCTTCTAGCCTGCCATCCCTCCTGCAGCCAGGCACCTTACTCCTATTTTGCCTATGGTTCCCTCAACCACAGCATGGCTTCTCCATGCTCCTGCTCCCTTCTCTGCCCAGGTCTTTGCCTTCCACTGGGCTCTCCTGGCCAGGCACAGACCCTCATGGAGTGGGCTTAGTCCAAAGCAGAATCCTCCCAGGTTCCCTGATCTCTGGAGCCCTGAGAGACAGTCTTCTCCCTCCTGTATCCCAGCTAGATCTCCCACTTCTCTTCTTGCCTCTGCTTTCTGAGCTCTGGCCTGGCCCTGCCACACCTGGCTCAGCTGGCCCTAATCAGCCCTTTGCTTTGCCCAGCCGCTGGTGTTACTGTGGATGACGCAAACATCCTTAAAAGACCAAGCGCCTTCCAGGCTGCCCTACTGCACAAATGACCTGTATTTTAAGGACCATCCCTTATTTTAGAGCGCCACCGTGCCACATTGTCGTTTATTTCTGAAGCTTTGATCTTACATCCATTACTAGTGCAGTGACGGATGAGAAGCCAGAATTGAAACTTTGGTCCAAAGCCCATCTAGGTCAATGAAAAGACTTCCCTGGAGGTCGAGAGGCATTGGATTCATGCACACCAGCCCCTTTGATGAGGATAAACCCAGGGAGCCTATCAGTGGCCAGAAGTAGGAAAGAAACTGGATAATTCTGCATACAAAAAAGAATGAAAGAAAAATTGACAAGCTAATAAAGCACCAATAAATTACAGGGCTTTCTTAAAAGGCAGGACTCGGAGCTGTGCATGCACATTAGCATTGTTATGTCCTGGCCTTGAGCAATTTTACACTTTGTTTTTCAATAAGCCAGACAGCAATAGGTGCATGAAAATCATTAGACTTACTAAAAAACATGGTGCTTGTGTTGTTTTTCTTTTGTCAAAGCCAAAAAAAACCCTGCCGGGCTGTTAAAACCAAAAGGAAAATAAAACAATGAAAGTTTTGATGATTTTTCCAACACAACACCCCCACCCCCACCCCAGTACTCTGTTTGACGTCAGAATGACCTTTTATTGATATAGAAGGGGTAACAAAAGGGCAAAAATGGAAAAAGAAAAAAGTTAAGATCTCCAGGAGAAAAAACTGTGTGTGTGTTTGTGTGTGTATTGTATACACATGTTTGCACTCTCTTTACTAGGCAACATTTGAAAGCAAAATTACACCTGTCACTGCAGCAGGGAAGGGCATTTTTCTCTTCAATGGAAGCTGGAGCTACACACAAATTCTGTGTTGAACAAATACAGAGCATGAACGGGACATTCAGACTGCTAAGTGAACCACAATGGTGCATGACAAAGGAAATTCTCTCTGGTCATTTACCTTTCTAAGTGATTCTCAGCTAAGTGAAATAGGAAGTAGTGTCCCTTGTCTTGGCAAGATTTCTCTTATATGCTATTCCAGACTTATTCGTTTTATAAAAGTGAGCTCCTTACTGAAATCTGGGGGTGAATATGTAGCCATTGCTTTCATTTTTCAGGCTTCCTCAATATGTTTTTTTTTTTTTTCAAGGTGTAAATATTTTATAGCTCTGCCAAGACAGCCTCTGGTTTACCTTCAGGCTTGAGTTTGTCTGTAAGAGTTCTCTGCGCCCCCACACTTGTCAGTTCAAGTGAGGAGAATACTAAGTCCAAAAGAATTTCATGGCCAGGTTGCCCAAAAGAAAGATTGACACATTTGGTCCCCTGTGACGCTCTAGTGATGTGAAAGGTAGACACCAGCTGTGGCAGTTTGAAAGGACATCTGTTTCTCTATCAGCTATGTGGGAGGTTAGGCATTTCCCCATGTTAAAACAGACTGTCTTAATTTCTTCCACAAGGCTTTTGTGTGATCATCTGTGCATGAAGTTTGAGGTGTTAAGCTGGATAAACTTTGTTTTATTGTTTGTAAATCCTCTCCGAAGTGCTCGATCTGCAGTAGGATCGAAGAGTGTTACCTGTCTTGCTCTTGAGCGGGATGATCTCCAAGCTGGCAGACAATGCTGTCTCATCCATCTGGTCTGTTGACAGCTCCAGGGAGGATGGTGCGTGGATGGAGTACTTGAGCTAGTTAAATAGTTAGCAAGGGTCTGTGTTGATTTATTTACTGCTTGAAACACACAAAAAATACCAGAGTGGACTCAAGACTACTGTTCTGCGAAAAGACAAAGGTTGTACAATGAGCTATGATATTTAAGAATTTTGGGGAATATTCCAAACTGGTTATACATGTCAATGATGTGATTGGGCACTCGAGCATGCCATCATGTGATCTCACTTTCATTCTTCATATAAGATGCGTCAGTGTCAGCTGTGAATATGACATCTACACCATTAGCCCATGGCTACCTTAGAGCTGAAACAAATACTCTCAAAAACGGGTATGCCCATCAAATTTCCAGTACCTGAATTGACTGAACATCAGGTATTGATTGGTACCTGATTTCAACCTGATTTAATGTCCAGAAAGGTAATCTTCCAATACCAGAATGTTGGCTTCTGGTCCCGATCTTTTGGTTTTCCGTCACAGAATGTCACGGAAAGTCAACTTCCAGTCCCAGTATCTCAAATACCATTCCAGATGTTTTTACTTTTGTTTCCCCCCTTTTTTTCTATCCTAGATTTTTTAGTTTTCAGTCCCAATATAATGTTCAGTATTTGCAAAATCAGTACCCAAAATTATAGAATTATAGATTTTCAGGGTATTCAGGTACCGAATCAGTAATCAAGTAGTCTATTGAGTACCTGACACGCGGGTACCAACTCAGCTGCCTGTTTCAGCTCTACTACTTGTTTTTTTTCCTCCAAAGAGACCCAAGACAAATATATATATATATAATTTTAAAAAAAAAATTGATTCTGGGGGGTGGGGTGGGAGAGGGAACAGGCACCGAAAAGAAACTCCCACAGACTAAGCTACAAAATCGTCTTGGTGTCAAACTATATGTTTCTGTGATAGATTTCTGCATGTTCTGAGAAATACATGTTGTAGTCCTTTTCTTTCTCTGTAAGAAAATATTTATTGGTACAATCTCTGCCTCCCACATGCAGTGCGTTAGGCCGCAATCTGTAATATAACTTGCAAGTCTGAAAACCCAGATTTGACGCCCATATTACTTCCACCACAACTTGTGTTTATGAGGATCTGACATAAACACTGAAGCAATGGGAGAACTTCAATGCTCTCTCGGATGTTTTTAAAATTAATTTTTAAAGGTATGTGCTGTGCCATTATTATAGTATCACTATAAACTTGCCCCATATTTACTGCTACTTGTTCCTGCAGGGACTCGAGTAATTGAGTTTTTCCTGTAAAATACACTTTTAATTTTGTGTTAACTCAAAAATAAGTGAATGAGTGACAGAGGAATATGCCTGGGCTTGTAGAATGCAATAGTGTTAATTTTCCCATAGCAACTGTCCACAGTGCTAGAGATAGCTAAATAATTAAAATGGAAAGATGGAGAATGCTCGCACCTGTTGAACTAATTTACCTGGTAAGTTTCATTTATAAGAGACTGATTTCTTGTGGAAATGGGCACCCACTAATAAAAATAGGCTATTTCCTGGTTCCAATACAAAATGGAATTTAATTAGCACTGTGTACAGTATTTTAAGACCCACCGAAATGCAACTGCTCAGAATTTATTCAGTACTGAGATAAAAACTTAATGTTCAATAAACTTCTCTTATTATGAATCCTATAGCATTCTTTTCTAAAAGTATTCCTGCCAGGGAAAACATATTCATAAAAACATGTAACTTTTTGAAAGCTACTCTTCTAGTGCTACAGTGACAAATATGGGGGCATTTTACAGAACAGTAAATAATAATGTTATAAAAGATTAAACTTAAAGAGTAGCAGATAGGCTCCCAAAGTGATACACAGCGTATCTTTTTTTTTTTTTTTGCTTGGCCTGCCCCTCAACTGGATCTCCCATCTGGGATGGTGAAAGCAAAATGTGATTGCTTTAAGACTATCCTGTCCATCACTCTTGACCAGCCCCCTCTGGGCTTATCAGAGCAGCAAGCACAGAGACCAAGAGAGGCTGTTGAAAGCTACTGAAAGAGAAGGATAGATGGTAGAGTAGAAAGCCCGCCCTCAGGGGAGGGTTGATTTGTGCCCACAAAACCCCAGAAACCAGTTTTCTGTGTCGGGGCTGGGGGAGGGACGATAGGATGGTTTCCCCACCCCTCTCCTTCTGATGCAGGTACTCTCACCTGGTCTATCAGGAAGGTGGGACAGACCTGCTTGGGAGGGCCACCGGGGAACTTAAAAGAAGGGCCCCCTGGCCACGCCAGTAATGGCGGCCATAGGGGAGTTTGTCACGCTCCCTGCCCAGGAATTGGGCAAGGCGGGAAAGCAGCTGCACCCTGCTGCTGCAGCAGGGAGAGTTGCTGAGGGAACTGGCCGGAACGTGGCTGTGGAAGCACGTCCCAGTCAGCTTTACCCATGGCAACAGGGGAGCTCCAATCGGGAGAGTGCAGGCTTGGGAGGCCCCATTCGGTTTGGGGCCCATTTGCAGTGGTAAGGCAACTGGAGCAAGCTGCTCCTCATGGTCTCTCCGGTGTGTGGCCTGATCCTGACTGGGAATCCAGGCCACTCTTGTGGTCCCTCCTCAGCATTGGGACTGCTCAAACACATGATGGGGAAAGCGAAGGGGAAGGCCAGGAAGGACCGGAGCCCCGCAGTGAGAGTCCGGGGGTGGGGGAGATACTGGAGAAGGGCCCAATGTCGAGCAGGGGAGTGGAGTGGAACCGGGAGCCGACGGGCCTGAACTAAGCACAGCAGGAGGTGCAGCGGCCATATTGGGAGCACTTCTGAACAGGCTAGCTGACTGAGAGGCCCTTATGGGCTGCATGGCTATATGCCTCAGTCAGGCCCCTATGTATTATCAGGCCCCCCAGGGTCAGGGTGACTCTTTTGGCTCTTCAGTTCGGCCAGGCCTGGCCAGGCCACTGTGGGGGGCCCAGCAACAGTGTTGGGAGCTGGCCCCTATGGGTGGCAAGGATTGGGCGCGGGGGTGGTCCAGCCAGAGTCCCCCACGGTGCAGGTGCCTCCCCCTTTGGCTCAGGCAATGGAAGACAGCCCCCAGGGGTGGCACAAGCAAATTGGAGGGGTACACCACCCCACCCAGGTGGGAAAAACTCAGGGACTAACCGCAATGAGTCCTCAGGTAGGGGGCGGCCCCATGGGTTATCCGAACCTGATGTCAGGGGCCCCTGTGGCTCAGGGGCCGGAAATGTCCCTCCCAGGAAGGGGGGCTCCACCTGAACCGAGGAGAGGAGGGAGGACTGTGGTTCCCCCGAGTAGGTATAGAATGCCTGAGGAAGGGGGCATGCCAGCAGCTTGCCAGGAAACTGATCCCCCCCCCAGGAGGGTTAGGACTCAGTCTCGCGCTCGGTGCAGGGGATCGTGGGTTGGGGGCAGCCCCTTAGCTCCTGCCTCAGGGTAGAATAGGGAAGAGAATATGCTTGGCCAGATACCCAACCCCCCACCCCCCGGGAAGGGGGCGAGTGGCCAGGGCGAGGCCAATTTTGTTCCCAGTGGGGAAACCGCATACCAGGGGATAGGGCAGTGGAGATCCAGGGCCTACAGAACATATATTTGCAGTCTCCCTCAGTAATTCTTTCTTTTGTGTTCATGCTTTCAGGTCCAGCAAGGTTTCCCAAGAGGGTCATGATCTGGATAATCGGCAAAAGTTTGGTGCACTAGACTGGGAAGGCCGCCAAGCAGACCTGCTGGGGGACCCAGTTGGGCCTCTCTTCTAGAGCCGAGATCTGGTGGAAGGGGCACAGTGGGATGTGGTGGCATCAACTACTACCTACCCTCAGGGCAGAGGTGAGGGGGCCCCCACCAGACGCATTAGTCATCCACCTGGGTGAGAATGATCTGATGGCGGTAAAAGGGGTCTGGTTGGTCACTGATATTAAATCTGACATACTTGAAATTGAGAAATTATTCCCTGGGATAGTGATTATGTGGACCGACCTCATTGGCTGAGTGAGGTGGGCAGGGTCTGTACAACTCGGAAACGTGGATAGAGCCCGGCGCAACATCAATAGGGATGTTGGAAAGTGGGTCACCAACAAGGGAGGATTCAGGGTGAGCCATTGTGGTGTCACATATTGGAATCCCGGGTTCTTCAGAGATGATGGGGTGCATTTGTCCCCTGCTGGGAACAACAGTTATCTTGCCACGTTAAAGGCAGAGTTGATATGTTTTTTGGATAGTGAGAGGAGCAGGAGTGGGGGTCGGGTCGGTCCGAAGTAAACATCGGAGGTCCCTTAGTGACGGGGTCCAGTACTGTTATATAGTTTTAAGTAGAATTTTATTAGCAGTGGAGTCATCTCCTTAAGAGATGGGGAAGCAACACCGGGTGCAAAGGCAGGGCACGGCCAGCGCCAGGGTTAGCATCCCGAGGAGGGGTGTTTCGCGATGGCAGATAGGGACATGCACAGTTCCCAAGCTGGCAGCACCCAGGATCCTTACTCCTGTCCAAAAGGACACTGTCCCCTTTGGGTCAAGGCCACAAGCCAAGGGGGAGACCATTGGATAAGCCTGGGGAATGGCACTGGAAGGCACATCCAGGCAATGACCCCTGGAGATGGTTGTTCTAAACAGTTAAGGTTGTGAGTACTGGACCCACATTGCTGAAGGCAATTACCCCCCACCAGGTTGATTCAATTTGAATAAAGAGGGCAGCCGTTAAACCCAATATGTCCTTGCCTCATTTCGGATGCGCCGACAAATGAAATCATGAAGTCTTTAAATCATGAAAGCCTTAAGGGGCATTTACTAGCACACATGCTGTTCAATATTTGTGTTAATATATACTAATTGAACAGCTAATGGATGGGATTGGATATATGGCCCCAAGAGTGGGTAATCAAAGAATTGTGATTCTTATATACGCTGTTGATACTGTTTTCCTATCAACCTCACGTTTAGGAGTGCTTCAGCTTTTAGCTGATTTTGGAGACTTATGCCAAACAGGGAGACTTTTCATAAATTACAAAAAGTCCAAAGTGATGGGATTTCCCCCCTTCTTGAATCCACCATGAATACTGTCTAAAGATCATCGATTACAACAGGTTAAGTTTTATAAATATCTTGGCATTGTTTTTTCAGCTACAGGCTCATGGAGTAGCCACATTAAATATGTAAAACAACTAGCAAAACTTGATTTGTGCAGAACTTGATTTGAAGTGTTCAAGGTAAAGATAGCAGTGCAGGTTTGCTTTCGAGCCCAGATATGGCGGCATAGTGCCCAGGAATCATTGGAATCAATTCAAAACTTGTAGATGAGGAGGATTTTGAGGGTCCTTCCTGGAACCTCATCAGCAGTAATACGATTGGCGTTGTCTACCAATTCAGTAAACGCTAGGTGTATTCGATTGTGTCTTTCCTGGTGGTTAAAAGTTTTGCGCTCCTCCCAGGGTTCTTTACTTCAGCTATGTTTCAAAAAAGTACTTGTTCTGGATATGCCTAGCAGGGGTTTTTGGAGAGACTAGATAATTCACCATTTATGTAATTTAGGTTTTTCTTGGGATTTTCTAGCCCTCCTTACCTTTAATGAGAATAAGCGCTTACTTAATCAACGTGTTTGTGACGTAGATTTGCAGGTTACCTGCTCACTGGTGACTAATTCAAAGGCCGCCCCTTGGTACAAATTTTGGCTGCTGAGCTGTACTGGCTGTAGATATCTTTTTTCAATCCTCTCAACCACACACAGAAGAGCTTTTACAGCCTTTTGTATTCAGTCTATGAGATCTATGGTGGTTCAGGGCTCGATTATTTATTTATTTATTTATTTATATTTCGATTTAGATTTATTTTTTTTATTTTTTAAAAATTACTACCCCACCCCTTCTGCCACAGGCAGCTCGGGGCAGCTCACAAGTCATAAAACATTAAAACAACAATTAAAAACAACTAAAAGTAGGAAAGAACAAAAAAGTAACCCCCTACCCAAAAACCCTCCACTCCTTCACCCATCTCCCCTGCCAAATGACTGGCAGAACAGTCAGGTCTTACAGCTTCTCTCAAAAGATGGGAGATCCGGACCCAACCAGGCCTCCACTGGAAGGGAGTTCCATCACCATGGTGCGGCCACTGAAAATGCCCTTTCCTGCGTGACCCCCCAGAAGACTTGGGGGACCTCGAGCAGGGCTCCCCCAGTTGACCACAGGGTTCAATCCAACACCCAGGGAGTGAGTCAGTCCCACAGATAGGTAGGGCCTAGACCTCCATATGTGGGGCAGGAAATGTTGAAGACCTACAGCATTACTTACAGTTCTGTCCAATCTATGAATGTAGTCATGCTCAACTGTTTAATGTGTTGAATATTAAGGAAGAAAGGTTGCTCCACTTCCTTTGTTTCCTTTGCTTCCTACTGAATGACTCTAATGATTCAGTTGCTAAGACTGTAGATGTGTTTGCTGTCTCACTGGCAAAATCTAGGGAAATATGGGTTCAGAGTACAGTTTTTAATGTCCAATATTGTAGTAATTATGTATGTGTGTTTTGTATTTCTTTTCTGTCTTGCCCAGATGGCTGGAACAGTAATAATAACATGAAAATGAAAGCTTTAAGCAGTTTAAAATTCAGTGAGCTTTAAGCAGCTAGAAATCACTGAGCCTGTGTGAGCATGCGCATGCAAACAATTTCCGTGGGGCACAATGTGCCCATAATAGGGATCTACGCAGCTCTCTGCGCAATCTGCAAGGTTTGGGAGCCAGCTCAATGACATCTTGAAATCAATTAAATTAACGAAATCAGGGAAATCATTGAAATTAACAAAACTGAAATCAATTGTAAGCACTTTAAAATCAATCAGCTTTCAGCAGTGTAAAGATCTTAATAGATTTTAATGAGCTAAACAAATTAAGCTACTTAAAGTTGGAAGGAGACTACTGTTCCTGTGTGTTGCGCTGCTGGAACTTATGGCCCTGGCCTATATTGGACAATTGTAAAGTCCCTGGCATATTGCTTGTGCTGTATGAAGGCCTAAAAATGACAATATTATCATGGTTATTGAGTTGTCGAGTCACTGTAACTAAAGGGAAAGGTATATAGTTAATAATTGTGACGCACAAGGTACATTGTTAGCATTATATGAACGCTTAATAACAGGTGCAGTATTCACTGCAGAGCACCAGGGGGCACTGCCCCTTTAAAGCTCCCCCAAAGCTTCCCGGGGCCCAGATACTTACAAGATTGTGCACCCGGCCACACCGCTGCTTTAAGTCTTGCTTGTCACCAGCTGCTAGGGCTGGGTGAGAAGTGCTGCGGCAGCCAGCACAGCTCCGCTGACCGCACCTCCGGCTGGGGAGGGGGTGCATGCAGGGAAACTGCCTTGCGTATGCGGGCGCCTAGCATTAGGGGACAATTTACACATTGCTTTGTGGTGGACCACGTCAGAAAAGCAATTAGCTTTTCCTTCGCTGGGGGCAGTATTTTAACAGAGCCTATGGGCTTCTGTTTAAAATGGGATTTGGGCGGCCAACTTGAGTGCCCAAGCAATGTGTGTGCGGCTGCGCCAGCACCATTCAAAAAGTGCAACTGTGAAGGGTGGGCTTTCTAGGAGAAGTTAGAGAGCTGCCCCACGTGAGCACTGGCAGACTCACGAGGGAGGCTCAGCGCCATTTTGCATTAATGTGTTGTTGGCTGGGCTGGAGACTGAGAGAGAGACACATATTTTTTCTGAGTGCGGTACCCAGACCCAGACTACTACAGTACTCGCTGAGTGAGTCAGTGTGAAGAAGGAGAAGGAGAAAGAGAACCTCTTTACAGGGGTGAGTCAGAGGACATGGGGAAATCATGGGGCTGGGCGGAGTAGGGGAGTGGAGGAGGACTGGGAGGTTGGGGCTGAGAGACACTGGGGAATGGGGCTGGAGCTTGGGGGGAAGACTAGGAGAAGCTGGGAATTGGGCTGTGGAGGGGGGAGGACTAGGACTGGGAGACACTGGAGACTTAATGAGGCTGTGGGGGAGGGGAAGACTTCTTCACAACGGTCATATAGTGATCACTATTGTTTTTTTAGACATGGCATGTCTACATAGTAATGTTTTGCTACGTTGCAATACTGGGGGTATTTGTGTGTTGGGGATTTCATATGAAGCACTGCAAATATCCCATGTATTAACCGAGCGAAGGCAAACAAAATGCTCATTCCTTAAAAACATTGCACACTGGAAAGCGTTGCCAGGTGGCCCGTGTTTTAAGGAGCAGCCCATGTTTCAGGAGAATGCCCTGGCTGGCTGCTTGCTTGGGTCCTTTCTTTACCTTTGGGATTTGTGGTGAGGTAAAGCATAGGTGATAGGAAGCCACACAGACCCCTCCCCAAAGCCTGTCTGGAGATACTCCCCACACTATCCTTACATCCGCTCAAGGACCTCCCCCCCTCACTCATCAACCACTCGGTGTGGGAAGAGACCTGAAAAAACCTGAGCAGGGGCCACCAGGTTGTGGAGTTGGCTCAGCCCCCTTCGCTTTCTCCCCAGCCTAAGGCAAAGCTTGAAGCCCAAGCAACCCTACTCGCAGAGAGATCCAGCCAGCCAGGCATGACTGGCTGGTGACGCGCCCTGTGTTTCAGGGAAACACTTTTGCGGGGAACACGGGGATCCGACCAACTCCAAGAGATAATGCGGGGGGGGGGGGCGGCGCTGAGCTTGCTCTTCTCCTGGCCCCGACTCCTTCTCAGCTGAGTGCGGTGTAGCGGCGGTGGCAGTTCCTCCACCCCCCTCCCCAGCAGGGCTGCGGGGAGAGGTGGTTTGCTGCAGACCTCCTCTCCTCACAGGCCCACCAGGGAGGGGGAGGAGCTGCCACCACACCATGCTCAGCTGAGAAGGAGTCGGAGATGGGAGAGGTCTGGTGCCAGACTGATGCATGCAGTGCCTTCTCTCCACCACTGCTGCCCTCTGCCACGTGCCAAAAAAGTCCACCGGCTGCCCGCAACTGCGCTTTCTACACTTCCGCCCACTGGGTCATGGGCAGAAGTGCGAAGAGTGCAGTCGCGGGCAGCCGGCAGTGAGAATCGGGATGGAAAGAGAAATTCCGGACAGCTCTATGGTCCAGTTCCCCTTCCATCCCGGACAGAATAAGCTGTCAGAAATGCTGGGCTGTCTGGGACAAATCCAGACATCTGGCCACCAATTGCAGGCAGGGGCAATTTTGTGGGCCCAGCTGGAACTTGGAAGTTATTATGCCTCCTATTATTTAAAATGGTTACCTGGCCTTTACCCTTGATGTTTTTCACCCTGTGAGACCCCAATTGTTTGATTTCTGATTTAGTTATTGTTTGTGGGGGACTTAGATGGAAGGGTTTCCTTGCTTGAATTTTTACCTGCATTGTAAAATGGCCCTGCCCTTTGCAGTTTGGTTAGATACTGTTGCAGGCTTTTTCACTAACGATTAGTCTTTGCATGAATTAGGGATGGGTGAACAGAATGCGTTTCGGATGTTCGGATGTTCGGTCGTTCGGTTCAAAACCCGAGTTCGGGTTCGATGGTTCGGTTCAGCTGATTTCAGTTTGGCCGAACTTGGCTGAACATTCAAAAATAGCAAAATCAAAACCAAAACCAAAATGAAATCAAAACCGAAACCTAATTTTCTGCCCTAGAAAGATGTTTTCCCTGCCTCCGAACTCATTCAAACTTGTCCAAACACGACCAAACTGTTTGGTCGTTCGAGAGTTTAGTTCGGACGTTCAGTTTGGATGTCCGAACAGATCGAGTTCCGTGTGAACTCCGAACATCCGAACCGCGTTCTCCCATCCCTAGCATGAATGCTCCCTGTCTGCTGCAACCATTCCCTGTCTGGTTTCAGCAGTTGCCTCTTACAGAGCTGTTTAACATGTTTTGGGGGAGAAGTGGAAATCCTCGCTGCTGCTTTTACGATGTGCTAAGGATTGCACATAATATTGTTACCTTAAAATGGTTCTCTGTGTTTGCATGATGCATTGATGCTTTCCTTCTCCCCTCCCAAGCATGAGTAGAGGAGCCATTTTGTAAATTTGTGGGTCCATTGGTTGTGACTACTCTTGTTTAAAATGTTCCCGTCACTGTTTCACTGCTGCCCCCTGCTGGAAAGTAGTTTCTTCCCTCTCTGCTTCTGACTGTACTTTTGAGCATCTTGTCTGGGGTTTTGTGGAGAAACAGAAATGCACTGTTTAAATTTGGTTTATTCAGCCCCAGGAGTTTGGTTGCAATACAGGCCTTCAACTGGTCAAACGTGGACAGGCATTTGTGTAGGTACTAGGGATGCTAGTTTGGATGGGACTTGTTTGGTTACAATACAGGCCTGCAACTGCTTTCCTTGTGAACAGAGGAGAAGTAGGTAGGAGCATGGCAGAGGAGAAGGCTGCAGACAACGAGACCCCTTTCCCCTGCCCCCCACTGAACCCATCTCTTCCCCTTCCTCTTCTCGTGCACCAAAACCAAACTCTTTCCCTCCTACTCTTCTCTTGTCTTCTCTTGTCTTGTCTTCTCTTCTCTTCTGATTCAGCTTGTCGCAGGACAGGGAGATAACTCAGTACTCCCAGTTCTCCAAGCCAGAAGGAAGTCTTGTCCCAAAGCCTACACCTTTAGAAGTCTATAGGTGGATGCTCCGCCAATCCCTGGCAGCCTGCAATGCACGGCTGAGTAGGGGTGCCAGCCACGATGCACTGGCTGGGCCTCTGCCACAGCTCCACGGATGCCTGGCAGCCTGAAACACCCGGCCGAGTAGGGGTGCCAACCACCAAGCCCTGGTCAGACCTCTGCCACTGCTCAATTGATGCCAGCCAGTCTGCAATGTCCAGCCAAGGATAGGTGCCAGCCGCAGTTACTGTGCCTGGCAATCCAATGTCCGATGCTGCTGCCGCTGCTTAGCCATGGGTACTGTCACCAGGAAATTTAATTTCTGCTGCTGTTGAGGCTGCTACTGCTGTGCCATGGGTACTGTGCCCCAGCAATAGAATGTCTGTTGCTCCTGCCTTTGCTGATGCCACCTCTGCTGTGCCACAGGCTCTGTGTCCTGGCAATCTAATGTCTGCTGCTGCTGCTGCTGCTGGTACTGCACATCAGCCATTTGCTCCTCGCTCTTGTAAATGGGCATAGCTTGGATGAGTGTGCCAGCAGGCAGGAGCTGGATGTCCATGAGATTCACCACCAGGAAAGGCTTGCCCAATTTGCAGTAGAGCTTCTTGAGATCGGTCGAGTACGATGCCAACCTGCAATGCCCGGCCAAGTAGGGGTGCCATACTGGCCATACCGCATAACACATAGGCGGCAGGTAACATACCACAGAGCACCCACTCATGGCCATGCACAGAGCACTCATCAAAAATTCAGGCAGCCTGCAAAGCCTGACCAAGTAAGTGTGCCAGGACAGCCACCAAGCCCCAAGCTTTCCTGGTCACTGCTGATGCCGCTGGGTCTCAGACAGCCAGCCATGCCCCTACGGGCACCTCCAGGGGCCAAACACTGAGCTTGCCTGCCCGGGAAACCCAGGGTGCCAAGCCCAAAGCCTTCCTGGTCTCTGCTGCTGCTGCTGCTGTGTCTCCAATGGCCTGCCATGCCCCCACAGGCACCCCTGGAGCATCCCAAGCCTTCCTTTTTGGGGAGTGTCCGAACGTTTGGGGAGTGTCCAAACTTCATGGGACCGAACCCACAACCCTGAACTAAGTTTTCAGGCTGAATGGCCAAACAGCCAAACATCTGAACCCCTTTCTGTTCACCCAGCCCTATATCTTATTGTCTCCCTTCCTGTCTTAGTCACACATGGTTCCCTGTAGCTATTGGACACAGAGTATGTGGGCACTTGATGGTTCAAAAGTTTAATAAAGTTGTGGCAAATGCTTGCAACCCATAGAAGTGTCAGGTGTGGTTTCTGTGGGATGTGTAGGCACAACAGAATTCCAAGTACTGAAGATGGAGCTAAATTGATGGGTAATAAGTGGTAACTAGAGTGTGCCGATTCCCCCAAACGGTGAGACTGTTGTGTTCCATAGACAGTACTGTGCTGTGGTGAGAGACTAGCCAATACAGAAGCTAATTAACTGCAGCCAGTGCAGCTATTAAGGACTGGAAGAATACTGTTTCCAAGTCAAATTACTTCAGGAATTTATGTAGCTAATTATCTCAAAATTTGACAGGGACACCAGGAATGGCCCTCTTAACTCATGAAAATCCCCAGTAGGATTTTTTTGCTTTTAACAACCCCTATCTGAAAGAAAAAACTTCCAACAATAATGTCCCTTCCAACAGCATGCCAGTTGGTGGGCCCAGACTTTGACCCACCAAAATCATTTCCTGTATCACATTGGGTTTACCAAAGATCAGCTGAGTATTATTGACCAGCATGAAACTTGTGAGATATGGTAAGACACTAGCCTTCAGCCCCGATCCTATAGACTGCAGATCCCACGTGGAGCCACGTGCCCGTGCAGCTCGCGCGGGATCCATGCCCATGTACATTACCAACCCATTGTGCCACATGCAAATTGTGCGCATGCACATGCAGGAACCTTGTACATGGGGATCCACAGACTATAGGATTGGGGCCACTAGTAGTAAGGCCATGGAACATGTAGAAATTAAAATTGCCAAAAAGAAGCATCAACAGTATCATATTGTAAGAGTCCATAGGGAATGTATACTGCTAATGAGAAGTACTACCTAAGGACACGAGGAAAAGTACTACCTAGGAATATTAATGGAGAATATAAAGATTTAAGAATACTTTCTGTGAACACATGACAAAATTAATCCAATCCTGATAGTTTAACTAAGCTAGTTATTATCATTATAATTGTTGTATATGGATGGAGCCTTCATACTAACGATCCCTCTCTCCCCTTCAGATATTCATGTTATATTATTAATTATTATTATTAGTAGTAGTAGTAATAATAATAGTTATTATTATTTATTATTATTATCATTCTTTATTAGCTTTTATATAGTGCCTGTGATGTACCTGGTGCTTTACAGAGAATAAGATAGACATGGTCCCTGCCCGAGAGCTCACAATCTAAAGACAGGGGGAGGGGAGACAGGGAAGGGGGAACAGAGGGAGAGACAAGGGATGCAACATTCAAGAGGATGAGAGAACTCAGGTACACACCTCACTGAACCCTCAAGAATTAGGCATGTCTTGTTTACCTTAATCTAGCAATGAATAATCTGACTATTTTTAAAAAATATAACTCTCCTAAGGTCTCACAGTTCTTCAGTGGCAAGACTGGGAACACAATTCAAGAGCTTTGTCTCCTGGTTCCCTTTGGGTGGTTTCACATGTCATAAAAATATAGTTTTAAAGCAGAGGTGAAGAACCTTTTGCTTCCAAGGGGCTTCTTTGCAAATAAATACAACCTCTGAAGGCTGCATAGAATTTGGGTGCGGGGCTAGGGATGTGCAAACAGTGCAGGGTTCGGATGTTCGGCCATTCAGTCATTTGGTTCGAAAATTGAGTTCAGGTTTGGTTGTTCGGTTCGAGAAAGTTCGGTCCCGCTGAATGTTCGGCTGAGTTCAAACCCTCCACGAGGCTTGTGGCACCCCAGGGACCCCCGGGGGGGCTGTGGCAGCAGGGCAGGCCATCAGAGACAGAGTGGCAGCATCAGCAGAGACCGGAAGGCTTGACACTTGGCACCCCGGCTTGCCCGGGCAGGCAGGCTTGGCGCTTGGCCCCTGGGGGTGCCCGCAGCAGCATGGCAGGCCATCAGAGACCCAGCAGCAGCAGAAACAGAGACCAGGAAGGCTTGACGCTTGGCACCCCGGCTTTCCCAGGCAGGCAGGCTTGGTGCTTGGGCCCTGGGGATGCCCGTGATGGCATGGCAGGTCATCAGAGATCCAGTGGCAGCAGCAGCAGAGACCGGGAAGGCTTGATTCTTGGCACCCCGGTTTGCCTGGGAAGGCAGGCTCGGTGCTTGGCCCCTGGGGGTGTCAGTGGCACCAGCGCTGGCTGTCGGGAACCCAGCAGCAGCAGCAAAGATCATGAAGGCTTAGTGCTTGGCACCCCGGGTTGCCCAGGAAGGCAGGCTTGGTGCTTGGCCCCAGGGGGTGCCCATGGTACCAGAGCTGCCCATCAGAGACCCAGCAGCAGCAGCAGGAGAAGAGGCTGGGAAGGCTTGGAGCTCGGTGGCTGGCCTGGCACCTCTACTTGGCCAGGCATTGCAGGCTGCAAGGCATCTGTGGAGCAGCGGGGCTCCCCTTGTTCCTGGTTTGGAGGCTGCAGCTAGTGCAGAATGCAGTGGATCGTCTCCTTATGGGGACGGGCCATCGGGAGCATATTACACCTCTGCTCCGAGCTCTGCGCTGGTTGCCAATAGCATGCCGAGCCAGGTTCAAGGTTTTGGTGTTGATCTATAAAGTCCTTCACGGTCTGGGCCCCTCATACCTCAGGGACCGCCTTGTCCTCTGCGCCCCAGAATGGTCCCTTCGGTCTGCCGGGGGTGCCTTCTTGCCCTCTCCATTGTGGCCCCCCGCTTAACACGGGGGACCTCCAAGAAGGCACTCTCGGTGGTCGGGCTGCACCTTTGGAACTCCCTTCCAGAGGAAGATCGCCTGGCCCCCAGCCTGTTGACATTCCAACTAAGTTGTAAAACCTGGCTGTTCACCCAGGCCTTTGGGGAGGGGGGGGGTAAGGGGGAATTGTTTAGCTCCCCCACCTGATCCATTATATATTATTTATTATGTATCATGAAGGCCCTGAGCCCTGTTTTAATAATTTATATTGTATTGATTATTATTATTATTATTATTATTATTAAACATTTATAAAGCGCCAGTAACAACCTGGCGCTGTACAGAACATACAATCAGCTGCGGTCCCTACCTGTGGCTTACAATCTAAAAGACAAGGAGGGGGAGACAAGGAGAGGGGACAGCGGGAGAGACATGGGAGAAGACAAACAAACATTCAGGCGGATGCGAAGTCTCAGGTGCGTGTACTTGGCTTGGTTACAAGGTGGTCGGTAGCAGCAGTCAGCAGAGGAGGGCTGACAGTAAGAGCAAGGGGAAAGACTAGAGGGCATTGGGAAAGGCAGCATGGAAAAGGTGGGTCTTGAGGAGGGATTTGAAGGAGCGGAGGGAGGAGGCAAGGCGGATGTCGGCAGGGAGGGAGTTCCAGGCATGCGGGGCAGCGAGGGAGAAGGGACGAAGGCGGTTGGGCGAGCAGGAGAAACGAGGGAGAGCGAGGGAGGGGACAGAGGAAGAGCGGAGAGCGCGCGCAGGAGTGCGTAGGGCGATTAGGTCCGAGAGGTAAGGGGGAGCTTGGTCATGGAGCGATTTGAACGTGAAAACCAGGAGTTTGAACAGGATACGTTCAGGAAGGGGGAGCCAGTGAAGGGAGAGGAGGAGAGGCGTTACATGGTCGAAGCGACGGGCAGAGTGAATGATCTTGGCGGCAGAGTTTTGGATCGCAACAAGGGGGGACAGGTGGGAGCGAGGGAGGCCAGCAAGGATTGATGATTTTAAATTGTATTTTATTGGATTGTTTTATTGTTGGAAGCCACCCTGGGCTGCTTGCAGGAAGGGCAGGGTACAAATTTATAAAACAAAATAAATAAATAAATAAATAAATAAATAAATGCTGTTACCATCAGAAACAGGTCATTTGTGTTCACTTGTGCAACAAGGAAGCTTACTGGCTTACTCAATAGTTCCCATTTGGGAATCAAAATTATTCTGAACTTCAGGTACTACTTCTTTGGTAGCGTGCAGTCGACTATATGTTGCCCTAACACAAAATGAACTGAACTGCTAATGGTATGGTTTATATACTGACCAAGTGACGTACAATTGACAGGAAAATACCAGAAATTAAAGTAAAATTGCCAAGAATGAGGGAAAGTGCCATAAATGGATGAAAGTACCATAAATTGATGAATTACAAAAATACTGGAAATTGATGGAAAATTATGGAAACTGACAGAAAATGATGGGAATTGGCAGGTACCGATCTCAACAGTAGTGACATTTTAGATTTTTTTTTTTTTTTTAAAGAATTAATCAATAGTGAGAAAATACTGACAAACAGCTGCAAGTGCTTCCAAAAGGTAGGTAATTCTGGATGGTAGGGGAACACTTTCTCTTATGTTAGCACTACCCAGCATTAAAGGCTGAGAAGCTTTGGAACTATGGTAGCAGAGAACCACGATGGGGCCGATCTCATGGCCCGCGGATCCAGCACACACACCTGCCCACTCGCGCATGTGTACGGTTTCTGAGTGGCACAGTATACCTGCAGTGGAGGTGCATGAGGCTTCTGCATAGGTGTGTGCACGCACAGGTACACACAGGAGCTACGGGACATAGGATGGCCCTCATTAGCACCAAACACAGACACAGAGAAATGGAAGATGCAATGTGTACCAAACTGGTGATGACTTTTTTTTTATTAAGGGAAGATGGGAGTGGAAAGTTGAATCAATACAAAGGAGGAGGGCCATAAAATTCACAACTTGATGAACTAGGAGCCCAGTGAATGGTTTATTCAATTCAATATAGGAAAAATGTACGGTAATGAGGCCGGCACAAAACACATGAAAATGGAATATACTCTTTATGGCAGTAATATACTGCAAAACATTGAGCAGAAGGATCAGGAGGTGATGGTGGAGAGCACTAAAACCTTCAGCACGTGCATAACAGCAGTAAAATAAAGATCGCATCTGCATAACCAGAGTATGAAGTAAAAGTCAAAAGGAAAGTGTTCTGGCACCCATTCGCTTTTGCATTTGAAATGTACAGCATGGTTCTGGGCATTATAAAAAGAAAATAAGACTCAGAAAGTGTTGAGGATTCAGAGGCTATTTTATTCAAACTGTTCTGCTCTTGGTGGCCTTGATCTCCTCAAATGTTACTTCACTTTTACACCGTTGCAATGTCATTTTTTCTGCTAGAGTCACATGATAGGAAATCTGTACTATTTTGGGTGCATGTTCTTTCTAAATGCATTTCATGATTTGTGTCCTAGGCAAGACCAACTGAACATTACTGTTTTGGAGGGACTCTGTGGCAGGAGGTGAAAAGGGGCCTTGTTGAAACATGCAGAATTCTAAAGTGATCGCAGAGCTAATGCTACATGAAAATTGGTGAAATTCATCCCTGTGCAGGGTTTCGGTTTTCTGCTGGCTCCCTGCAGAAATAAATTTCCCCTCATCTTGGATAAGCATACACCCCTCTCCCTCCCAAAAAATAAGGATTAGAGTTATTATTTGAAGCAAAGGAAGCCAACAAAAAACAACAAAAGGGACAGAATCCTTTATACAGAATTCCCTTAAGCTCAGGGAAAGAGCTTGCAGACTTAATATTTGTACTTCTGTCTACTCCATTGTGTTTGTAAGTATCATTATCCTTCATATACCTCTTTCGGTGTTCAAAGTGATTTACAATCCTTATCTAGATGACCCTCATGGCAACCCTGTAAAGTTGGTCATCATTATTCCCATTTGACAGATGGGGAAATGATGCTGAAAGTTATTGGGGAGAATCCCAAGCTCTGCACACACGGTGGCATGCACACGTTCACCGCCGGGTGGTTTGTGCACATGTTGCAGACCCCATGCTGGGGGTGTGCGTGGCTTGTGCCCTTGAAAATCTCATTTTCATAAAAATGAAAATGAAACAATGAAATAAAACATTTTCTTTTTCATTACTATTTTTGTTATTGCAAGGACCCATTTTGGGGGAGAAACCTGGTAAACAACTTCTGGACAGCAAGGAGGGAGCAGACACCACAGAGCCAGGAGATAGGATTGCCATCTCTTCTGGCTAATGGGTATAATGGGCATTGAAAGCACATCCCAGACAGTGGCTTGGCACACTTTGATTGCTCAATGCTTCCTGCCTCCCGGAACTAATCATGGAGACTCTGGGAGGGTGCCACAACCAGCCTGTTTGTACTTGTTCTGAGTTTTGCTTGTCAAGTGGCGTTTGCAGAACATTGGTGCTCTCTAGCAAAAAAACCTCACGGTATCCTTTTGCTATCCCTTCCTCAAACCAATCACTCTATGACACCCATCCTCACACTACCCTTGTGTTCTGGGTAGTCCTGGGGTGGCCTCTGCAAGTTGATACCCTGCCAGACTTTGGGATGCCAATGCCAGTGCCAATGCCTGCTGCCTCTGTTCCTCTGCCGCCACCCACTACTGCCTGCTGCTGCCAGTGCCTTTCTCTCTCTCTCTCATACACACACACACACACACACGTCCTTCTCCCTGTGGCAATTGCTGCAGTTTGATGCCCTGGAACACCTTGGGGTGCCAATGACAGTACCAAATGCCTGCCTGATGCTTCTGCTCCAATCTCTGTCTCTCCTAGGTCCTGCTCCTGCAGTGTTGTATGCAACACTTTGGGGTTCCAAAGCAAGCCTGATTACTGCTCATCTGGGAAACTGCTGCTCCCTGTACTTCCAGTCTGCCTTGTCTCTCGCTCTCTCATAAGTTCTGCACCCCTGGGGCAACCTCTGCAAGTTTAAGGCCAACAGACTTGGGACAGCATGTGTCCTTTGCCAGTTCCTGCTGCTTCTTGGTGCCAGCCTGCCCACTGACTGCCCGTGCTGTGCCCCTGACTCTCCATCTTTTGCCTGCAAGCTGCATGCCAGTTTCTCCTTGATAGTCTGCTTCCAAGAAGTTGAAGCCTTGCTGAGGCATGGATCACTATCTGTCTCCTCCCTCCTTTGCAAGTCACAGTGCCTGGTGCTTCAGTGCCCCCTTCCTGCCCCCCACCCCCCGGCCTACTTCCTCCCAGTGTCTGCTCTTGTTCTGTCCCCTTCCTGCATCATACGTGCCAGTCTCTCGGTGATATTTCTTCCACTCTGCAACACTCTAGGAAACTTTGGAGAAGGGGGAAAGTGTTTTTGAGGCAAAATATAAGTGCTTCCTAAGTCTTTGGAAGCCCTAAAGGGTCCCCCTTGGAAACTAATGCACCGTGGCTGTGGAACTCCCTTCCGGGAGGGGCCCTATTAGCCCCGGATATTTCCTCCTTTTGGAGAAGTTGTAAGAGCTGGCTGTTCCACCAGGTGTTTGGCAGGGGAGATGTGTAATGGGGAGGGGGGTTGGGTTTGGTGGGTGGGATGAGTTATTCTCCCTCCCTTTTATGTGTTATTTTAAATTTGTTGTTTTTAGTAATTTTAAGCTGCCCGAACTGCCTGTGGCGGGAGGGGTGGGGTAGCAATTTTAATAAATAAATAAATACATTAATTAATTAATTAATTAAAAAACATAAATGAAAATAACATTTAAAAAAAATTAAATTAAAATTAAAAACAACAATTTAAAAACCAAAATAAAAAAATGTGGGCCCCTTGTGCACAGCCCTATAGGCCATATTGTCTCATTGAATTACCTCTCATATTTCACTGAAGTCTAGCCAGATCCTCCCATTTAGAAAAACAGGAAGAGCACGGTGAATATACCTCATGCCTTTGATATTTGTCCATGACTAGCCCTGAAACGAAAAATCTTGATGAGTTCTGTTTCCATCAGAAGCAGGGCATATGCCAAAATTCACATGACACGCAAAACGTACCATTCTTTCCCACTGCTTTCACCATTGTCTGAATTTTATTGCACATGGAACAGGGCTGCCATGGACTGGTTGCAAGCTGTGTGCTGTGAAGATGACTTCTTGTTGGCTAAGCACCGGAGAAGTGCTGGAAATTGCCAAAAGTGCTATAAAATATCTGTAAAACTGTAATAAAATTCACCCAAAAGACCCCAAAAGTGAAGAAAAGTCCCAGAAAGTAATGAAAAAATGAAGCCCAGAATCACCAGAAACTGACAAAGTACTGACAGACAATTGCAAGCACTCCTGAAGGTTTGGTATTTCCCTTCAGAAAAGGAACAATTGATCTTGTCTCATCACTGTTCATGACCCTCAAGTAAACACCTTATCCTCTAGTTATGACTCTCAAGTCATGAACTCGGTCCTTGTCCAGGTCCCCTCTCTTTTGAAATCAATAACTATGTGTTGTATAAGTTACTCAATATATGTAAGTGGGAGTGGATTGGAATCAGGCCCTTAGATTTTGCTCAGTAACTACTTCTCAGAAAACAACTGTTGACATCAAGTGGAGCTAAATAAGTTGTGTTTCACCAAGAAACAGAAACAGAGTTTACAGATCTATCAAATATAATTCAGGCGCTCTGGTCTTGTGACACATAAGGTATCCCAATGTTTCCAGTTTCCTTTGCCTAACACTACATGCCTTGTAGCATTGTAATCTGTTTTAAGGTCAATGGCCTCTTCCTTCTCAGTGGTTTCTCTATATCAGCCCACATCCTCCTTAATCGATATTCTTTTATGATAATTGTATGCATATGTTAGACCAAAAATGGGCTAATGGGTTTATTATTCATACTTTGCAGTAGCTCTTCAACTACATGAACTATATCCATGACCAAATTAGAGACTTATATCCATTTCTCCACAGATGTTCTAGTCATCATCATTGTTATTTGTTTGTTTGTTTTGTTTTCTTGGTTTGGTTATTTTGGGATTTTGGCCATTTTGGGATTTCAGTTATGTTATTTTTGGCAATTGATCATGCATAAAAGTCTTCTTAATAAGGTAATTGAAATAAATAGTGATCAAAATACTCAAGTAACTAAAAAACACTCCCACCTCCCAAAAAACACAACCTGAAATAATTGAAACGGATACCCGAAAGAGCATAAATTGATATTGGTTAGTGTCCAAACCACCGTTTTCAGTTTGGGAAGGATATATTTAATGGGTGCAATCCTTTGCTGCACTTACGCCGGGGGCAGGCACAACAAGGAGTTCAGTGGTGTGTGCTCATGTGTGCCGCATGTAGAGCCGGCTATTTAATACAGCTTGCTGCATTGCCAGTGTGTGCTTGTGCCTGAGTGCCAGCACACATTAACTGTGCCCCCCGCCCTCCCGCAGGATTGCATCCAATATGCTTAGCCAGATTTGGGAGTGGAGGGTGGGTGGCTACTAATATATGTAACTAAATTATCCTATAAAACAAGCCAGAAGTTATATTTTTCAAATATATATGAACAAACCACCTGATCTTTCATGGTGAGAATGTCCCAGGAACTATGATTATGGGTATTTTCAGACGTTACTAGATCACGCTCAACCACAGACAACCCCTATGGTGGGGAATGGTCCCGTAATGGGCATTTTCAGATGTTACGAGATCACGCTCAACCATGGTGAATCCCCACATGGTGATCCCATAAACTCTGTTGGGGGGATCGGAAGATGTTCATCACCGGGGGGGGGGATCACATTCAACACCCAAACAGAGGTCCTGTCTGGACCATCTTGGTTTGCGTGTTGAATGTGATTTCCCCCCCACACCCCCATGATCAAGGGAACTGTAACATCTGGCCCCCTACCATGGCCTGGAATCAGCGGCGGGATTCCAGGCCGTGGTCAATGTGGGTGGGCGCTGCGGTCGCATTGGCCGCAGCGCCCACCCATCTCCCAAGAAGGCAGGTGGCCTAGGGAGCATGAGGGGGTGGGGCCGCACGGCCCCACCCCCCATATTCCCCGCCGGGCGTGGCCAACACATCTGTTGGCCGTTATGCATTGGCCCTGGTGGGGAATCATTAGGGTGTTTCTGTGGTGGGGTGAATTGAGCCCCGTCACGACTGAAAATACCCTTTGTCTGTTTGATCCCTGCCAGATGTTCACCACAATGAACCACCGCAGGGATCAAAATAACCACGCTTTTGAGGATGGTCTGGGGACCATCTCCGAAAGCGTGGTGAAAGGGTGTTTTCAGACGTGATGGGGTGGCTTCGCCCTGTCATGGAAACAACCCTGAGATTCCCCGCACGGCCAACAGACGTGCTGGCTGATCCCGGCGGGGAATCAGGGAGGGGGCAGGGCCGTGTGGTGCAACGTGTGGCCGCACAGCCCCGCCTCCCCATGCTCCCCCGCTGCCCACTCTCTGGGGAGATGGGCAGGCACTGTGGTCAGTGCGGCCATGGCGCCCGCCCGATTTGACCACAGCCCAGAATCCCGCTGGAGATTCTGGGCCATGGTCTCCGGCCAGACGTGACTTTTTGTTGATTCCCACCGGGGATCTCTTTGATCACGCTTTCGGGGATTGTCTGACGGGGAGCCCCGGAAGCATTGTTGAAATTGATCCCATGTGGGAATTGACTGTGGCGAACATCTGCTGGCCGCCTAACAGACGTTCAGGGCACTTTGACCCCATGTGGGTATTGACGGGGATTCACTGTCATCTCGTAATGTCTGAAAATACCCAAAGTGATTCCCACTGGGGGTGAACACCCGGCGGGAATCACTTTGTGCCCCCAACAGTTGTGATGTTACCACGCTCAACCACAGCGGAATTCACGATGGTTGAGCATGGTAACGTCTCGTCTGGCCCCTGACCATGGCCTGGAATCAGCAGCCATGCTCGCCGCCGATTCCAGGTCATGGTCAATACCCTGGGGGGTGGGCGGGCGGGCGCCGCGGCCACATTGGCCTCAGCACCTGCCCGTCTCCCGGAGGACGGGCGGTCTCAGAAGCATGGGGGGCGGGACTGTGCGGCCGCACATTGTGCTGCACAGCCCCTCCCCCTCCCCGATTCCCCAGAGGAATCTGTCAGCTCATCTGTTGATGGGCCGGTCTGATTCCACCGGGGAATCATTTGGGTGATTCCATGATGGGGCTAATAGGGCCCCCGTCACTTCTGAAATCACCCTATGTCTTCTCAAACCATCCATCAACATCTGTGGAATTTCTTTTTCAAAGCTCGTCTTATTTTCCTTTCAGAGAAGCAGCTGTTTGAAGTCCAGGCAGCAGCATGGCTTTTCTGTGTTAGTGCCATTTGATCTTATGCCCATGAGTAACTACTGAAGTGAATGGGACTAGTGATGTGGCTGGAGTTCCTTACATGTCAGAATGGGCTTGTAGCCCTTTAGAACTTGCCTCAAAAGTGAACAAAACACTAAATGAGCAGAAGGAAAGGGTATTCAATACATTTCCCAGAGGCATACTTTCCTGAATGGCTCTACAAACACTCTTTTATTGAAAAAGTACGTAGTCCAAGGATTAGCTGGATAATGATAGCACAAAAAAAAATCACTCTTAACTGATAGACAAACTACACTCCTCCAGCTGTGACCTTAGCACAAGGATGATGAAGTTCAAGGATGATGAAGTTCAAGGTTTTGGTTTTTTTCTAGAGAGCTTCTTGGTTTGTAGTTTCTTTGATTATTTGTTATTTCTTTGGAAACTGATTGAGGAAGGAGACTGTGACACAGTGTCAGTGCTAGTAAAAATGTTGAATAGAAAGCCCTATATAATATAACCCTATATGCCTGTGTGTGCACTTCACATGAATCATCCAGTGCTAGCCACTGTCAAAAACAGGTCCATAGCATAGACTGGATGGATCATTTGTTTGACTCAGTTTGGCAGTTATTATGTTCTTAAACTATGACACTGAGAAGAAGTTATGGAAAATTAAAAATATTCTTGCCATTGAAAAAATTAATGAAAAATTACATTTAATATTGGTTGGTCCAATGCTGCCATATTTTGTCCCCCTTGAGTCAACCCAGAGGTTTCACCTCCAGCTTTCCAGAAAGACACGTCTTGCTTCACTGTAGTCTGTTGCCACAATATTAGCATGCTTCCCAAAGTTTTCCCTAAACCTCATCATCATTATTCCTCTTCCGCATCCTCCATATCTAGCTTAAGAGTGGTCAAGGTGTGGAGCTGAAACAAGTACTAGCCAAAATGAGCAAATCTGTCAAAACTGAACAATACAACCTGAAAATGACTGAATCAAGTAACAAATACAACTTGTCCAATCTTTGTTCAATTACCCATTTTCATATTTTTGGTGCAGCCATTTCCACTTTTTACCATTCATTTTCCACTACTCCTTTTCCAATGTTCCACTCATTTTCATTGTTCCATTGTTCATTGCTCCTGGTGCAAATAAATAGAAAACCAGAAGTAGATGAAACAAAATAAATGAATCGGATGAAATGAACTAAACAAACCAAAGAAACTGAAATTGCAAAAAAAACAGTTGCGTTAACGTTTTGATGAATGTAGTACAGGTTGACTACAACCTGCTTGAAATTAAAAACAGCAACCCACAAGCAGTTATTCAACTGCTGAGACATGAAATGAGCAATTGCAGCAACTACTGTTTTCATTGGAAACAGGTCATTCACCTTCTTTCACGCAATGAGGAAACTTACCGGATTTTTTGCTATGGTTCACTATTGATTGCTAGTTGAACCCAGCATGAACTGAGCTGCTACCAACTATGCTTAGAAACTTTTTGGTGTGTGGACTAATATTGTATTTATAGTTGTGGTTCAAACAAATCAATTAGTATAGTCAAGTAACTGCATCTTGCACATACACATTCAGTCTTTGGCTTCTCAGCAGGGTTTTCCAAAAAATGTAAAAACTTGTCCACAAGTCGCAAGGCTGATGCTCCAATCCTCAAAGTACCCTACCAGTTCAGATCCAATTCGCCTCAATAGGACTTGCACCAGTGGAATTTTTGTGGCCTGATCTATGAAACCAGCAACATTTTTCACTTAAGCTACTTTTGTTTCACTTGCCTTCATAAGGCAAGAGTTTGGAGTCATTGTTAGCAGGAGACTCTCTTCCACACGTGACTATTGGGGGGGTCGATACCTCAATATACGCCCGATTCTTACATTTAGGGGAATTATCCAAATTAGTTGAAGTAGGTGTCCCCATGTGCTACAAGGATCAGTCTGAGGTATGGGGTGCACTCCTGGTCAGCTGGACTATCCCACCCACTTCCCAGGTACACAGACAACTGCTTAAATAAAAAAGGGTTTTTTAAATTAAAAAAACAAAGAAGGGGGAGGGGGGGCGCTAGTGCACATGCGTCAAGGCTGGAGCTCTCCCCAACGCTGTCAAAGAATGCACTATTAAAAAGGAAAGACAAAAATAGAAAGATTAAAAAAAGGGATAAGAATGTCTAAGGGCAAAAATAGGCAGGAAAAAACCACTATTAAAAGGTTCTAAGAGACTACAGCCGGAGCCCAAGATTCAGAGACGGAGTCGGAGGCCACAAACAACATGGTGGTGCATGCCGAGAAGGGGGTGGAGACAGGAGAAGGGAGCCTCCAGCAAGTAACTCTAATGTTCAAAGAAATTAAGAAGGACTGCAAAGACATTAAAAAAAGACTTAGAGTCAATGCAAAAAAGAGCAGGACCACCTAAAAGAAGATACAACGTCATTAAAAAAGTCTATGGAGGATATGAAAAACAAGCTGGAAAATTTAACAGCGAGGGTGGATGACACAGAAAAGTGAATTACTGAGATAGAAGTTACGGAGTTGAAGACATAGGACAAAATCTAGAGTATGCCAAAAGATTACAAATGGATTTTGACTTGGTGCGAGGAGAACAGGAGCCGTCGCTCCAACCTTAGAATTATGGGGGTCACAGAAGGTAAAGAGTTCCTGGACACGAGAGCCTTCGTATGCAAATTAATGGCAGAGCTGTTTCCAGCAAAAGAGGAGCTAACCCTGGCGCAGATAGAGACGACACACCGGGCTTTAAGACCAAAGCCTGGAGTAGGAGAGAGTCCCAGAGCCATGACTGTCAAATTCCTGTCATTTTTTGACAGAGAAATATACTTCAAAGCAACCAGGAATTTAAATAAAATTATATATGAAGGAGAGCAGCTTAAGGTGTACCCAGATATAGTACCTGATACAATTATGAGAAGAAGGAGCTGGCATGCACATATGGACTTTTTGGCAAGCAAAGGGATCCGCCCACAGCTGTGGCACCCGGCAAGACTAGCTTTCTATTTCAATGGATGGAAAAGGGTGTTTGATGATGTGGACAACTACAAGAAGTTTGCGAAAGCAAATCCTATGCTGAGTAGTGTGGAAGGTTAAAGAGAGGGTCGAATCGCAGTGCTGATGTAAGTGGACAAATTAAAAACTGGCGGGGGGTGGTGGGACTGAGACATATAAGGAACAGAGTAGAGTAAAATGGTTAAAGTTTGTAGAAATGGTTTAAACCTGCCTACGGTTTTATAGTTCAACGGTTGAGAGGTTATGGAATGGTTAAGAAGAAAGGAAATCGGAATGCGGAGAAAGAGGGGAGGGGAGTACGGTGACGGCGTGCAACCTGGAGCTAGGACGTCACTTGCCCCAAAGAGAGGTAGCGGGGAGAAGAGGAGGGATGGGGTACTTAGTGTACAGGGAGCTAAGTGAGGAGGAGATGGGGGGACGGAAAGCGGGAAGTTAGGGGGGGAAGGAGGGGGAGGAGAGAGGGTGGAGGGGGAGGGGGGAAGAAGGGGGGGAGGAAGGGAGGAAACAAGGGGAAAGGAGGGGACAGAACAAGGGGAAAGGAGGGGACAGAGGGTAGGAAAATATGGCAAAAGGGAATCTGAACAAGATAACTATATGAGGAAAAAAAGCAGCAGGTATTGGACAAAAAAAGGTTGGATAGAACTAGGCAGATGGAGGACATAGGGTGTCTTCAGACGTTACGAGATCACGGTGAACCACGGTGAATACCCACCTGTGGTCACCGTGTCTCGAACGTCTGTTTGCGGGGCGCCAGATGTTCGCCACGGTGAATCCCCACATGGGGTCTGTTTGAACCACGCTTCCCGGGCTAGCCGGGGGAAGGTCCCGGGAAGCGTGGTCAAACGGACCCCGGGCCGGGACCAACGAAAAGTCACGTCTGGCCACGCGCCACGGCCCGGGATCCCCGGTGGGATCCCGGGCCACGGCGCTTCCGGCCCGACGCGGCGGCCGCAATGGCCCCGCCGCCCGCCCGTCCCCTCGGAGGGCAGGCGGCGGGGTGTGTGGAGGGGGCGGGGCCATGTGGCCGCACGTTGCACTGCACGGCCCCTCCCACTTTCCCTGCCGGGATCCCCCCGGCACGTCTGTTGTGGCGTTATGGGGTGACCCCGGCGGGGAACGAAGCCGGTGGTTTCGGTACGGGGCCAAAGGGCCCCGTAACGTCTGAAATCACCCATAGATCTGGGGAAGTTCAAAACTGTCTCCTTAAATGTCGGAGGACTCAATTGTCCAGTAAAAAGGAGCAAATTATTGTATTTACTGAAGGTACAAAGAGCTAACATCTTCTTTATTCAGGAGACCCATTTACTAGAGGGGGAAACGATAAGACTAAAAAGTAAATTTTATAAGGAAATATATTTTGCATGTGCAAAGAAGAGGGCAGGCATGGTCATTGGAATTTCCAGCGATACAGTATTTGAATGTAAAAACAAAGTAGTGGATCTGGAGGGAAGATACTTGATCTTGGTGGGGAAGCTCAGGGGAAAAGAGGTGACGTTGGTAAATGTGTATGCGCCCAATGGAAAGTCAATACAATTCTATAAGGAATTACTGGGACAGATGGATAGGGTGGCAAGGGGGGTACAGTGTTGATGCAGGGGGATCTCAATATTCCTCTACACAGACTGGATCATTCCTCAAAGCACGCACCGGAGGGGTGGCAGGAACGGGTGGTGAAGCTATTGGGAGATAGAGGGCTGAGAGGCTTGAGTAGATATGTGACACCCCTGCATAGGAATTATAGGGTTTTTTTCTAGCAGGCCTGGCACATATTCCTGCATAGATCACGTAGTCACAGACACAGAGTTGGCAAAGCAATGTCATGCATGCAAAACAGTAGTGACAACATTCTCTGATCATAATGCTCTAGTCACTCTCTTTAATTGGATATCTAACAAAGTAAGCAGGGAAAGGACATGGAAGTTTCCTAAGTCTGCTATGTAATCAAGCATGCAAGGAGCAGATAATAGAAGGGTGGCAGATGTACCTGAAGGAGAATGATACTGAGGGGATGCCAAGTCACATTATTTGGGAGGTGGGTAAAGCTGTGATGAGAGGAAAATTAATAGAAATAGAGGCACAGGAGTGTGTGATGAGAAAGGCAACCCTGAAAGAGTTATATAAAAGGCTGAATCAGCTGACCTTGAAACATAGAAAAAGCCCCAGTAAACAAACGCAAACCAAAAGAACACAGATAAGAGGGGAAATAAATATGTTGGAAACAACAAAAGTGGCTAACCAAATTAGAAAAATCAGGGGGATGTACTACGAGAAATCCAATAAATGTGATCAAAAATTAGCAGACCTAATAAAGCAGAAAAGGGAGAAAACCAGAATTAGTAGGATACTAGATGCAGGTGAGGTCAGCAATAAGAATGAGCACCAAATCCAGGAAATATTTATGGCCTACTACAAAAACTTATATGCATCCCAAAAACCATAAAGGAAAGCAATTAGCGACTTCCCGCACAAATTAAAGATACCGAAAATCAGCCCTGAACGTTTAGAATGTCTTAATCACCATATAACACCAAAGGAGGTTAAAGAAACAATAAAAAACCTTCTGAAAAGAAAGGCAGCAGGTCCAGATGGATTTATAACAGAATATTACCATTTGTTACAGGAACATATATCTTCATGTCTGAGTAGAGTATACTGGAAAAAGAGGAGCTACCGGCCTCACAATATGAGGCTCTGATAACATCAATTCTCAAGCAGGACAGACCGGCTCAGGAATGCGCTAGTTACAGTGGACTATAAGATGCCTGGAACTCCCTCCCTGCCAACATCCGCCTTGCCTCCTCCCTCCGCTCCTTCAAATCCCTCAAGACCCACATTTTCCATGCTGCCTTTCCCAATGCCCTCTAGTCTTTCCCCTTGCTCTTACTGTCAGCCCTCCTCTGCTGACTGCTGCTACCAACCTCCTCGTAACCAAGCCAAGTACACGCACCTGAGACTTCGCATCCGCCTGAATGTTTGTTTGTCTTCTCCCATGTCTCTCCCACTGTCCCCTCTCCTTGTCTCCCCCTCCTTGTCTTTTAGATTGTAAGCCACAGGCAGGGACCGCGTCTGATTGTATGTTCTGTACAGCGCCAGGTTTTGCAACTGGCGCTTTATAAGTGTTTAATAATAAAATAATAATAATATTACAAAGATGTTGGCCAATAGGCTGAACACCTGTGTATCCACCCTAATAGGACAAGATCAAGTAGGCTTTATGCCTATGAGAATGGGGACAGACAATGTGTGCAAGCCAGTGGATATAATGCATTGGATAAATAAGAGGCAACAAGAGGCTCTAGTGGTCTCTATGGATGCAGAGAAGGTATATGATAGGGCGGAAATCAGTTTTCTAATGGAGACACTAAAAGTAATGGGATTTAGAGATAACTTTGCAAAATGGGTAGAAGCGATATATAAGCGCCCGAGATCCAGAATACTTAAAAATGGCCAATTGACACAGATGTTTGACCTGGAGAGGGGCACGAGGCAGGGGTGCCCATTATCCTCATTATTGTTCGCAATATTTCTGGAGCCAGTGACCATTGGCATAAGGGAAAGGAAAGATATCAGCGGGATAGTTATAGGAGGTGCAGAACATAAATTGGGTGCAGATGACATCCTTGTGTTCCTGGATAAGCCAGAAATATCTGCCCAGAAACTGATTCAGCTGATCCAGGAGTACAGTGAAATATCAGGATATAAAATTAATCTGAATAAATCTGCAGCCATTAACTATGCCCAAAAGAGGGAGCGCATGCAAGCTATTGCTAATAAGGTCCCTTTCAAAATAGAAAAGGAAAAATTGAAATATTTAGGAAAATATATTATTTTATTTATTATTTTATTTTATAAATTTATACCCGCCCCTCCTGCGAACATCCCGGGGCAGCTTCCAACATTAAAACACAATAAAATACAATTTAAAAACATCAATTATTTTATAAATTATTAAAACAGGGTTCGGATTCAAACAATAATACATAATAAATAATAGGTCAGGTGGGAGAGCTAAAAAAAAAAAACAACAACTTACCCCACCCTCCCAGCCTCCCCAAAGAATCCACAAGCATTGTACAGAGTGAATTTTACAAATAAAAAAGAGCATATACAAGCAATGTTAGACAAATGGAACAGCATCATATGTTCTTGGATGGGTAGAGTGAATATTATCCGGATGATCATAATTCCTAAGGTGTTATATAAGCTGTTTGTACTCCCAATCTATTTACCAAGTAAAAAAATTTCTGAAATTAAGAGGGTGTTCTCAAAGTGGATTTGGAGAAATAAGAAGCCACGAATAAGAAATTACCAGCTTAAAGTAGTCAAAGAAAAGGGTGGAATTAATTTCCCAGATGTCAAATTGTACTATTGGGCGGCTGGTCTGAAGATGATAATCTACTGGAGCCAGGCCAGGGAGCAGACACAATGGGTGCACATAGAGAAAAGCCAGTTGGAAAATCCTATGATACATGTGGATATATTTGGAGACATAACAAAGAACAAAAAAGCACCGAGGGAGCATTTATTTGGATGGGTAGCATGGAACATTTGGAAAAGAGTGAAAAAGAAAATGGGATTTCATAATAAAATGTCACTGGTCTATCCTGTAGTAAATCCAGAAATTGAAAATATAGTAGGAGCCCCGCTAATCCATCAAAAAATGAAAGAAAAATGAGTAAGATATGTTAAAGACTTTTTTTTGTAAATGAGGAGTTTATTTCCAAAGAAAGTTTGGAAAAGTTATTAGAGATAAAAATTAATTTTCTGCACTTCCAACAATTGTTTAGTTTATATGAAAATAGTAAAGAGAAAGTGAAGGGATATGGAAGAGAGCCCCAGACGCTAGAAGTGATCTTAATACAGCGGACATACAGAGAATTGAAAAACATGTGGTATAAACCAATGGAAAAAGGTTATGTGGACAAATGGGGGACAGATCTGACTAGGCAATTTACAGAGGTGGAAAAATTGGAAGTATATAAGCATATACATAAATGCGCCATATCACTGGCAATTATGGAAACTCAATTGAAAGTGGCAATTGATAATGGTGCTATATAACACCAACTACAAAAGCAAAATGGTTAGAGACGGAAACTGAGTTATGCTGCCATAAGTGAGGAGAGGTGGGAACATTGTTCCACTGTTTATGGTCATGTAGCAAGCTGCGCACATTGGTGAGCAAAGTATGGGAAGTCATAAGGGAAACTACTGGCCTGATATTACCGGTAGATCCCACCATCGCTTTATTGGGGATATACCCCAAAATCCCACTGTTAAACCAGCACAGGCAGACGTGTGTCCATATGTTCTTAGCTGCAATTAATGTGATAGCCCGGAAGTGGAAAGGGCCAGAACCACCAACAGTGAGAGAATGGTATAAGAGGTTATGGTATATAATATCATTGGAAAAAACAGTGGTGGAGGCGAACAACAAATTGAGAGACTTTTTTATAGACTGGGTAGCATGTTTTGAATACCTGAAACAAAATATATGTATGTCAGACCCTGAAGATGTTATATGTATAACTGAACTGTAGAGTGTGGGGAGGAGGGGCACTAGGGAGGTATACACATCTAGATGTGTATAAGAGACAGGGGTTAGGGAGGAGGGTACGGGTAATATGAAATGCAGGGAAAAGGTAACGATGTGTTAAACTGCATTAATTGTACACAGCAAAATGATATATGGTTGAATGAGACGTATATGTATATCTTTTCTGTACAAAAACCAATAAAATAAGTTGAAAAATGAAAAAAAAAAAAAGAGAAGAGAAGGGAGACACATATACACACCCCTACCCTCTCTTGCACAGATACACACCCACGGACCAATTCCTAGGTGCTATACAGCTTGAAATAACCACCCTCCCTTGTACAGATACACCACCCACCCACGAACAATCCACCCCACTCCCAATCTGGTATTCTTCGGGGCTGGTGCACACTGCATTGGGGGGAAGAGGAAGAAACAGGGAACAGAGAGAGGGGGGGGATTGAAAGTTTACCTTGCTGAGCCTGTAGGTAGAGGGAGAGAAAGGCAATCCTCAGATGGCAAGGGGGGTCGGGTTGAGAGGTGAAGGTGAGGAACACAGACCAAGCTCTGGGAGAGGCATCCTTGGGTGGGGTCTGGAAGTACTCTGCTCTTGGGGGCCAGGCTTTGCATTATTATAGGATGATGTCCATGTGCTCAGGGGGAGGGACCCTTGGGAGTCTCTTAGGGCAAGAACGGGGGGGCTGGAGGGGGGTGTAACCTCTCCATCTTCCTGCACTTAGGACTAAATTCTAGAAAGTCCTAGCTCCAGTGGTGACATAATTCTGAGGGGAACAAAATGGGTCTGGGTGTGACAAGAGAATTCAATGAAGGGTTGGGAGGATGCTCCAGGTGTCTTTAGGAAAATAGGGTGAGTCAATAGGGAAATCTTGTCAGGATGTTGTGGGGAAAACAAATCTTGCAGGGGATAAGGACTTTCCTATAGGGGAGCAGGAAAGACCGGCTCCATCCAGGTGTGCATGGGTGGGTCCACCATTATGCTTATTTTGCCAATCTGGAGTTCCAAGTTAGGGTCTTTGTTCACAACTGGGGAGCGGCCTCTCTTTCCTGTGCCACTGAGATTACTGAAGGAGGTTCTTCCCTTATCTAATTCCTGTTCTTTTCAGGTTTCTTGCTTTACCTGAGGGGCCTTTCAGTTTCAAGGGTTCACCTGGCTCTCAAATTCCTCTCTGGACCTTGTTGCTTGGGCACTAGGGATGTGTGAACGTGGTTAGGAAGTTCGGAGTTCGGACCAAACTCGGTCTGTTCGGATGACCAAACCGAACTCCCGAACCGAACCTGAACCGACCGAACTGAACTCAAACCGAACTACAAACCGACCGAACAGTTGTTCGTGTTCGGCCACATTCAGTTGACTTCAGGCAGAAAAAACGTGATGGAAGGCCCAGGGAGGGGGAGGCAGCTATGGACAGACTTCTTGGTACCAGGGGGTGGAGAGGCTTGGAGAAGCAGCCAGCCTACCCAATCAACTTTCCTTTTTAACTGAACACTGGTTTCACAGTCTGTGATTGGTAGGGACTAGGCTGGACAAAGCTAATCTTGCCTTGCGGTAAGGTGGGAGCAGCAAGTAACAAAACTCTTTGAGCTGCCCCCTTTCAACACCTTCTGAGCTAGCCACTGATCCTGTCAGCAGGTGTTTTCAGAAGGCTCTCTGACTCCCAGCAGTTTGCTTCCCTCATCCATTCACAATCCTCCTCCCATTTCACCCATCCAACAGATTTACCTCCCTATTATCATTTAGTTAGATTATATTAGCAGTTATTTTTATTTTTTACCCATCCCTGTGTTCTATCTCCCTACCCTCCACTGAATCCATTCCTTTCCTTTCCCTCCCCTCTCCCTCCATATTCCATCCCTCATTCCCTTCCCCTGGTTTTTCATTTATTAGAGTAGGATTAAATTGATTTAGGTTTAATTTCAGTTTCTGTACCCCTCCCTGTGTTGTTTTGAGCTGTCTGTGTTCCCCCCCCTCCTTGTGTAATAGTGTGTGTGTGTGTGTGTGTGTGTAGAGAGAGAGAAAGAGAGAGATTATCGTAGTTGTTAGGTAGGAGTATAGTTAGCCATTACAGTTAAGTTAGCTTAGTTTATAGAGATATAGTGATCTAGTTTTAGAGTGTGTTTTTTATATTCCATTATTTAGTTCCATAGGTTTTATAATAGTTATTAGATAGTTAAATAGCAGGTAAATTTAGTGTAAAGTGTGTGTGTGTGTGTATATATATATTATATATATATAAAATATACTTGTGTGTGGTTTGTATAAATGGATACGGGAGTTATGAGAGGGCGAGGCTGCTCTGCTGCCGTAAGGCAGTCAATGAGGCACGTGGCAGGGGCCATGCCATCAGAGTGCCAGCAGTGGGCAGAAGCAACAGCCCAAGCACATCCCCACACCCCAAGATGTGAAGGTCTGGTGATGTTGGGTCTTACTCTCCCAGCACTAAGGGCCAGGGGGCTGGGCATCACCTCCTGGCAGTAGAAGGGTTGTGGTGGCTGTGTCATCTATGGCAGCAGGTGATTCTGGGGATGAAGTATCCCAGCAGGGGTCAGCATTGTCCTCCGACTCCCCCATTGTTGAGAACCTGGCTAGAGGCAGGGCCCGATTCCCAGGCAGCAGCAGCAACAGCAGCTATAGGGGGCAGGGGGAGAGTGCTGCTCAGAGTGGGAGCAGCATGGGGAGTCCAACAGCCTCCGTCACTCTGTTTGTGGATGGGGACAGCGATGCAGAGATTTCTGTGGAGGAGGTCTCTGTATCCGGTGCTGCTGAGGTGATGGCTGTCTCACAACGAGCTGTGTCGCCAGTGCCACCATGTCCTGCCCCTCTCAGGAGCGCCTCACCCAGTGCGGGCTAAGAAATCATGGGTCTGGGAGCATTTTAAGGTGGTGCAGGTGGATGATCCCCAGGAGGTGCGGTGCACTTTGTGCAGCAAGGTGGTGAAGCGAGGGCAGGTGCTCACCAACCTAGGAACATCCGCCATGTCCAGGCATCTAAAAATGTGCCACAGTGCCGCTCTGCTAAGTGGGCAGGCTGGGTCAGTGGACGCAAGTGGGTTCCCAATCCAAGCGGTCACTCATTCTCCATTGGGCAACCGTCCCACTGCAGCAGCTGCCTCTAGCAGCAGGAGTGGTATTGCAGAAGCAGAAGCGTCAGCCCACAATGGAGGAGCTGGGGTGGGGGCAGCTTCCAAGGCCATTGGCAGCTGGAGGGCGGCATGGCTTTCAAGAGAAAGCCACGCGCCTGTTGGGCGAGATGATCGCTGTTAATGGCCAGCCCTTCTCCATTGTCGGGGACACAGGGTTTAAGTGGCTGATGGGGTTCCTGGTCCCCCAATTTAAGATGCCATCCCAGACCA
>QEPC01012362.1:11543630-11565789 GCA_003113815.1 Sphenodon punctatus
GACCCTTGAGATCCTCTGTGGGAGCCTTTTTGGAGGTTCCCCGGGTGAGACAGGGGACCACCGATGTTAGATCTTTTTTGGTGGTGACCCCTGTGCTGCAGAATTTGCTCCCAGAGGAGGCTCGGCTGGCTCCCACTCTCCTACTGTTTCAGCGTATATGTAAGACCTGGCTGTTCTGTCAGGCTTTTGGCGAGATGTAGGGAAGAGGTGGGGATGGGGGTGGGGCTTTTCCCCACATACTGTATTTTAAATTGTTTTAAAATGTGTATATTATTTTAATGAATGTTGTTTGCCACCCCGGGCTGACCTATGGGCAGGATATACATTTTAAATAAATAAATAAATAAATAAATAATATTCCATTTAGTTTAATGGGGTTTGAATTTCCGAACTTTCTTTGGAAGTTAGGAGTTTGGACGGAACTCGAATAGTTCAGTTGACCGAACCGAACTGAATTTCTGAGCTGTACCGAACCGAATTTCTGAACTCGGTTCTGTTCCTGCATCCCTATGAGACACACGGCCAGAGCTGTTGCATAAGATGTAACTGGCAAAATGCCCCCTTCACCACAACCTACACCTGGGCATCCAGGTGGAGCCATGGGTTAAGGAGCACCCCCAGACTCTGCACCTGCACATCCAATGGACGATGGACCCCATCAATTATGGGAGCCACCACACCCTCAGCCCCTCCACCAAGCATCACCTCCATCTTGTCAGGATTCAGCTTCAGATGGCTTGCCCTCATCCAGTCCCCCACAATTGCCAGACACCGGGGTAAGCACCGAGACTGCGTGGCCTGGGTCAGTTGAGAAAGAGAGATAAAGTTGGGTGTCATGCTCATAATGATGACGCCACATGCCAAACCCTCTGATAACCTTGCCCAAAGGCTGCATGTACACAACTACACATTGAACAAGAGTGGGGACAGAACAGAACCTTGTGGGACTCCAGTCCACATATGAGGTCCCAGGGAGAAGATGAACAATCACCCAGGATGACACGTTGATAGGGATGGGTGAACAGAACAATTTGGAATTTTGGTTCGGTTTGGTTTGAAATTTGAGTTCAGAAATTCGGTTCGCTTCAGTTTGGTTTGAAATTCGAGTTCGGTTCGGAAGTTCGGTTCAGTCAACTGAAAAGACCAAGTTCGGTTGAATTCCGAACTTCTGAACCAATTTCAGTCATTCAAAACCAGGTTTTTTGGTATGTGTTGCCACTAGGGATGGGCGAACAGAATGGAGTTCGGAAATTTGCTTCCGTTCGGTTCGGTTTCAAATTCAAGTTCAGTTTGGAAGTTCAGTTTGGTCGACCGAACAGACCGAGGTTGGTCCGAACTCCGAACTTCTGAACCGCGTTTGCCCATTCCTACACATTGAGTTCTCCTGGCCAGGAAGCAACGGAACCATTGAAGGACTGTTCCACCCACACTGGCTTGATCCCATAAGCAAGCCACCAACAACTCATGGTCAATAGTGTCAAAATGCAGCTGAGAGATCTAACAGGAAGAAAACGATCAAACAACCCTGGTCCAGCTCATGGTAGAGGTCATCAACTAAGGCCAAAAGTGCAGTCTCAGTGCCAAAACCTGGCCAAAAACTGCACTGCGAGGGATCTAAAAAACTGACATGGTCCAGATGCCCCTGAAGCTGCTGGGCCACTACCTGCTCAATAGATGGCAGTGTAACCCTTTATATAGGTGCCCGCAGCTGCTCTCTTCCCACAGGGGGAGAAGTCTTTGGGGCCCCACAAGTGGTGTAATATAAGTGAGGGGCTTCCTGGATGACTCTCTGCAGCACTGCACAATTCTAATAATGGGGTACCTGGTGATGCACCCACCTCCAAGACCCTAATTACTAGTCATATTTCAGGAATTCACAGAAAGGGAATTTCTCTTTCTTTTGGCCTCCCTCCAGGGCAGACATCAAGTCTCAAGCACACAGAACAAAACTGAGCATGCTCCCCAAGAAAACTGCACCATGGGAACTGTAGTCCATAGAAAGCTTCCCAGAATAAAGTCGGTTTTCAAATGGGGTCTGGACAGACATCTGTCAGGGATAGAGCTCCTGCATCAAAGCAGGGGGTTGGACTAGATGACCTATGATGACCTTCCACCTCTAGGTTTCTTTAAGTCTAGTACTCTAAAGAGCCAAGAGACCGTGGTCTTTTATAGGGATGTGTGAACAGGATGGAGTTCGGATGTTTGACCATTTAGACCCAGTGGCGGCAGCAGCAGAGACTGAGAAGGCTTGGCTTTTTGCAAGCCAGGTTGTCTGGGAAGGCAGGCTCAGTGCTTGGCCCCTGGGGGTGCCCATGGCACCAGGGCTGGTAGGCCATCTGAGACCCAGCAGCAGCAACAGCATCAGAGACCGGGAAGGCTTGTCTCTTGGCACCCCAGGTTGCCCGGGAAGGTAGGCTTGGTGCTTGGCCCCTGGGGTTGTCCACAGTGCCAGGGCTGGCCGCCTGAGAGCCAGTGGCAGCAGCAGGGACCAGGAAGGCTTGTGGCTTGGTGGCTGGCATCCATAGGAGGCAGGGAATTGCAGTCTGGCATCAGTGGAGTGGCAGCAGAGGCCTGGCCAGGGCTTGGTGGCCAGCACCCCTTCTTAGACAGGCATTGCATGCTGGCATCGATGGATCAGCGGCAGAGGCCCAGCCAGGGATTGGTGGCTGGCAGGCCTGCTTGGCTGGGCATTGCAGGCTTCCAGGCATTGGTGGGGCAGTTGCAGACAATGAAGTAGAATGATAGACCTCCCTGCCTGGAACGTAGGCCCCAGAACCTTGATGGTGGGTCCTGGGGCTGGAGTGGCTGACTGCTTCTTGATGCGGTGGAATTACAATTCCCCATGAGTGGAATGATGGGCCCAGAACCCTGATGGTGGGTCTTGGGACTAGAGTGGCAGCTTCTAGATGGCATGGAATGACGGCTACCCATGAGTGGAATTATGGCCCGAGTACCCTGATGGTGGGTCCTGGGACAGGAGTGGCAGCTTCTAGATGAAGTGGATGGACAGCCCCCCGTGCCTGTAATTTAGGCTCCAGAACCCTGATGGTGGGTCCAGGGGGTGGAGTGACTGGCTGCTTCTTGATGTGGTGGAATGACAGCTCCCCATGAGCGGAATGATGGCCCCAGAACCTTGATGGTGGGTCCTGGGACTAGAGTGGAAGCTTCTAAATGAAGAGGAATGATGGCTCACTGTGAGTGGAATGATGGCCCCTGATGGTGGGTCCTGGGACTGGAGTGGCTGGCACCCCTAATTGGCAGGGTGTTACAAACTGCCAGCCAGGCATTGGAAAAGCAGTGGCAGAGACCCGGCCAGAGCTTGGTGGCTGGCACCGTTGCCCAGCCAGGCTGACTGGCATTGGTGGAGCAGCAGCAGAGTGCGGTGGCTGGCACCACTACTTGGCTGGATGTTGCAGGCTGGCATCCTACTCAACTGAGCTCAAGCAGCAAATTGGGCAAGTCTTGCCTGGTGGTGAATATTGTGGACACCCATCCCCCGCCCACCGATGCACTCATCTGAGCTAGGCCCATCTACAAAACTGAGGAGCAAATGACCGACATGTAGTACCACCAGCAGCAACAGACATTGGATTACCTGGGCATAGTAACTGCGGCTGGCACGCCTACTTGACTGGGCATTAGGCTGGCTGGCATTGGTGGAGTAGTGGCAGAGGCCCGGCCAGGGCTCGGTGGCTGGCACCTCTACTTGACTGGGCATTGCAGGCTGACTGGCCTTGATGTTGGACACTTGCAGACAATGAAGTGAAATGACAGCCCTCCCTAGCTGGAACATAGGGCACAGAACCCTGACAGTGGGTCCTGGGGTGGGAGTGGCCAGCACCCCTAATCAGCTGGGCATTGCAGGCTCACTGGCATCAGCTGAGCAGTGGCAGAGGCCTGGCCAGGGCTTGGTGGCTGGCACCCCTACTTGGCTGGATGTTGCAAGCTGACTGGCATTGGTGGAGCAGTGGCAGAGGCCCGTCCAGGGCTCGTTGGCTGGTACCCCTACTTTGCCGGGCATTGCAGGGTGTCTGGCCTCAATGTGGGACACTTGCAGGTAAGTGGAATGACAGCCCTCCCTGCCTTGAACGTAGGCCCCATAACCCTGATGGTGGGTCCTGGTGCTGGAGTGGCTGGCACCCCTACTTGGCCAGGCATTGCAGGCTGGCAGTAGCGGAGCAGCGGCAGAGTCCCATCCAGGGTTCGGTGGCTGGCACCCCTCCTCAGCCAGGCATTACTGTCATGACTGAGGGGGGAAAGGGATGATTTGCACCGTTGCTCCTGCTGCTGGCACTGACGTGAGGGGCACCTCTGGAAAACAAAGGAGGGGATGAAAGCCGTAGGATACATAAAAGGGGGAGTTCCCCAAGAATGCGTTAGGTCCATTATTATATGTAAATTCAGCGAGAGGTAGATGATCTACCCAATCATCTTAGAGATAAGTGCAAAAACATCGTAAATATTGTTCAATGTGTTGATTAACATGCTCAACTTGCCCATTTGTTTGGGGGTGATATGCTGTGGTAGGTTGAAGCTTGACTGTTAGGAGAGTGAAAAATGCTTTCCAGAATCGAGAAATAAATTGAGGACCCCAGTCAGACACTATCTCCTTTGGTAGCCCATGGAGGTGTACCACTTCTCGGAGGAGCAGACGTGCGGTGGCCGGGGCTGAGGGATCCCCCTTACAGGGGATAAAATGTCCCATTTTCATAAAGTAGTCAATGATAACTAGGATGGAATCATGCCCAGCTGATTTAGGGAGTCCTACTATGAAATCCATAGCAATCTTTTGCCAAGGGCCCCAGGGCAGTGTGTGAGCTGTAGTAACCCTATCGCTAGGGTTCGAGGATTTTTCATTCGGGCACGTTGAATACCCACGCAGGTATCATTCAACATCTTTACAAAGGGTAGGACACCCAAAGGTTCTTTGAATTAAGGAAAGGGTACGTTGGCACCCGGGATGTCCCACGAGGGGAGATTCGTGGTGAGCCCACATTACTTGAGGTCTATATTTAGGAGGAATGACTTTCCCTTATAGTAAAATAAACAGCACTTTTGGTGAAAGTCTGGACGTGACTTTTCCTTTTGGCTTACTGTTTGTAGCTGAGCCAGGGATGGGAAGGTGACTGCGAACACACTGGTATGTAGAATGGGTCCCTGGAGGTCTCCTTCTATTTCGGCTGGAGTATAATATCTTGATAATGCATCAGCCATCGTGTTCTGAGAACCAGGATGATACCATACGGAGAAACAGAAAGGTACAAAAAACAGTGCCCATCTGGCGTGTCTGGCATTATTTATGCGTGTGGATTGGAGGTATGCCAAATTCTTGTGATCGGTGTATACCAGAACGGGGTGAGGACCCGCCTCCAGAAAATGCTGCCATGCCTCAAACGCTGCTTTGATGGCCAGAAGTTCCTTGTCTAGAATAGGATAGTTCCTCTCCACAGAGGTCAATTGACGTGAGTAGAAAGCGCAGGGAAGGTGACGCCTCGAAGACCCGAGGGCCTGGGTTAATACCGCCCCTATGGCCACATCTGATGCATCAGCTTCCACGATAAAGGGCTGTGTGATGTCCAGGTGTTGGAGAAGGAGAGCGGACATAAAAGCTTGCTTTAAATGGATAAAGGCGTTGTTTTGGGAGGTTCCCCACTCAAAACGCACGCCCTTTCATAGTAAGCCCGTAAAGGGTTTCGTGAGGTCAGCATAACGGGGAATATACTGTGTGTAATAATTTACACTCCCCCAAAACCTTTGCAATGCCTTTACCGTAGTTGGGGCTGGCCAGCGATTAATCACTTTGAGTTTACTCGGGTCCATATGAATTCCCTTAGAGGAGATAATGAACCCTAAAAAGGGAACAGAAGAGGTATGAAAAACACATTTCTCCAGTTTACAGTACAACCTGTGGTCTAGTAGGCGTCTCAGAATGGTCCGAACATGTTGTACGTGTTCCTCTAGGCAGGTTGAAAAAATAAGGAAATCATTGCGGTAAGTTACCATATATAAGTCCAATAAGTCCCTCAAAATATCATTAATAAAATGTTGGAAGGTGGCAGAAGCATTCACAAGCCCATAGGGCATGACACAATATTCAAAATGTCCAAATCTTGTACGAAAGGCTGTTTTCCATTCATCCCCCTTTTTGATCCATACCAGATTATAGGCACCTCTGAGGTCGAGCTTGGTGAAAATAGTTGCTCCTTGGAGCTTCCCGAGAAGTTCAGGAATGAGGGGAAGGGGATACCGGTTCTTTATTGTAATTTGATTCAACCCCCGGAAGTCAATACACGGTCTAAGCTCCCCCTCCTTCTTTGGGACAAAGAAGAGGGAAGCCTCCGCAGGGGAGGTGGAGTGACGTATAAATCCCTTAGCTAGGTTTTCCTTAATATAGGTCCTTAATGTTTCAGTTTTCCCCAGGGATAGATTATAAATCCGTCCATATGGGGGTTCGCTTCCGGGGACAAGTTCAATGGGGCAGTCATAGGACTGATGAGGGGGGAGCTCAGAGGCCTCTTGTTTACTAAAAACTGCCACTAAATCATGGTATTGACGAGGAATCTGGGGGTCTATAGGAGGGGACAGGGTCATGGGGGCTGCTGCCTTGGTGGGAGGGGAAGGGACAAGGTGAGAGTGACAGGAAGGAGATGCGAACCTTAAGGTCCACAAGGTCCAGTCGATTGAGAGGTTATGAGTCTGGAGCCAGGGTAGCCCGAGAACAAGAGGAAATAGGGGGGAGGAAATTAAATCAAACTAAATCGTCTCTGTGTGTGAACCAATGGTACATTGTAAAGGGGTAGAACACACTAGCAATGGTCCCACGTGAGGGGAGACCCATCTATCTTTTGGACCACCTCTACAGAGGCCCGGGTCTGCCAGGGAATCCCACAGGAAGTAGGAAAGGCAGCATCCATAAAGTTTCTGGAGGTCCCGGAATCAACTAAGGCCCTAACCACTAAGGACCTAAGGGAGGACCATTGCAGGGTAAGGGGTATGATTAACTGTTGGGAAGGTTGGGATCCCTTCCCTGATTCTAGGAGGGGGCTACAACAGGTTACCGAGATGCCCCCCACCCTCCCGGTCCTTGGCGTTTCCTGACCCGATGGATCGCGGAGGTTTGGAGGGGCAGTCCCTTGAGAAGTGAGTACCTGCCCCACAATAGAAACAGAGACGCAGTTGACGATGTCGCTCTCATTCTTCAGGGATGAGGGGACCCCGTAATGCCCTGATCTGCATGGGTTCGGGACCCCCCCCTGTCCTGATGGGCCCAGAAGGGGGCCTGTAGGCCCTTTGGGCACCCAAGACCCCATTCCCCTACCTTGGTCCCATCGTCGCTCTCGCTTGTGTTCAGTGAGGCGCTCATCAATCTGTAAGGAAACTGTAACCATCTCTTCACGAGTAATAGGGGTGGTAGCAATACAGGCTAGCTGGTCTTTAATTTCATCATTGAGGCCCTGTCGGAACATAGCTCGCAGAGCAGAATCACTCCAGCCTAAGTCGAATGCTAATTTTCTAAATTGTGTAATTTAATCTAGCAAGGGAGTTTTTCCTTGCCGGAGATGCAGTATGGCCTGTTCTGCATCACTAACCCTATGAGGATAATCAAACAAAAACTGAAATTGTTTCAAAAACCCCTTATAATTACGTAACAATGCATCATCAACTGCCAAAAGGGGGGTGGCCCAAGCCAGGGCCACCCCCCCTAAAAGTCCAATGATATAGGCTACCTTAGCCTGATCAGAATTGTAGGTGAGGGGATGAGTTTGAAAGGTAAGATTGCAAAGGGCTAAAAAGCCCTGGCAAGGTTTTCTGTCCCCATAAAACTTGTCAGGGCGAGGGGCTTTTGGTTCCCTGGGAATGGGAGCTGGTAGAGCAGGGATTGGAGGGGGAGAGGCAATCGCCCCCTTGGGGGCTTCCTCCTCCTCCATAGGGGAAAGGGGGGGATCGATCTATCGATTCCTGAAGAGCCCGATATCTGGCCTGAAGCTCTTTATTTTCAGCTTTTAAATCCTTCACCTCCATGGTAAGTGATTGCACAGTGTGCACTAATTCTTGGACCTGTTGCTCAGACGCCATGATATTAAAAGGGATAGGGAGGGGTGCCAGTAATTCTGTCATGGGTGAGGGGGGGAATGGGGGTTGGTTCGGAAAAGGGGGGAAGGGAATGGGAAGACAAAGGGGGCAGGAGGCAACGGGAAGGGGCTGCTTTCTCTCTCTAAGGGGTGTCTATCAGAGGAATAAAGGTCCCACAAGGTCTTATTTGGGCTTTCCCCCAATTCAGAGGGCAACCCAACTCATCATAAGGGGTTTGGAGAGGAAGTCAATTGCCCCAAAGGGGAAAGACAACAGACAGGTTTTCCAGTTATTTGGGGAACTGCACTGGGCCAAGGAAACCATGACAAATGGTGCTGGAGGGAAGGGGGAAGGGAAATCCCTGGGGAAGGGAAAGGGAAGAAGGAGAGGCTCCACAGGGGGGTGGGAATATGAAGAACAGGTCTTTTGCTCCGGAAGGGAGAAAGGGTGTACGGCAGAACTGGGGGAGGGAAAACGAGGAGTAGGAAGGGAGGGAACAGGGAACCCACACACCAGGACCCAAACTCATACACCCAAACATAGACACTAACAAAAACAGACAATGAAAACACACTCAAACGCTCACCGCAATTCACTCCGGGGGTGGGGGGGGGGGGGGGAGAGACACGAGAAGCAGGGACACAATCCAACAATCCAAGCATTCCGGGTAGCACTCCAGGCAGGTTTAAGTCTCCACAGACACAAGGGGCCAGCCTCTCATAAATGATTACCGGTGGTGACTCCTGGTCCCGCCAGTACACTTTATAGCCTCAGCATAGAGCAGCACTCATGCGTCCAGGGTGGGGCACCCACCCGCCGCTGAACCTGATGCACCACCAAGCGTACCCCACATTTGGGCGTGGTCCCACGTGTCACGCAGATGTGGGGTAGTCCCGCCTCCTGGTGGTGGCATCTGTGGCCCTCACAGCTCCTATGCATGCCGGGTCTTTGTCGGGCAATGCAAGACATGCTGCCCACCCGAGACAGAGCGGGGCGCACCCTGACAATTACAGGCTAGCTGGCATCAGCAGAGCAGCAGCAGAGTCCCGGCCAGGGCTCGGTGGCATGCACCCCTACTTGGCCGGGCATTGTAGGCTTGCATCCTACTCTCTGGATCTCATCAAGCTATTCTGCTAATTTGTCAAGCCTTCCCGGTGGTGAATCATGTGGCTACCCAGTAGCAAACATTGGATTGCCAGGGCAGAGTACCTGTGGCACAGCAGAGGCAGCAGAAGCGGACATTGGGTTGCCAGGACACAAAACCTGTGGCACAGACAGCAGAGGCAGCATTGGCGGAAGCAGCAGCAGCCATTGGATTGCTGGGGCACAGAACCCGTGGCATAGACAGCAGAGGCAGCATTGGAAGCATGAGCAGACATTGGAATGACTGGGCACAGAACCCATGGAACAGCAGAGATGACAGCTGTAGGATTTGCCTGTGTGCAGCACCCATGGAGCCAGGATGGTAGGATTTGTCAGTGAAGAGCTCCCATACACCAGCAGACAGCAGCAGCAGGGATTGCGTGGGCACATTTGGTTTGCCAGGGCAAAGCACCCATGGACCAGCAGACAGCAGCAGCGGGACTACCAGGTCAGTGGGGCACATCACCCAGGGTTGCCAGGGAGGCAGACAGGCACCTTGGCATGAGAGGCAGGTAGGCTGGGGTAGGGCTTTTGCTTTGCCCACAGGGCAGACAGACAGGCACTGATCATGGGAAGGCAGACTGAGGCAGGGTTTGAACTTGGCCACCTGGGCCGGCGGGCAGATGCAGCATGGCATGAGCAGAAGGCAGACTGAGGTAGGGTTTGATCTTGGCCACCTGGGCGGAAGGGCAGACAGACAGCATGGCATGAGCATCAGAAGGCAGACTGAGGCAGGGTCTAATCTTGGTCACCTGGACGGGTAGGCGGGAAGACAGGCAGTGTGGCATGAGAGGAAGTAGGGAAGGTAGGCTGGGACCTTGGCAGGGCACTCAGATAGGCTGGAGAAGACTGTGCAGAGAGAGAGAGAGCACCTGTCATATAGGCAGGCTGAGATCATCTAGCCTGCCGGCTGGCAGGCTTACAGCATCCCAATGCCACCCTGCATCATGAGGTCAGTCAGGTAGGCCAGCTGAGTCCATCTAGTCAGAGAGAGAGAAAGAGGTAGGGCGGACAGTGGGCATTGGGAGGGAGAGACAGCACCTCAGCAGCAGCAGCCCAGATTGAGGAGGAGCCCCGTCCCAAGACTGCTGCTGGCATGGGCTGGCATGTGCCACTGCACCACCAATCCATGTCCAGGGAATCCAAGCAGTGGAAGGTTCATCTTAAGGAACAACAACTGCTCCACCAACTTGTCCCCCAGTCTCAGGCAGTGCAGCGAACAACTGTCCCCCGCCATGGAGAACACCCGCTAACTGGGGACACTCATTGGTGGGCATGATAAGATACCCTTGGCCACTTTGGACAAGGTCAGCCACATGTTGGTCTTGCCAGCCTAGTAGGCCAAGGGATCGCTGCTGGGTTCGATGCACGGCTCCTCCTCCAGGTAGCTCTCCACTGCTGCTGAGGCTCCGTCGTACTCCCTCATGTAACTCTGCTTGGGCACCACCTCAACCACTGCCCTCAGCCACTCTGCCTGCCCTGCTGTGAATGAGCCCATGCTTTACAGAGTGCCCTGCACATACGAGCTGTTGCTGCTCGCAATAGGGGTGCTGCTGCTGCTCAGCCTGCTGCTGGTGCTGATACTGCTAAGGCTGGGGCAGGGACAGACCCCGCCGGCTGAAAGGGGTGACTGCTCCGACTCCCACCATCCCCAGGGGCATCCTGCTTCTGCTGCCGTGCACTCTCAAGAGTCTGCTCTGACTGCTGGACCCTCTCCACCAGGTCAAACTTCCAGTGCCCATAGAGCGCTGTCTGGCATGTCATGCTGCCCTTGACCCTGGAGTCCAGTATGGTTGCCAACACATATTCCACCCACTGCAGAATAATAATAATAATACATTTTATTGAGGCATCAGCTTCTGCCATAGCCAAAAAACATATACACAAGGTCAAAGACATATAGTAGCAATAGTAACAACAAAGACCCGCAGAAAGAGAATGGGTAAAAATATCATAAATCATCCAGCCTTATCTTATATTAAATAACCATAATAAGGTAAACCGGAAAACTGTTAGAAAAATAGGACCTTCAACAATACTCATGGAATACAATTTATGTAAACTTCACATCATCTTGCTTTCACGGAGCCTCGCAGCCAAAAAAACAAAAGACGCAACTGCCTGTATAACCTGCTCATCTTGTGTGGTCAAAAGTAACTCTATCTTACGGACAGCCGTCAAAAAATCCTTCCCCTCCCATATTGGATTCAACCATAACCGCCTTAAATTCTCATAAAAAGAGCAATCCAAGTTGTAATGTTTCAAATCTTTTATTTCCCTCAACGTGCAGGGGCAAGTTCGGGTCTCATTGGGTTGTCCATCACAGCGTCCCTTAATAACCGCCGAGGGAAACAATTGAAGACGTAATTGTGTAAAGGCCCTATGCAAGGTAGGTTTCTTTAACTTATCCAAATACACCTCAAATTTGTGTTGCTTTTGAGACAATGAAGCCAAGGTGCAGCTCTCCAAGTAGATACTATTGCCATATCTTCCTGCATCATTATATCAGATGTTCTTAAATCTATCAAATTCCGTTGCTGAGGGATAGTTTTCCCAAAAAAACAGGAAAATGATGTTAATACTGAAGTTAACCAAGGATACTGGAGTCCTCCCAAACATTCAAGCTCTTCCTTCAGGCACAGGAAGGTTGGGGAATCCTCGTCTTGGCTGCACAACTTAGACCAGTATCTGAGGGCTCTCTGCCTTCCAAGACAAGTAATTGATAGTGTACCTGTCTCAGCTCTCACCACTGCAGCAGGGACACTTTGGGGAACTCTCAGTAAACTCCGCAGAAATTTATTTTGAACTATCTCAAAAGGATGGAGATTAGTTGCAGGAATAACCTCAGTAGCAAAGGTTAACAAAGATCGCACTTTTGACCTGAAGACACTCAAAATGGTAGAAGTACAAATCCCATCAGCCCGCATGGCCAATCTCAATATTCCTTTGGCTGCTGCAGTAGCCTTTAACACAATTTTTTTTGCTTCTCCCAGGCACCATTACTACATAAAGTAACCCCAAGATAAATATACGAATCTACCTGGAGAAACTGATTGCCCCTTATGGACCACTTATGTTTAGGGGTTCTTCTTCCCAGAGCCATAATTTGAGATTTTTGGTAATTTACAGTCAAACCATTCTCCCCACAGTATTCTTTTAAATTCTCTAGCTGATTATAAAACCCTTTCTTTGTCTGGGACATTTATACAATGTCATCTGCATACATCAAAATAGCCAGGGATCTATCTTTAATCTTTGGCGGATGGGACTCAGGGGTTGACAATTTCTTAACAAGATCGCTTAAATAAATATTAAACAACGGGAGGGGGCGGGGGGGAAACGCACCCCTGCCTAACTCCTCTCAAGATACAAATAGGTTTGGACAAACTCCCTCCAGATCCTAAATTAATTCTTGCATAATTTCCTGTATGAACACATATAAGCAGCACCTACATATCTATCTATCTATCTATCTATCGATCGATCGATATGTAGGCTCTGCTTATATGTGTTCATACAGGAAATTATGCAAGAATTAATTTAGGATAGATCAATAGATAGATGAGAGAGAGCGAGAGTTGTAGGAGTTAGCTTAGTGATAGAAATAGCGTTAGTGATTTAGTTTTAGTGTTTGTAGGAGTAGGCCTGTGTACTTATTAGATAATCCATTTAGTTCATAGCATTTAGAATAGTTAATAGCAGTTAGATTTAGTGTAGATAGATATATATAATATTAGATAAAAAAATAAATAAAAAACCCGATATAAAAACAAAAAAATAAATAAAAAACAAAAGAAAACCATATAAAACCCCCCAAAAGACCAAAAAACCATATCAAAAACAAAAAAAACCCATAACAACATTTCCCAAACGGCCAAACTGAACAGATGAACGGCCTAACTGAACGGCCTGTTCGGACGACCGAACCGAACAGCTGAACCTGGACTCGGCGAACGAACCGAATGCAGCCGAACCGAACGCAGCCGAACTGAACGACCGAATCCAAACAGCGATCTGTTTTCCCATCCCTATCATTTCCCCCAATGTGCGCGTGGTTTTCAGTTGAAAGCCATGCCGCCCTCCACATCCTTCAGCTGCCTATGGACTTGGCAGCTGCCCACACCCCAGTTCCTCCATGGTGCACTGATGCTGCTGCTGTTGCTGCTGCTGCTCCCCCCTAGCAGCAATACCGCTCCTGCTGCTAGAGGCAGCTGTTCGAGCAGGACTCTTGCACGCTGATGGAGGCGGATGACTTGCCGCTGCAGGCGGGAACTTGCTGGTGTTCACTGACCCTGCATGTCCGCTTAGTAGCACAGTGCTGTGGCATCCCTTCAGGTGCTTCTGAAGCCGCAACAGAAACAGCCGCAGCCTCCTGTACTCCAGGTCTTACAGTGCCTTGCGTGCCAGTGGAGGACGCTGGCAGGAGGCACCGCCAAACCACACCCCTAGTGCCACTGCTGGGTGCCTCTGAAGCCTTACTATCAAAATAAGGCCTGTGCAGTCTCCTGCTTCCCTTCTCCATTTCTCCCACCCAAATAATGCATAGGAAGATTTTATAATTTTTATTTATTTATTCAAATTTGTAATCTAATATTATATATATCTACACTAATTCTAACTGCTATTAACTATTCCAAAACCTATGGAACTAAATGGAATATTATCTAATATCTACAAAGGCCTAGTCCTACAAACACAATATAAAATATTAAAACTGAATCACTACACAATGTCTATCTATCTCTAAAACTATGCTAACTCCTACAACTATCTAGCTATAGTAACTATCTAATATCTAACTCTATATATACACACACAGGGATGGGGGGGCAGGGACAGACAGCCCACAACAAACAACACAGGGTGGGGTACAAAACTGAAAAGAAATGTAAATCAATCTATTGCTAGTCTAAAGAAATCCAAAAACAGGGGAAGGGAATCAGGGATGGAATATATACAGGGAGGAGGGAAGGATTCAATAGAGGGTAGGGAGAAAGAACACAGGGAGGGGTAAACAATAAAAATAACACCTAAATCTATCCAATCTAATCTAAATAAATGAAACTATGGAGGTAAATGGGTGGAAATAGGAGGAGGATGGCAATGGATTGGGAGGAACACAAACTGCTGGGAGAGGGAGTCTTCTGAAAACACCTGCTGACAGGATCAGTGGCTAGCTCAGAAGGAGTTAAAAGGGGGGAGGGCAATGACTTTTGTTACTTGCTGCGCCCGCCTTACCACAAGCCCCATTGGCTCCGTGCAGCCTCACCCGTGGCCAATCACAGGCTGTGAAGCCAGTGGTCTGAGGAAAAGAGGGATGGTGATTGGGCAGGCTGGCTGCTAGTCAAAGCCTCTCCACCCCTAGCACCAGGAAGTCTGCTCCTCAGCTGATCCCCCCCCCTCCCTGGGCCTTCCAGCCCTGATTCTTCCTGCCCGAAAGCACCTGAACTAATCTGAAAGTGTCCGAACTCTTTGGGGCATCGGGCGTTCGGCTCGGACATTTGAATTGGCTATACAAATGGGCCAGGTTCAGGCCAAACACCAAACGTCTGAACCACGTTCGCACATTCCGTCTTTTTGCTCAAAAAGCAAGAGAATCACACGACTGGACCAAGAAGCCCACTAGGGGTGGGAAGTTCGGTTCCCTGGTATCTGATACTGCCGGTATTTTGCTCTACCGGCAGTATCTGATTAATCCGGTTATTGGGGGTACCAGTACCGGTTCCCCATGCCGGATTTGTTTACATTGCGGCCATTGAAATGAATGGCCACAATGTAAAAGAAAGAAAGAAAGAAAGAAAGAAAGAAAGAAAATTCCCTCCCTCATCCAGGCTGCGCGGGTGGAAGGGGGGATCACCCCCACCCACCTTGCCCAGCCTGGATTTTTAAAGAAATTTTTTTTAGTCGAAGCCCCTGCTACTGCGAGCTCCGGGCCACCGCCACGCCGGCAGCGGCGACCCAGAAGTCGCACCAGCAGGTAATAGGGTGATCCCTGTGATGGGGGTTGGTTTAACACCCCCCCATCCCAGGGATCACCCTACGTACCCCCCCGCCCAGAGATCGCCTACCTTTTGCGTTCCAGGCGGCAGCAGCTGCACGGCGGTTCTGAGGCTTCAACGCTGGCTGGCTTCAGCGCTTGACTAGGCCTTCTGGGGTACTTCCGGGTTCCCCCGGAAGGCCTAGTCAAGCGCTGAAGCCAGCCAGCGCTGAAGCCCTTCGGACCGCCGTGCAGCTGCCGCCACCCAGAGCGCAAAAGGTAGGTGATCTCTGAGTGGGGGGGTAAGGTGATCCTTGGGATGGGGGGGTGTTAAACCACTCCCCACCCCAGGGATCACCCTAGTACCTGCTGGTGTGGGCTCCAGGTCGCTGCCGCCACTGGCACGGCAGCAGCCTGGAGCCCACACTAGCAGGGACTTCGGCTAAACATTTTTTAAAAAGAAAATCCAGGCTGGTTAGGGTGGGTGGGTGGTGAACCCCCTTCCACCCGCGCAGCCTGGACGGGGGAGGGAAAATGTTGTTTTGGGGGGGGTTTTCCCCTTGATTTCAATGGGGACAGTTCCCCATTGAAATCAATGAAAAAATACCGGTACTGGTATACCGGTTCTAATCCGGTAAACCGGATTTTTGAGAACCGGTATCCGGTAAAATTGGTATCCGGTTTTTTGGGTGAAGTCCCACCCCTAATCCCTACCAAAGAACAACCAAGCTGGAAAAGTCAAATTAGGACATTGGACTAGATTTCTTTTGAGATCTCTTCCAACCCTAAAATACTATGATTATATAATCACTACTCAAACTTTGAGGTGTCATTATATATTGATGCCTAAGAAACCCAAATAAATACACAGAAAAGTCATTATATCTTGCAGAATAGGACTTTCCAGATAAGCAGTACAGGATTTCTATCATTCTTGATCAGCAAGACTGGTGTAATTGGGCCCCCTGGACAAAAAAAGGAGGAAAATTTCCTGTTAGATGTGAGCAAGGGGATTTCTGTCTCTCAAGTGAGCTCCTGATTTTTTTGAAGGACCCTAAGCTTTGCCAGCTCAAGGAAATATTTCAGACTTTAAAGATCATTACTGAAGAGCCAAGAGATAAAGGGAGCTGAAAGAGTGTGTTTCTGCTGAATGTTTCTCAAAGTGAACAATTTGTTTTTGAAGTTTTTTTTTGTTTTTTTTTTAAGTCATCTCTGAATTGTATCCATCCTCCATGTCAATGTCTTAGCTGGAGACAAGGCCTCTCTCCAGGTTTTTATTTCTATCTTGCTTTTATCTCTCTCTTCATAAAATAGTGGATTTGACATTCCCTCCCTCCACCACCTAGACCTTTTGCAAGCAAGCTTGGCTCTAATCAAAAGAGCCATCTGGGGAACAGGGAGAGAAATGACAAAGGAAAGGAAGGCATTCAGGAAGAGAGGAAAGAAAATCATTGGAATGAAAAGGAAACATGTCCATTGCTCTTTCCAAGGTGGATTCCAGTTCCACTAGCACACTACGTACGCACCTCCAAGAGTTCAATGTCCCTGTTAGGTGAAGGAGAACTCTAGGGGTGGGACCATTGGTATCGAATTAATCCTATAATATCAATAATGGCCAGTATCAAATTAATCCGATAATACTGATACTTACTGGTATCGGAATGCTGGATTTTTAACATTGCTGGCTTTACTGGATTTTTTACAACGCCGCCATTTAACAACAGCCGCAATGTAAAAAATGCGGTAAAATTGGCAATGTTAAAAATCCAGTATTCCGATACCAATAAATCTGGTATCAGGAAATCTTATACCAGTAAATCTGGTATCTGGTAATCCCCCTGGAGTCCCACCCCTAAGAACTACTGTCTCCATACACATGAGCAGGGACTCCAAGGCGAGAATAAGTAACTTGCCCAAGGTTTATCACAAGGTTTTTTAGATCACTGAAATGAACTAAGGTTTCTTTGCTCTCAGCCTTATCCTTTAACGGGTAGAACATCCTTCCCCCCACAATTAGAAGGAATGCTATTGGAGATAAGGGCATAGCTATCATAGGGACAGTAGGGACATTTGTCCCGGGACCCAGACGGGAGGGGGTGACCCACAAATCCTGTCCTGTTGTGGCAGGGTCAGGTGGAGACCAAGCTAAGCAGAAGCACCTGTCATGTCTGGGACACGCGGGACCCACTGAGCGGGCAGCATAGGATGGTGCAAGCAGTGGTGGTGGCATGAAGCAGGTAGTGCAGCCGCAGCCTCCAGGGCTCAGCACAGCAAGCGGAGGAAGGAACCACCTCCGCGGTGTCATAAGTGTGTGTGGAGTCAGAGCAGCAGACTCCCCAGATTTACCATGTACGCTGACAGTTTTCTGCAATAAGGGTGCTGGGAGGAGGGAGGGGAGGGGAGGGGAGGGGCAGAACAGGGGAGAAGATAGTGATGGGTGGTGGTGGTGTGGGGAATCCATTTCTAGCACCTGGGCCCATTCCAACCTAGCTACGCTCCAGGTTGGAAGTTTGTTCAAACTGCATGGACCTGCAGTCAGCCCATGAGGCTAAGGTTTACAGGACAACTTGATGCCGTGTGCAGTCCCTCTGAATCCACTAGGTATCTCAGCACCCTCTCTCTCATTCCATAAATGTCAGTTCATGCTAGGAACGGGTGAACGCGGTTCAGAAGTTCGGAGTTCGGACCGAACTCGACCAGTTCAGTTGACCGAACCGAACTTCTGAACTGAACTCGATTTTCAAACCGAACTGAACCGAATTTCCAAACTCGGTTCTGTTTGCCCATCCCTAAAAGATAATATTCCATTTAGTTCAATGGGGTTTGAATTTCCGAACTTTGTTTGGAAATTCGGAGTTTGGACTGAACTCGAATAGTTTGGTCGACCGAACCGAACTTCCAAACCAAACCTAATTTCCAAACTGAACCGAACCGAATTTCCGAACTCGGTTCTGTTCACTCATCCCTAGTTCATGCCCACATGGCCACAGTTAGCCTTTCATTTTGTCCTGCAGTTCTCCGGACTGATGTTTAGTCTTGAGTTTGTCTTCATGCAGTCCCTTCCTTTCCAGGACATAATTCTGTGCCACTGCTCTGTACATGTCTAAGTCATTTTCAGCCTCAGGAATGTTTGCTGCTTGGACATCGACTCTTTTTCACCCCAGTAATCAGCTTCTCCCCAGGATATTAGATTACTGTCTCGATTGGTCTAACGACAACATTTGGTTAGTTTGACTTCCCCCGCTTCCTTTGTACTTAACTTTGGGAGAGAAGCACAAGATAGCAGCTGCACTCTTACCCCAGGGGGAGAAAAATAGCAACCAGCGCCTACATCCCGCATGCGGGCTCGGTCATCTTTGTTGGCATCTGATGTGAGGCACACTTGATTGTCTGTCTGCCACTGGCTGCTTTTTTTGTTTTAAGTCTGCTGCTGCCAAAGCCTTGTGAGACCAAATGTGCTTGCAACTGTTTACAAGGAATAATAGATTAACTTCTGAATGGTAAAAGGACTAATACAGGCATATTTCATTATAATGGCAAGAGAGATTGCTGCAAACTACAACTAGGAACAATGTGCGCCACGCTCATCTTAAGAGCACAGGTGAAATTGGTACCCCAAAATACAGGTAAAACTTTCAAATCTACACTACCTGGACCAAAAATGGTGGTTTGGATAATGACCCCGATATTTATTTGTTTCACATTGGATATCTATTTCTGTTGTTCTCTTGTGGGATTCCCCCCCCAACCCCCCAGTTTGGTTAGTTCTGTATTTCAGTCATTCAGGTATTTCAGTTCCATCCTCTTGGCAGTATTGACACTATTGCAGATGTGTAACTGCCGAAAATGGCTCTACTAAATTACCAAAATGTCAAAAAAAACCAAACAAAAAAGCTGAATGATAAAACTATAAATCTGAAAAAAAAATTAAAAAATAGAATATTCAAAAAATTCAATCAAGATCAATCATGTGTGCTGCACCTTTTCATATGTCATCCGCACGTGCATTCTTCGCATCAAGCCACCCGCACTTGTAAGTGTTGTTTAAACCATGTCTGAATGAGCCTTAAAGAGATGGACAAGGATGAGCGGAACACACAGGGGAAGACAGACACACACGTTTCCATTTTACAGATCGGGAACCGAGGCTGAGCAGTTGTAATTTGCCCAAGGCCACCTAGTGAGTTTATTGGCTAGGATGAGATTTGAATCCAGGTCCAAATCCAGCACCTTATCGAGTACTCCACACTTCTTCACCAAACTAGAGTATCTATACAATAAGAGAAGTGAATACCTATTTTGGTTGGTGCTATTACTCAGATATTCAAAGATCTACATGCAAATTCTAAATACCCATGCATAATAAATCTATTCCTATTTTAGAAAATGTGAATTTTAAAATAAAGTATGGTATTTTTGGTAATTGCCCTTTGGGTTTTGAGCCACAAGGATAATCCTAGGCTGATGTTTTGGAATGTTTATGTAACTGAAAGGGGCAGGAACATCTTTTAAAAGAGACTCCCAAAGCTAAACAGTTGAAAAGTTAGAATCTAGCTAACAATTCCGTGAGCCTATCTTGCAACTTTGATGCAATATTGCAACATTAACTCAGATTTAATTAACACATACAAATGGTGCTTCTGCCTCTGATTTTTCTCTCAGGAAACATTGGAGAATATCATTAATGTTTCTAAAAATAACTCCAAATTCGGAATACCATTATCCTGAAGGATTTAATTGTTCTAATGAACTGGTGAAGTACAGCAAAATGTCAGTTTTTAAAATTAGAATAAGAATGAAAGGCTCTCTCCCCAAACCTAATTATAGATATTTAAGGGTAAAGCAAAGGGACATGGTGATGATAATACGGTACCTGAAATATCGCTTTATGAATATGTTCAAAACCTAGTAATTATCAACGGTAAAATGACTTACCTTGACAAACGCATAATGAAAGGTAAATGTGCCTAACAAATTGTTGCTAAGATTGTTGCTCATGCTTAGTTTCCATGTTTTTTTAAAAACAGTCTTCACAGTTGGACATATTCCACCTTACAGTCTGGTTCTGCAAATATTGGCCTAGAATAAATGACTATCAATAGGGCAGCAGGAGTGTTAGATGTCTGGCCCTTAGCCAGAGAGGGGCAAGAAGGATGGGGCCACTGGGACAAGGTCTCTAAAGGTAGTGTGTACTGGGACAGAAAAACAGATCACTGGGACAGGGAGACAGGAAGGCAATGGCTTACTTGAGAGGTTAGCGAGGTGAGGAGAGACCTGACAATCCCACCAGACCACTTTGCAGATGGACAGTCCAATTACTAGGGGCGGTCAGTTTTAGTTACTAAAGATCCAAAAAGAAATGAACAAATGACATTTATTTGCTTTCACTCATTTTTGTAAAAAAAAAAACAAAAAAAAACCAACTAAAAAATAATTTAAAAAATAAAATTAAAAATCATTTCACATTTGCAAAAATGGCTGCCGGACCATTCTGTGTATGTGCATCCTTTCCCAAAACGTCAGCAGCAGTGTTGCCACCATCTTAGAAAAGGGCAGCCAGTCTGCGTACACAAATTAGCCACGGCAGATATGGAGACTGGTTGCCCTTTTTCAAAATGGTGGTGATGCTGATGCTGCAATTTTGGAAAAGGGCATGCATGCACATAAAGGTTTGGTGGCCATTTTGCGAATACATAATGATTTTTTTAAAAAAAATAATTTAAAAATAGTTTTAAAATGAAGCATCACGAAAACAAACAGGTTTTTAATGAAAACCTGAAAACAAATGGATTTTGGAAACTGAAACTGGAAAACTAAAATGAAAACGAAAGGGAGACGTTCTGCACACTCCTACCAACTACCACCAGAGCATGCGAATAAGCCTGTCAGGCCCTGTCTCTCCACTTGCTCAGGTATACCCTTGCCTTCCTGCCCTGCCCACCGTTCACCCCTATCTCTCTGTCCCACCCCTGCCCTAGTGCAGCAAATGTAACAGAGGTGGAATTTTGCTGCCCATTTTACATCCACTACGGAAGGCAGCCACCCATCTCACATTAATGGTAAGGATGCCCCTGGCTCTTACTGAAATTAACTGGGGGATACAGCCTCTGACATCTGGAAAATAGGTGTGAGTGACCACTCCTAATTTGGCAAAAGCCATAAATAAATTTGAATTGAGTGATCACTCCACTCAGACTCTGTTTTTGTATCCTGTCTTGGAAGCCTCTATGCTGACAACTGTCACACACAGGATACTGGGCTAGATGGACCATTGGTGTGACCCAATATGGCAATGAGCATGTTCTTATATTCAGATATACTAGACGAATATTTGATACCACTGATAGACTGGTACAAAGGTAACTTTAAGTCAACAATTCCCATCAATTCTTTGACCATTATATATTGAGCTTTTCCCTTAGTCCCTAGATTGTAAGCGCCTCAGAGTAGGGGCTTGTTGATGAGGACGACAACGACAACACCTGAAACATTGAATAGCATAGACATGAAAAAGGGAGACTAGAAAGGACGCATCCTCCTTGAAGTTTGAGGTGATTTCGCCCCTTGTAACACCCCTGGTGGCAGCAAAAAGGAAGCACACAATGGAACAGTGTGTGCGAAAGTAAAAGTGCGTGTGTCTGCATTAATATGAGTGTGCATGAGAGGGCAGGATAGACAGAGGGGCCGATCCCATGCCCCACGGATCCCACGTGCAGCCATATGTGCAGCTGCACCCACCCCCATTGCCAGCGCATTGTGCCATGTAGAAACTGCGCTAATGCACATGCAGGATCCACAGGGCATGGGATTTCCCCCAGAGATTGTGTGTGTGCGTGTGTGAATGCACATATGGGGTGCAATCAAACTCGGCACGTGCACTGCCCTGCCAGGCAGCAGGTGCATATTTGCACGTGTGCACCACGCGCGCACCAAGCCGCTTGGCGCAAGAGCTAATGTCACCCCCCC
>QEPC01012362.1:11572763-11606813 GCA_003113815.1 Sphenodon punctatus
ATATATTTCCATACTTGGATGACTGGCTCCTTATTGCATCGTCCCCCCAAATTTTAAATCGCAGTGTTTACACTACCCTGCAATTGTGCCATAGTCTGGGGCTCTCGGTTAATTTCGAGAAGTCATCTCTTGTTGCCTCCCAGACGGTAGCCTATATTGGTGCAGTTTTGGACTCCTCTCAGGCTAAGGTCTTCGCACCAGAGAGGAGGTTTTCTGATATTTTATCTTTAGTTAGACTGGTGTCTATTCATAGGGTGCAGAAAGCTTCTGTATTTCAGAAGCTTTTGGGTCTCATGGCTTCTACCACCGCTACTACGCCTTTCGCTAGGCTCCACATGAGGACACTACAATTATGGTTCTTAAAACTTTTTAATCCCTTGGTTGACTCTCAACATAAAAAGCTTCGAGTTACTTGTTTTGTTGTTGACTCCTTATCATTCTGGTCTAAGAGGCATTTTGTTTTGGCTGGGTCCCCCTATGCTAAGCCCTTACCAGTGCTAACCCTAACTACGGAGGCTTCATTAACAGGTTGGGGAGCTCACCTGCAACACCTCGAAGTATCAGGAACATGGACTACAGTACAGAAGACATTCCATATAAACCTGCTGGAGACCATAACTATTTTAAAAGCTCTCCAGTCCTTCTATCCTCTTCTGCAAGGGAAAACCGTCAATATTGCTACAGACAGCTCCACGGCAGTGTGGTATTTAAACAAACAGGGCGGTTACGAGGTCTCCCCAGATCTGCGTGATCGTTCTGCAAATTTGGGAGTTTGCCATCTCCCACGGCATTAATCTCATAGCCTCCCATGTGGCTGGGAGTTTAAACACAAGAGCCGATGTCTTAAGCAGGCTCGGCGTGGAAAACCATGAGTGGGAACTCTCCAAGGAAGTTTTCTTAGATCTAGCCCATTTATGGGGCGCCCCTGTGGTGGATGCCTTTGCCACCAGCGTAAACGCCAAGTGCAGGCTGTTTGCCTCCAGAGCAGCTCACGACATTCGTTCCATGGGCGACGCTTTCCAGATTCCTTGGAAGCCTCACTTGGTCTATGCGTTCCCTCCCATTCCACTAATTCACAAGGTGCTACAGAAGCTGGTTGCTCAAGGTGCAAATCTCATCTTGGTTTGCCCCAGATGGCCCCGGCACTGTTGGTTCACACTACTGCTTCGCCTATCCAGCCATTCCTTTTCACTTCCCCTTACACCAAATCTGCTGTCCAAGGACCAGGGTCGGGTACTCCACCCGGACCTTCCCAGACTGAACCTTCACGCGTTCAGGATAACTCACCCTTAACTCCCAGACATATAGCTGACAAGTTATCCCATGTTATGAACAGTGACATCAAAGAATCTACCATGAAATCCTACAATTCTAAATTTGTTAGATTCTCCCACTGGTTAGCCAGTTTCCCCGAAAAGGTTGACCATGTTTCCATTGACCTAGTTTTACTTTATATCCTATCCTTAGCTGAATCTGGCCTTTCCCACTCATCCCTGAGGGTCCATCTCTCCGCTATCTCCAAACGCCTCCAGTTTGAAGGTACCTCCTCTCTTTTCTCTCACCCAAAGGTTAAGAGGTTTTTCAGAGGGTTGAACAATCTCTTCCCTCCTGTTAGTACTCCTATCTCTCAATGGGATTTGACCTTGGTACTGGAATTTCTTACAGGACATCCCTTTGAGCCCCCAGATCTCGCTGACCTGGTTAACTGGTCTCTTAAGACAGTTTTTCTCACAGCTATTACCTCCATCAGAAGAGTCAGCGAGCTGGCAGCTATCAATATTAAAAGCCCTTATATGCAATTTTTCCCTGATAGGGTGGAAATCTCCATCCACCCTTCCTTTATTCCTAAGATAGTCTCACCGTTTCATCTCCAGCAAAAGATAGTTCTCCCAGTTTTTGCCCCACCTCCTCATGACTCTGACTTCATCAGAAGGGCCCACACTCTAGACGTTAAAAGGGCTATTCTCATTTATTTAGATAAAACCAAGGACTGCAGAAAATCTGACAACCTTTTTGTATCCCCTTTGTTGCGTACGTTGGGAGCTAAAATATCCTCTCAGACCATCTCCAAGTGGCTGGTCCGAACCATTTCCTCTGCTTACATTAATGCTAAGTTATCAGTACCACCTAATTTGACTGCCCACTCCCTTAGAGCAACAGGAGCCATTACGGCAGCCTTTGCCAATGTCTCCCCTGACCAAATCTGTAGGGCTGCCACTTGGTCTTCGTTGCACACCTTTATTAAACGCTACTCCATTCATTTAGCTTCTCAGGTTGATACTGCTCTGGGTCGTTCAGTCCTGTCATCAGTGGGCAAACTGTCATAGATTCTTTATATTACTGCATTCTGTGTACATGGTTGCTAGTGTTCTAAGTATATTGTCTGCACATCATCTATGTTTTTGTGCACCACAGTTGTGTGTTTTATTAAATCTTTTCCATTGCATTCACAAATTTTTTGTGGCATTCTACTTTACAGTCTGATAAATTCCCCCACCGCCTTGTTCTAGGCTTGGTACTCTCCCATTTGTGAGAATGGGAGGAGCCACTCGAAGAAGAACAGAAGGTTGCTACCTTGTAAACAAGGTTCTTCGAGAGGCTCCGAACATTCTCACAAATGCCCACCCTTCCTTCCCCGCATGGAATTTATGCTTTTTTCCTAGTTGGAAGGAACTGTTGGGTTTGGGCGGGGGACTGCCTTTTATACTATGGGGGCGTGTCAATTTTTTTTTTTTCATATTTGAATTTGAGCTTGGTATATGCCGGTAGGAGAAGGGCGCGCATGCGCAAACCCCATTTGTGAGAATGTTCAGAGCATCTCGAAGAACCTTGTTTACAAGGTAGCAACCTACTGTTATCGTCTGATAAGCTCGTTAAGCATAGTTGGTATACTCTATGCAAAATATTTGTTGACAAGACTACAAACTTGGGTTACTACAGGGAACCTTATAAGAAGAGAGCAGGCAGGATTTAGAAAAGGAGTCTCAACTGTAGATCATATATTTGTGTTGGACCAAGTAATAGCTAAATATGTACAGTTAAGGCCCAAGTCCTGCCTATATATTTGTTTTGTTGAATGAAAACAGCTTTCGATTCAGTAAATAGGGAAAAATTATGGCAGAAACTGTTGCACTGTCAAATTGATCTTAGTTTATTGCATTTAGTTAAAGCACTGCATACAAATACATCTTTGCAAGTGCAAATGAATATGCAGGGTTGCCTTTCACAGCCTATCAAAGTCGTTAGGGTTAGGCAGGGCTGTATTTTAGCACCCATGTTATTCAGTTTATATCTGAATGACATGAAGGAGACCCTGGCGAACCCCTCGTATCACCCAGTTGAGCTAGGAAATTATACCTTCTCAGCTCTGTTATATGCTGATGGTATGGCCTTGATAGCGCGTACACAGATTGGGTTGAGGAGGCTTATGGTAGTTTTCTGTTTTTATTGTAAGGAAAAATTATCATCAATCAATTATGCTAAGACAAAAGTGTTGGTGATAGGTAAAGCCCCAAAATATCACAAGTGGGGCATGGAGTCTCAAATATCAAGCAGGTCCTTATATAAATACTTTGGAATTATAGTATCTGCAGCTCCGTCATGGCGTTTACATCTAAAATCTGCACGGGTGGCAGCAAGGTCAACATGCCAAGGCATTATTGGTTTCTACTGGACTAGGGGTGGAAAGCTGTTTAGACCAGCCATTAGATGACTTAAGGCTAAATTGGTTCCCCAGCTGCTTTATGGTGCCTCAGTTTGGAGTACAACTATGACTAATGAGTTGGAGGTAGAGCAGAATACATTATTGCGTACTATTTTGCATGCACCAAGAGGCACTCCCACAGTACCTCTTAGGGCGGAGACAGGCATCAATCGAGTAGCCCTAATGGCAAAAACAGCTATTTTGAAATTTTGGCTATGATTGAAATTGATCCAATCAGATTCATTATCACGATTGGCGCTTCAGTCGGCTGTAGGGGAATGACTGGGCAGGGTTGAGGAAATCTTACATTCCCTGGGCTTCTCGGTCCCATTTATATAAGCCTTGTAATTTCCTAGGGCCTGGTCTGTTGTTAGAGCTAGATTAAAAGACCAGGAGGCTCAGGGTATAAGAGACCATATAGGAAGACAAAGGGTATCACAGATGTATACGAGTTAGAGGGGTCCCTAGAGGGGTCTCTTATCTGTCCAATCCAAGGATGGGGCAAAGTAGAATGGCATTTACTCTAGCTAGGTTTAATGTTTTTCCCTCGGCCTATACCGAAGATAGATTGAAAGGAATTCCTTATAATCAAAGAATCTGCCAATATTGTTGTCTAAAAGGTAGTGTGGAAAGGACAGCACACATATTATTGGACTGCCCAGCCTATTTTAAGTGGAGGTCATTATATATAGAACCCATTATTACATCAGCAACCCTGTATTTCCCACAGTTGGTGGAGTTTCTTTTGAGGGACCATGATGTTATTACAACAGAGGGTGTTGCTAAGTTTATCTCCCTAGTCCTGAAATCTAAATTGATAATGAAAAAGGTATAGACCAAAGGATATACTGGTCTAGCTAGCTGTGCAAATAGGTTTTTTTTTAAATTACAATACAATGCGCATGTATGTTGTTTCAGGGGTATGTTACTTTGATTTTGTGTGTGTGTATTATGATGGTTTTTGTATGTGTTTTATGATGGCCATTGGCTAAGTAAATAAAACTTAATCTGAATCTTAATCTTACCCGGGCCTGGACTTGGGGACGGGCAGAGGAGCACTCCCCTCCACCCATCCCCAAGCCCAGCCATCGGATCACTTACCTGATCCTCTGCCAGCCTGGGCCCCGCTTGGAGCCTTGGGCAGGACGGGCATATGGCAGCAGATTAAATCTGCCACCGCGTTGCCCACAGGCGCCATCAGAGGTCCACTGGATGGCCCCCTCCACTGCCTGACTGTCTTGGCCAGGGGGAATGAGGGAGAGGCAGAGGCCCCACCTCTCCCACATTTCCCTTGGCTGAGAGACTGACAGGCAGGGAGGGCACCCACGGAATGAGGGAGAAGCTTCTCCCTCACTTCCACTGACCCCCTCCGTTGCCTGGCTGTCTTGGCCAGGGAGAATGTGGGAGAGGCAAAGGCTCCACCTCTCCCACATTCCCCTGGCTGAGACTGACAGGCAGTGGAGGGGGGGGCACGGAGTGTGGGAGAGGTGGTGCCTCTGCCTCTCGCTCACTCCTGATGGCCCCCTCCTCTGCCTGTTAGTCGGAGTCTAGTTGGATTAGGCCATGGGCCCCGCACTCGAGGTCCCCAACTCCCGGCCACTGTCAGGCTGGGAGCCGGGGACTCCCCAAGAATCAGGGCCTGGGGCGGCCAGCCCTGCTAGTACAGCCTTTCACTATCTGTCTCCATTTCTCTAGGGTTTCGAGCGTTAAACCCGTCTGCTTCATTTTATTTTCTCCTTGGCCCTCTAGCCCTTATCTCAATTGTCCTCTTTTCCTAGGGCAGTCTCTCTTTATGTGCCCTGGCCTATTACAGGTTCAGCGGGCAAGCTCTTTTAAGGTGTCCCAGCTGGTTACACTTCAAGCACCTTTTCTGCCCAGTTTCAAGGGTTAATACCTCCCGTTCTCTATTATAGAGTCCCTCTTGAAGTCTCTTCTGGGAGTTTCTATCCCTCATGATTCCTGTACCCCCACATCATTGGCACAGTTTAATGTCTTAACTCCCCATTTCACAGCACCCATACATTGTCTCTCTCTGTTTCCTTTGGGGTTTTACATAGGTAGGGCCACTCCATGGCTGTGAGCAAGCCCTCCACAAATGTCCTGTCTGGCCACCGTTGTGGAACTTCTTAGTACTTCCCCCCCAGGGGTCTCCAGTACTTGGCACTTTTCAGTCTTGGCCTCTGGTTCTGTTGTTGCCTCAGCTTAGGCTCCACAAAGCCCCACAAGCAGCTGAGCAGTTGCCTCCAAGGGCGCATTCCTCTTGTCGCCATCTTGTTTCCTTGTAACTACATCATGCTGTGGGGTTGGGACGACCCTCCAGGCTCTAGCCCGCTCAAGCCCTGAATCCTTGGGTAAGCTCTTTTGTACTCCTCTCTGTTCCGTCTGTCTAGCTTAATCCTCTACCTCTGGGTGCAACCCTCTACTGCAGTCCTCTGCTCCAGGACCTTATTACCTCTGAGGAATCACTGGCTTAGTGGCTACCCACATTCTCCACCACTTTGTAGCAGGTCCCACCATCACTGTTGCTAAGTGCATGCAGGATCAGGGCCCAGGAAGAGTTGGGCACAAGTCACTCCTGGGGTTTCTCAACAAAACAGTGCAGTTATATCCACACTACAGTCCCAGACCAGGCACCAAATCTCTGACCAATCAAAGTCCATATATGTAGAGCCTAGCCACACAACAGTCCCAGACTAGCTCTTCACACTCACTCTCTTCTTCCAGTCAGATTCAGGTCTCCTTCCTTCAGGAACCTCAGGCCCGTGAGCCTCTCCAAGAGCTGTATCCTCTTCCGCATTCCATAGCAGACTGTCCTCCTCCACAGCCAGCGGTAGACTCCCTTCCTGCTTGACTCTCTTTATATGTATCAGGCCACACCCCAAACACTCCAGCTTCCTATTGGGTGGCCATTTTAGGTTGTTCACATGGCAGGTGCTATTTTATGGCTCAGCCCTGCCACACATTGCTTGATCGAGGAGTTATCGAGTATGATTCCTCAGTAAAACCAAGACAAATACCGTAAACCTTGGGTAAAACAGAGTACTGAGTTTCAGCCCTGCCATCAAGTAAATAAATAATATCCATGGCCAAAACGTGTACCCACATAGCTGTTTTTTTGTTGTGTTCTGTTCCAGTTTTGGGAGGGAGTAGGTTCGGGTTTTTTGGTTTGGTTACTTCTGGTTTTTGTTTGTTTTGGTAGTTTAGATATGTCATTTTCAGCAACTGGTCATGTGCACCAGAGCCAATATTGCCAAAATAACGACTGAAATACTGAAATACTAAAATAACCAAAACAGAAAACTTCTAACACTGGAAAATCCAAAATCAAATAGCTCAACAGATACCTGATGGAGCATAAATGGATATCAGTTATTACCCAAACTGCCATTTTTGGTTCAGGTGGGTATGTTTGATGGATTTACCCACTTAAAAAAATATATATATTAATTTCCGCTCTGTTTTAAACCATAAAGCAGGGGTAGGGAAAACTCTGGGCTTGGGAGTGCAGCTCTCAGACAGTTCAAGTGCAGCTTGAGTCTGCTGGGTTTCTTTAAAATCCCTCACTGTCTTATGGCCCTATGTATTGTTTCCTTGCACTCAAGTCTCAGCAGCTGAATCCCAGCTGCTCTACAGAAACTCAGCAGCTGGACCACAGAGCTTTGGCTCCACCAACCAATCAGGAGAGGTTGGGAGGGGTGAGGTCAGCCTGGGAAATGCTTCAAAGGGCACACATGTCTGTGTCTTGTGGCTCTTGGGTATATGAAGATTTTGGTATGCAGTTGTTTGGATTGAGAACTTTTCCCACCCTTACCATAGAGCTGTAACACAAAGTTTCTTCTAAATCAATAGATCCCCAACTTTTGCTCGTTTTGAGGCTTAAACATAATTCTATGACCGTAAATGGCAACAAAGCCCTGAAAGGTCTATTAAATATCCATCAGGATTCTGCCCTCCTCTGCAGATGATTCAATTGCATTTGGGATTTCAACCCACAAGGCAGTAACCACTGTGCTAAATATTCCTGAAAAAAGTTGAGATGTAATGCTGTATCATTTCTTACACCAAATTACCCCCGAGTTAACAGAAGCCGACATCATTCTGACAGAGAGCTGGCTGAACACAAGATAGCATAACTCATTATCCTTTAGGAGTCTTCTGTCATATTTGATGACATCTTGTACGTCCCTTGAAGGAGCCTTGAAAAATGACCTGTGGCACGATGTTACTGGCATGTTTTACAACGGACAATTGGGAGACCAGGTAAAATATCAAAATGAGCCTTGCTTTGATGTGGTGTCAGGTTAAATGGAACTAAGAACATGCACAAGTAATGAAAAATTTGAAGTTTTCCTCGGGGGATTTTACACTGGGTTTCTGTAAAGAGGTGTAATTAGATTCTTTGCTATGCCTGGCTAGGTTTCTGGAATGCTTCCATTTAGGTTTGATTACCTGTTGATTAACAAAATTTCAAATTTCAATTCTTATCTCCTTGCATTTTTATCAGGGGCATTTGCTGCGGCTGTCAAATGAAAGGCCGCTTCCCTGTTAAGAGAGAATGGCACCTGCAGGTGCCTGCAAGCAGTGCCTTTTACACTTATCGAGTAAAGCTGAGGTCAAGACATTGTTATTACATGTAATCATTTCTGTAGTGCTGGAAATTTCCAGAGCTAGATTTGCTGGGTTTTTAAGGAAGATTTGCCACAGGCTTCCAGTGCTGCACTGAGAGTCAGTTTAGCCTACTGCATATTTTATCTGTTGGACTGGGACCCTAGAGTAGCCAGATTCAAACCCAGTTGCCATTATCTCACTTGCGAAGCCTCTGTTCTCCATCTGTAAAATGGGGAGAATAATGTCTCCTCACCCTTAGGGCTACAGAATGGGCTGTCCAGTGGTTGTAAGAGCAGCCACTAGCTACCCCAGCACCATCCTCATACCCACCCCAGCTGCCTGATGCTAGGAGAAGCCAAATCACCACCTCATCAGCCATGATCCTCATGCTTGTAGCCCCAACCTTTTGTATCTCGGCCATGTGAAGACACCTGGTGGGGCCAATCCCATGGCCTGCAGAAACCACGTGTAACCCATGCATGCACAAGTGCGCACAACCTGCATGCAAGTTCATTGTGGAGACATTGTGCCACGTGGAATCCACGCGGAGGCAGTTTGGGATTGTGGCCACTGTCAATATAACAGAATCCCAAGCCACGCACCATCCTGTGGTGCCTACTCACAGTCTCTGCAGCCAGGCACACTCCCTCTGACTCTTTTGGCTCCTGGGCAGGCACATTCCCTCTGGAGCCTAGGAAGTAGGGGTGTGCAATTCGTTTTTGTTTTGCTTAGTTATTAAAATGAACAAAGTCCCATTCATTTTAACAATTAGGAAATGAAATGAATGAATTAGGAAACAAATGAAAACAAAAATGAATGAACTTATGAAAATGAAAGGGGAAACAAACAAACAAAAACAAAGGGGAAACGAAAACAAATGAGGTCGCTTCAGCACACCCCTGGCAACAAGACCCTCACTGAGGCAACACCCTCTGAGCTTCTGTTTCTAAGGCAGAGCTCCTTCTCTGTCTGGCCACTTTACCAGCTTCCTTTACATGCACCTCATTGTGGCTCTTCAAGCTCTGGGCTGGCTCAGCCACACCCTCAGAGAGCTGCTTTCAATTAGGTGCTGCCCACTGCTACTGGTAGCCCCTGCAGCCCTGCTAGCCCAGTCCCTTTGCTGGCACTAGCTGTTAGGGATGTGAAAACAGGACAGAGATCAGCTGTTTGGACTAAAAACTTCATGGGTTCAGTCCCGTGGAGTTTGGACCCCCCCCCCCATGTTCAGGAAGGTTTGGCACTTGGCACCCTGGGTTTCCCGGGCAGGCAGGCTCAGTGTTTGGCCCCTGGGGGTGTCTGTGGCACCAGCGTTGGCCATCTGAGACCCAGCGGCAGCAGTAGCAGCAGAAGCCAGGAAGGCTTGGGGCTTTATATTATTGTATTTTTATGGTTTTAAAAATGTTAGCCGCCCCGAGCTGTTCTCAGGAGGAGTGGGATACAAATCGATTAAAATAAATAAATAATAAAAATAAATTTGGCCTTGGTTTGCTGAGTACCATATTTTTGAAGACTTGCCACAAAATTTGATACTCTACCAAATCTTGGCTGAGTGCCAGGAGCAGCAGAAGAGGCCCAGCCAAACCTTGGTGGCTGGCACCCCTACTTGGCCGGGCATTGCAGGCTGCCCGACATTGGAGTAGCAGCGACAGAGGCCCAGCCAGGGCTTAGAGGCTGGCACCCCTACTTGACCAGGCATTGCAGGCTGACTGGCATTGGTGGAGCAACGGCAGAGACCCAGCAGGGCTTGGTAGCTGGCACCCCTACTCGGCCAGGCATTGCAGGCTGGCAGGCCTCCAGTTATTCTTTCTCACTCTATGCTGGGTTCTCCTTTTCTAGTCACCATCATGGCTGGGCATTTCAAACTGCCAGGCATTGGCAGAGCAGAGGCAGAGGCCCAGCCAGGGCTCGGTGGCTGGCACCCCTACATGGTGGGCATTGCAGGCTGGCATCGTATTCGACTGAGCTCAAGAAGCTCTATTGGAAATTGGGCAAGCCTTGCCCAGTGGTGAGCTTGTGGACACCTAGCCCCTGCCCACCAGCACACTCCCTTGAGCTATGCTCATCTACAAGAGGGAGGAGCAAATGGCTGACGTGCAGTACCAGCACCAGCAGCAGACATTGGATTTCCAGGGCACAGTAACTGCGGCTGGCACCACTGCTTGGCTGGACATTGCAGGCTGGCTGGCATCTGTGGAGCATTTACAGACAATGAAGTGGAAAAACAGACCTCCCTGCCTGGAACATAGGCCCCAGAAACCTGATGGTGGGTCCTGGGGCTGGAGTGGCTGTTACTTGATGCAGTGGAATGATGGCTCTCTGTGAGCAGAATGACAACACCCAAACCCTGACAGTGGGTCCTGGGACTAGAGTGGCAGCTTCTGGATGATGTGGAACAACAGCCCTCTCTACCTGTAACGTAGGCCCTAGAACCCTGATGGTGGGTCCTGGGACTAGAGTGGCAGCTTCTGGATGATGTGGATGGACAGCCCTCCCTGCCTATAATGTAGGCCCCAGAACCCTGATGGTCGGTCCTCGGACTGGAGTGGCACTTTGAGCTTCTTTATGCGGTAGAACGACAGCTCCCTGTGAGTGGAATGATGGCCTCAGAACCCTGACGGTGGGTCCTGGGACAAGAGTATCAGCTTCTGGATGACATGGAAAGACAGCCCTCCCTGCCTGGAACGTAGGACCCAGAACCCTGATGGTGGGTCATGGGGCTGGAGTGGCTGCTTCTTGATGTGGTGGAATGACAACTCACTGTGAGTGGAATGATGGCCCCAGAACCCTGACGGTGGGTCCTGGGACTAGAGTGGCAGCTTCTGGATGATGTGTATGTACTTCCCTTCCATCCTGTAACATAGGCCCCAGAACCCTGATGGTGGGTCATGGGGCTGGAGTGGCTGGCTGTTCTTGATGTGATGGAATGATAGCTGCCTGTGAGCAGAATGATGGCCCCAGGACCCTGAGGGTGGGTTGTGGGGCTCGAGTGGTTGGCTGTTTCTTGATGAGGTGGAATAACAGCTCCCCATGAGTGGAATGATGGACCCAGAACCCTGACTATGGGTCATGGGACTAGATTGGCAGCTTCTGGATGACGTGGAATGACACCCTCCCTTCGTGTAATGTAGGCCCCGGGACCCTGATGGTGGGTCCTGGGGCTGGAGTGACTGGCTGTTGCTTGATGTGGTGAAATGACAGCTCCCCATGAGTGGAATGATGATCCCAGAACCCTGTCGGTGGGTCTTGGGGATTGAATGGCTGCTTCTTGATGTGGTGGAATGACAGCTCTCCGTGAGTGGAATGACGGCCCCAGAACTCTGATGGTGGGTCCTTAGGCTGGAGTGGAAGCTTCTGATTGATGTGGAATGATGACTCCCCTTGACTGTACAGTAGGCCCCAAAACCCTGATGGTGGGTCCTGAGGCCGGAGTGGCTGGCTGTTTCTTGATGAGGTGGAATGATGGCTTCCCTTGACTGTAATGTAGGCCTCAGAACCCTGATGGTGGGTCCTGGGGCTGGAGTGACTGGCACCCCTACTCAACCGGGCATTGCAGGCTGGCTGGATGGCATCAGTGGGGCACTTACAGACAAGTGGAATGACAGCCCTCCCTGCCTGGAACATAGGCCCCAGAACCCTGATGGTGGGTCCTGGGGCTGGAGTGACTGGCATCCCTATTCAGCTGGGCATTGCAGGCTACCAGGCATCAGTGAAGCAGCAGCAGAGGCCCATCCAGGGCTTGGTGGCTGGCACCCCTACTCATCCAGGAGTTGCAGGCTTGCATCCTACTTGCCAGATCTAAACAAGCTATTCTGCTAATTGATCAAGTCTTGCCAGGTGGTGAATCACGTGACCACACAGTAGCAGATATTGGATTGACAGGGCACAGTACCCATGGCACAGAAAAGGCAGTATTGGCAGCAGAAGCAGACACTGGATTGCTAGTGCACAGAACCCATGACATAGGCAGCAGAGGCAGCCAGCAGCAGGTATTGGATTGCCAGGGCACAGTACCCATGGCACAGACAGCAGAGGCATCAGCAGCATCAGCAGCAGACATTGGATTGCCCGGTAGCAGAACCAATGGCACAGACAGCAGAGGCAGCATTGGCAGCAGGGGCAGACATTAGATTGCCAGGGCACAGAACCCATGGCACAGACAGCAGAGACAGCATTGGCACTTGGCAGCAGCAGCAGACATTGGAATGTTGGGGCACATAACCCATGGCAAAGCCAGCAGAGGCATCCAGCAGCAGGTATTGGATTGCCAGGGTACAGTATCCATGGCACAGCAGAGGTGGCATCAGCAGCATAGATTGGATGGCCAGGGCACAGAGCCTGTGGCACTGCGGAGGCAGCATCAGCAGCATCAGCAGACACTGGATTGCCAAGCCACAGAAACCATGGAACAGCAGCAGATGACAGGAGCCGGATTGTGTGGGCACATTTGGATTTGCCAGGGCAGAGCAGCCATTGACCAGCAGAAAGCAGAAGCAATATTACCAGTGGGGCACATCACCCAGGGTTGCCAGGGCAGGCAGACAGGTACCTTGGCATGAGAGGCAGGCAGACTGGAGCAGGGCATCAGCTTTGCCCACAGGATGGGCAGACAGGCACTTTGGCATGAGCAGAAAGCAGACTGAAGCAGGGTTTGATCTTGGCAACCTGGGCGGGTGGGCAGACAGACAGCGTGGCATGAGCATCATAAGGCAGCCTGAGGCAGGCGTTGATCTTGGCAACCTGGGCGGGCAGACAGGCAGTGTGGCATGAGGATCAGAAGGCAGCCTGAGGCAGGCTTTGATCTTGGCAACCAGGGTGGGTGGGCAGGCGGGCAGACAGGCAGCATGGCAATGAGCATCGGAAGGCAGCCTGAGGCAGGCTTTGAGCTTGGCAACCTGGGCGGGCAGGCAGACAGGCAGCGTGGCATGAGTATCGGAAGGCAGCCTGAGGCAGGCTTCGAGCTTGGCAACCTGGGCAGGCGGGCAGGCAAACAGGCATTGTGGCATAAGCATTGTAAGCCTGTCTGAGGCAGGCTTTGATCTTGGCAACCTGGGCGGGCCGACAGGCAATGTGGCATGAGCATCGGAAGGTACCCTGAGGCAGGTCTCGAGCTTGGCAACCTGGGTGGGTGGGCAGGCAGGCAGGCAGCGTGGCATGAGTATCAGAAGACAGCCTGAGGCAGGCTTCGAGCTTGGCAACCTGGTCGTGCAGACAGGCAGCGTGGCATGAGCATAAGAAGGCAGCCTAAGGCAGGCTTCGAGCTTGGCAACCTGGGCGGGCGGGCAGGCGGGCGGGCGGGCGGGCAGACAGGCAGTGTGGCATGAGCATTGGAAGGCAACCTGGGCAGGTTTGTCAGACACGTAGCGTGGCATGAGAGGCAGCAGGGAAGGCAGGCTTGGACCTTGGCAGGGCACTCAGATAGGCTGGTGAAGACTGCAGTGTGAGAAGGAGAGATAGCCAGTCAGACAGGCGAGCCAAGATCATCTAGCCAGAGGCCGGCTGGCAGGCTTACAGCTTCCCAATGTCACCATGCATTATGAGGTGTAGTGGGAAATCGCGGAAGACCATTGTTAACTCGGTGGAGCATAGTGATACTCTTGTCTCCTGCTTGGGCCTAAAACTTAGAGAGCAATACCCACGTCTCCTTTTAGAGTACGGAGTACATATAACCAGCTTGTTATGAGAAAAGGCTTGGAATTTGTTATCAGTGTTTTGAGATAGAGAGAGAGCTTTAATTGGAAATTGGCAGTGAAAGTAGACAGTAGTTATGACCAAATGTAGGGGCGGATTTTTATTAAGGAACACCTGCATAACATAGAATTTATCATGACAACTTGTTTGTTAATTAACGCATGCGCAGATGGTTGTTTATGTAATAATGACTTAGCATTAAGTTAATATAAAAAGGAGGAGAAGCCAGGGATCAGTGGAACCTCATTGATGGACCAGGAACTGCAGACAGTGCCTCAGACCAGACGGGCCAAGGAGACTATCCGCCACCGCTTGGGATCCCCGGCTGGCTGAAGGGATGTGAGAGGCTTTCACTTTTAATCTTTTATAAGTAGACTCTTACTTTTATGCTTTTACATTAAATAAAATTACTTTTCTGGCACCACCTGTTTGAATTTGTTGGTCTAATCTGAACTCAGTTAACCCTTTTCGAGACATGAGGTCAGTCAGATAGGCCGGCTGAGGCCGTCTAGTCAGAGAGATAGAGGCAGGGCGGGTGCCGGGCATTGGGAGGGAGGGACAGCACCTCAGTAGTAGCAGCCCAGATTGAGGAGGAGCCCCATCCCAAGACTGCCCCTGGCATGGGATGACGTGTGCCACTGCACCATCAATCTGTGCCCAGGGGCAGCTTGGGGAATCCCAGCAGCGGAAGGTTCACCTTTATAAAAAGCAACTGCTCCACCAACTTGGCCCCCAGTCTCAGGTGTTGTGGCGAGCAAATGTCCCCTGCCATGAAGAACACCCGCTCGCTGGGAACATTGGCTGGTGGACAGGACAAGAGACCCTTGGCCACTTTGGATAGGGTCGGCCACATGCTGCTCTTGCCGGCCCTGTAGGCCAAGGGATCGCTGCTGGGTTTGATGCATGGCTCCTCCTCCAGGTAGCTCTCCACTGCTGCTGAGACACTGTCGTACTCCCTCACATAACTCTGCCTGGGCACCACCTCCACCACTGCCCTCAGCCACGCTTCCTTCCCTGCTGTGCACAAGCCCATGTTCGTCAGAGTGCCCTGCACATATGAACTGCTGTTCGCAGTAGGGGTGCTGCTGCTGCTCAGTCTGCTGCTGTTTTGCTACTGCTAGGACTGGGGCAAGGTATAGATCCCACTGGATGAAAGGGGTGGCTTCTCCCACTATCAGCACCCCCAGGGGCATCCTGCTGCTGCTGCTGTGCACTCTCAAGAGCTCACTCTGCCTGCCGGACGCTCTCCACCAGGTCACCCTTCCAGTGCCATAGAGCGCTGTCTATAGTGCCACGCTGCCCTTGACCCTGGGGTCCAGCATGGTTGTCAAAACATATTTCACCCACTTCAGGAGCTCATCGAACCATGCTGTCAGCCCTGCCTTCAGCTGCCGCACCAGGGCAACCACCTCATCCGCCAGCTTCCTGCCCTGAGGACCACAATCCCACCCCTGGAGAATTTCCTCCAGCCTCCTGAGGAGACCCTGGACCAGAGGGTTCACCTGGCTGATGGTGGACATGGAGGAGCCGATGGTCTCCGTCACGGCCAGGAACAGTCTCAGCATGAAGTGTGAGCCAGGATCGCCCAATCCGCCCCATCATACCCTGGAGGTGCCCCGCTGTCCGTTACCAGTTGAACCTGATGCAAGGCAGCTTTTTGCTAGAGAAGCTGCTCAAGCATGAGGAACGTCGAATTCCACCGGGTGGACACATCCTGCACCAGCTGGTGCACTGGGGAACCTTGCTCTGCCTGCTTCGGCCGGAGGAGGTCACTGCCCTTCACGCGCCAGTTAAAGAAACAGGCCAGCTTCTTCCCCTGCTCGATCAGGGGGCTAAGGGTGCCTTCCCCAATCCCCTTCTCCCCCAAGCCCAGAGTGTCCCTGACCACCAGTTGAAGGGTGTGTGTGGAGCAAGGGATGCTGGTGAAACCCCCATCATGGACTGCCCTCAATATGCTGGCCACATTGTCTGTCACCACACCCCTGGCTTAACGGCAAGTCTGGTGTGACCTGCTCCCTCACCATGGTGTTCAGAGCTCCCTCAATGTTCAGAGCAGTGGGGGGGGGGGGCATCCATTACTTCTGCCTGAAGCAGGGCACAACTATACCCTGCTTCGGGACCCCTCCTACCACTTCCAAACACTGCCTCCGGGGCCTGCCACCAGTGCACTGCCAGGTAGGAGGGGTGGTACCAGTCACTGCCAGGTAGGTATGCTGCATGTTCCTACATGACCACAAGTCTGTGATGGACAGTTGCACCCCCAGCCCTTGCCAGGTGCTCCCTCACCTGCTCCTTTAAAGCCCGGTAAAGGGCTGGCACCACCTGCCGACTCAGGGTGGTGAACAAGGGCAGCTTAAACTGGGGGGCCAGGAAGCCAATCAGGCACCTAAACCCCATGTTCCTGACCACCGAGAAGGGCTGCCCATCCAGCGCTATCATTTCCCCCAACATGCGCATGGCTTTCAGTTGACAGCCATGCCACCCTCCATGTCCTGCAGCTGCCGATGGACTTGTCAGCTTTCCCCACCCCAGCTCCTCCATGGTGCACTTCTGCTGCTGCTGCTGCTACCACCTCCCTAGCAGTGATACTGCTCCTGGTGCTAGAGGCCACTGTTAGAGCAGGACGCTTGCCCGCTGATGGAGGTGGACGACTGGCCGCTGCATTCAGGAACCCGCTGGAGTCCACTGCCCCTGCCTGCCCGCTTTGCAGCAGACAGTGCTGTGGTATCCCTTCAGGTGTCTTGCCATGGCAGTTGTGCCAAGGTTGGTGAGCACCTGCCCATGCTTCACCACCTTCTGGAACAAACTGCACTGCACCTCCTTGGGTTCATCTGCACACACCAACTTAAAATGTGCCCAGACGGAGGATTTTTTGCCCCCTCCTGCCTTCTGGCCCGCACCGGTTGATGCACTGCTGACAGCACTTCTGGGAAGGGAAGAACATTGTGGCAACACAGCTCTTGGAGGGACAGCCATCGAATCAGCACCAGACATTTCCTCTGCAGGACTAATGTCTGCCTCGCTGTCCCCAATCAAAGTGATGTCCCATGAAGGGGAGTACTGGGAACTGGGACCCTGAGACTGATCGACGGCCCACCATGCTGCTGCCTCTCCCTTCTGCCATTGCCTGGGGATCGGGCCCTGACTCTAGCAGCCAGGGTGGGATCCACCAGCCCTGGACTGCTGGGGATCACCTCAATAATGGAGTTTGGGGACATAGGTGGCCCTGGAGGAACATCCAACACCTGAAGCACCGGCACCTGCTCATGCAGCAGCAGCTGAGACAGCCACAGGTTCCGGAGTTCAGGCCTTCCAGTGCCCTTCATGGCCGTGGAGGATGCTGGCAGAGGCACCGCCGAACCACACCCCTAGTGCCACTGCTGGGAGCCTCTGAAGCCTGACTGTCAAAATCAGGCCTGTGCAGTTTGGGGCGTGGTGATGGGCTCTGGCTGCTGATGCTGATGCTGCCTGCTGCCACTCCGCGGGCATGGCCCCTGCCACCTCTGCCATGTGCCCCATTGCCCACCTTACGGGCAGCAGACTGGCCTCGCCTGCTTCCCTTCTCCATTTCTCCCACCCAAAGAATGCACAGGAAGATTTTTTAATTTTTTTTTTATTTATTCAAATTTGTAATCTAATATTATATCAAGTCCAGTCAAGTTTATTTTGTTGTGTGACCATCAGGTCATAGCCAAATCAAATACATAAAACATTAGAATATATAAAATAGATATATTAAATAGATAAGTATAATAAAAATAAAACAATCTATTCAATTAACTCCAATAGGAGTCTACGACCCACAACGTGCCCATCTAGCTATCTGGGGAAGGGATAAAGAACAAGGTTAGACTCCCCTTCTCTTATAATCTGTAGGAGTTCCTACTATAAAGAATTAAACTTAAGAAAATTCTCCCTCTTAGTAAAGGCCTGAACCAAAAATTTTAATACCACAACAGTGTAAGTTGGATCTAAAATAAGAAGCTCTGAGGTTCTTCCAATAAATCTGGCCGGAAGTGGCGTTAGATATTGCACCCTCAGAGCCTGATACAGATGGCACTCAAAAAGAACATGTCCCACTGTTTCGACATTCATTTGATCAAAAGGACACAGGCGCTGGTAAAACAGTATGGCCCACCAGCACCCTTCCAAGAAAATTGTGGGCAAAGCATTTAGTCTAGCTAAAAAAAATAATTTAGCCTGTAGCGAGGTGAAATAATAACTGCAATAGGCAGCCCTTTTCCCTTGAGCTGGAGCCAAAGCCCGAAAAGGTCCCAATGAAGGGAATGCTCCGATAGCAAATAAGTCCAACTGATGAGAAATATCCTTCAGTCTAGAGCTCAGTTAAGATTTAACAACCTTAAATCCTCTCAAGAAGCAATACAGTGGGGAAAATCCCAATTTATGTATTTGTATGTCCATCATCTCCAACCAAGAAGATTTAAAGGAATCTTGAGCGAAGTCAGTGAAGAGACCTATCTGATCAAAGCTAAGTCTCAGCCAAAGATGAAGGGCATACCGTAGTGCAATGATATCCCAGCTCTCTTCGGCTAGTTCGATACGTAAGACCGCAGATGGAATTCCTATTGGGATTAAAAGAATACTCCTCAGAAATTCTATTTATTATTATTATTATTAACAAACATTTATATAGCGCCAGCAGTGTACCTGGCACTTTACAAAGTAATAAAATAGACAGGGTCCCTGCCCCTAGGGCTTACAATTTGAGAGACAGGAGCTGGGGGAGAGACTTAGGAAGGGGAACAGAGGGAGAGACAAGGGGTCTAACATTCATGAAGATGCGAGGTCTCAAGTGCACGTACTTGGCTTGGTTACGATGAGAATGACAGCAGGCAGGTCCATGTTGCAAGGATAAGGGTAAACCGATCGTAGGTATAGGAATAGTGGCTCAGCAGGATAAAGAGTCAGACAGAGCAGAGCGAAAGAGGTGAGTTTTAAGGAGAGATTTGAAGGTATGAAGGGAGGGGGCAAGGCGGATGTGGACAGGGAGGGAGTTCCAGGCATGGGGGGCAGCAAGTGAGAAGGGACGAAGGCGCTTAGGGGAGCAGGGAAGGCGTGGAAGGGTGAGAGAAGGGACAGAGGAGGAGCGAAGTGCACGGGCTGGAGTATGGAGGGCGATAAGTGCAGAGAGGTAGGGGGGAGCAAGGTTGTGAAGAGCTTTATAGGTGAAGACTAGGAGCTTGTGCAGGATTCGTTCAGGAAGGGGAAGCCAGTGAAGCGAAGAGAGGAGGGGCTGCACATGGTCGAAGCGACTGGCGAGGTAGATGACCCTGGCAGCAGAGTTTTGGACAGAGATGAGGGGAGAAAGGTGAGACCGGGGAAGGCCAGTGAGAAGGAGGTTACAGTAATCGAGGCGAGAGATGACCAGAGCATGAACAAGAGTTTTGGCAGACGAGACAGAGAGAAAAGGGCGAATCTTAGCAATGTTATGGAGGGAGAAGCGACAGGATTTAGCAACAGAGTCAATGTAGGGTTTAAAAGAAAGGGCTGAGTCAAAGATGAAGCCTAGGCTACGGGCTTGGGGGACAGGCAGGATGGTGACTCCATCAATAGTTATTGACAGTGAGGAAGGAGAGGAAGGATGAGGGGGGAAGATAAGGAGTTCAGTTTTAGCCATGTTGAGTTTGAGTTGACGTTGAGACATCCAGGTAGAGATGTCAGAGAGACAGTTGATGAGACGAGCTTGAACAGAGGGAGAGAGAGAGGGAGTAGAGAGATAGAGTTGAGTGTCATCAGCATAGAGGTGGTATTGGAAGCCATGGGAGGCAATGAGTTTGCCTAAGGATGAGGTATAGATCGAGAAGAGGAGAGGGCCAAGAACAGAGCCTTGAGGAACACCAACTGAGAGGGGGAAGGAGGAGGAGGCGGAGTTGGAGAGAGACACATTAAAGGAGCGGTCAGAGAGGTAGGAGGAGAACCAGTTATGGACAGAGCCACAAAAGCCAAGGGAGTGAAGGGAATCCAGCAAGAGTGAGTGGTCAACAGTATCGAAGGCAGCAGAGAGATCAAGGAGGACAAGAATGGAATAGAGACGTTTAGATTTAGCCACCAGAAGATCATTGGTGATCTTAGCGAGAGCAGTTTCAGTAGAATGAAGGGGGCGGAAGCCAGATTGGAGGGGGTCAAGGGAGGAGTTGGAGGATAGGAAGTCAAGGCAGCGGGAGTAGACAACACGTTCAAGCAGCTTGGAAGCAAAAGGAAGGAGTGAGACAGGACGATAGCTAGAAGGGTCAGAGGGGTCAAGAGTGGACTTTTTGAGAATAGGAGAGACTGTGGCATGTTTGAAGGCAGAAGGGAAAGAGCCAGTAGAGAGGGAGAGGTTGATGATGTGCAGGAAGGAAGGGGCGACAGTGGGAGTAATGGAGGTGAGGAGGCGGGAAGGAATGGGATCAAGGGGGCAAGTGGAAGGGTTGGAGGAGGAGAGCAGAGAGGAGATTTCCTTAAGGGAGGCAGGGGAGAAGGAGGACATGAGAGAAGGAGGGGGAGGAGGGAGAGGGGTGGGAGTGGGAAGAGAGGAGTGGGAAGCGATGTCGAGGCGGATCTTGTCTATCTTGGAGGTGAAGAAGGAGGCAAGATCCTGAGCAGAAAGGGAAGAAGGAGGGGGAGGACAGGGAGGCTTGAGGAGGGAGTCAAAGGATGACATCCAGTTTATTTGGATGATATCCAGTTTATGGGGGAGAATAACAGCCCAGATCGCCGCCCCATACAAAAGTTGTGCCCTGATCTTAGCGTTAAAAACACTTAAAGCCATTGGGACTTTGTTATTCCCCTTCTGATAGAAATATCGCAATATGGCTCCTTTAATGCACAAGGCTTGTTTGGAGGCCATTTTAAATTGATTGACCCAACTGCCTTTCTTAAGAAAATTGACATAATATTATATATATCTACACTAACTCTAACTGCTATTAACTATTCTAAAGCCTATGGAACTAAATAGAATATTATCTAATATCTACAAAGGCCTAGTCCTACAAACACACTATAAAATATTACAACTGAATCACTACACACTATATCTATCTCTATAACTAAGCTAACTCATACCTCTGTCTGTCTGTCTGTCTGTCTATACACACAGGGATGTGGGGGGAGGGGGGACACAGACAGCTCACAACAAACAATACAGGGAGGGGTACAAAACTGAAATGAAACCTAAATCAATCTAATGCTAGTCTAAATAAATCCAAAACCAGGGATAGAATATATAGTGGGAGGAGGGAAGGATTCAATGGAGGGTAGGGAGAAAGAACACAGGAAGTGGTAAAAAATAAAAATAACACCTAAATCTATCTAATCTAATCTAAATAAATGAAACTATGGAGGTAAATGTGTGGGAATGGGTAAAATAGGAGGAGGATGGCAATGAATTGCGAGGAACACAAACTGCTGGGAGAGGGAGACTTCTGAAAACGACTGCTGTCAGGATCAGTGGCTAGCTCAGAAGGAATTGGAACGGGGGAGGGCAATGACTTTTGTTATTTGCTGCGCCCGCCTTACCACAAGCCCCATTGGCTCCATGCAGCCTAGCCCATGGCCAATCGCAGACTGCAAAGCCAGTGGTCTGAGGAAAAGAGGGATGGTGATTGGACAGGCTGGCTGCTAGTCCAAGCCTCTCCACCTCTGGCGCCAGGAAGTCTTCTCCTCAGCTGCCCGTCCCCCTCCCTGGGCCTGACAGCCAGTTTTTTCCCAACCAAACGTGCCCAAACTCACCCAAACACGACCAAACTGTTCGGGGCTTCGGGCGTTTGGTTCGGACGTCCAAACTGGCCGAATTTGGGCTGAACACCAAACGTCCGAACTGCGTTCGCACATCCCTACTAGCTTTCTCTTAAAGGACCCTCAGCCCACAGGGACTCTGCCTTGTCACACTAATCAGTACCCAATTAGTGCCCAATAAGTTACCCGCAGTTCCGATTTACTGAATTCTGGTCCTAGAATATCGACTTTCGGTAACTATTTTTCATTACTGGAGTCCAGTTAGCATTATGTCTGTTTTCACCCAATGACCCTTCAACCAGGTGGATAAATGTTTCAGCTAAAATCTGAAAGTAATATTTTTGATAACTAGGCAATTAAAAAATATATTTCAGACTGAAATCATTTGGGGGGGGGGGGACCATGTGGAAAATGTTTTCAGGTTAAAAAAAAATTGTGCATAATTCCAGTTATTACTTTAATTAATTATTAATTAATATTAATATTTATTTATAGCACCCCAGTAATGCAGATCACTATACAAATGCCTATTGTCAGAAGAAGGCTTTCCCCTCCCATTTCAACTGCCTGAGCCACTCTCTCCCCATTTAAGTTTAAATGGATAAAAAATAAGAATTAAAAAACAAAACATTGTAACTCCATCTTTTGCTTCGTGCAGGGGCTAACAGAACTTCGTGGAGCACTGAGCATATGATCAGCTAACAGATAATGTTAGCACTTTACCAGCTGTCAACCAGCTTGCTAGAGAACACAGATGATAGAGAAATACCTCAGAAACATTCTGTATTTGGACCATATAAGCCTTTAAAGAAATAATAATATGAAAGCTCCCTCCCTCAGAAGGCATGTGTTCGTGGTCTTCTGTCTTCTTTGTTCAAATGGAGAACCTGAAAAAGGTACTTAACATGTGAAAGCAAAAGGACTCCATCTCTCGATGTAAAGATGCTGAGTGCCTCATTTGCTGTAAAAGTTAATGAGGATATTGAGTGAGGGTTCAGCTCCCGAAGGACATTCTGGCATCTGCCAGAGAGAATGAGGTGGTGGAGATGGGAGGAAACCCTCATGCATAGTAATAAGCATCTCTTTGAGAGATAAAACAAATCAAAGGTGAAAGCTGCATAACTCAGTTACACCAAGCATAACAATCCTGTGAGTAACACGTGTTGTAGACTACATACATGTATAATTACAATGGTTTGATGTAGTTGCTAAGAATCAATGTTGCTTTGAAAGGGCAATCTGTATTAGACTGGTGAGGTGTCATTTTGTTCCAGGGGGAAATTCCCAAATGCTTCCTGAAATGTATCATAGTGCCCCTTGTGTAGCACTCCCTTATGGAGAGCATCCTAATCCCTCCCTGCTTCTCATTCACCAATGAAGCAGAAAAGATGGGAATGGATTACCTCCCAGTGTTCCCAGTTTAGGAGGGACAGAACCCTACTTGGGTTCTGAATCCCACTGTTCCTCCTGCAGGGGGTCAAAGTCACTCTTTAATGTGTGTGTGTGTGTGTGTGTGTGTGTGAGAGAGAGAGAGAGAGAGAGAGAGACAGGACAAGGATTCAACCTTAGGCATCTCTTAAAAGCACTCAAGAGGACAATGGGGAGATGATAGAGTGACAAGAAACTTAGTGGAATGATCAGTAGGAGAGCTTCTGTCCCTGAGTAAAATCACATGCGATAGGGTGGACCTGATGCCACACCCACCACGGGGGGTGGGGGTAGCAGGTCTATGCCACAAAATGGCACCTGCCAGGTTAGAAGACCTAAGATGGCCGCTAACAGGAGATGGAAGTCAGAGGGCATGGCCAGCTGTATAAAAGAGAGGCCAGCCTGAAGGAGAGGACAGTCTCCTCTTGACTATGGAGGTGAACACATCATGGCAGCCTGTTCCTGAACCTGAAGGAGAAGCTACCTAAAAGGTCCTGGATGAAAGACCTTGATGGATGCAAGCCTGAAGAGCTGGAGTAAGCTGATGTTAACTAGCCTGGCACTGTTTATTGGCTAGGCTAAGCTTTGTATAGAGGGTTGACTGGCCAGAGGACTGGTGCCTGGCCTAGCATTGACTGTGAACATCAATAAATTCTATTGTATTGTTTTGTATTTATTTGTTTAAAACTTATATCCTGCCCCTCCTGCCCAAAGGCAGCTCGGGGCGGCGAACAACACATTTTTTTTTAACAATAAATCATTTAAAAATAAATCAACAAATTTTAAAACAAATCATAAAAACTCACCCTCCCTCCCAAACCCTACCCCCCCTACCCCTACCCCTTGCCAAAAGTCTGGTGGAACAGCCAGGTCTTACACAAATGTCGAAAGGACAGGAGGGTGGGGGCCAACCGAGCCTCCTCCAGGAGTGAATTCCACAGCACAGGGGCAGCTACCGAAAAAGATCTCACATCAGTGGCCACCCGTCTCGCCTGGCGAACCTCCAAAAAGGCCCCACGGACAATCTCAGGGGTCGCACGGGCACATGGCGAGTGAGGCGATCCTGCAAATAGGCAGGGCCCAGGTCATGAAGGGCTTTGAAGGTCAAAATCAGCACCTTGAACCTAGCCCGTTGCTTTATAGGCAGCCAGTGCGGAGCCCGGAGCACAGGTGTCATGTGCTCCCTGCGGCCCACCCAAGTAAGGAGACGGGCCGTGGCATTCTGCACCAGCTGCAGCCTTTGAACCAGCTTCTCAGACAGCCCCACGTAGAGCGTGTTGCAGTAATCCAGCCTCGAGTTGATGAAGGCATGGATGACAGTGGTGAGGTCAGAGTCTGAGAGATACGGCCGAAGCCGCCGTACAAGATGCAACTGCTGAAATGCACTACCCGCCATGGCCACAACCTGAGATTCCAGGTTTAGGCGTGAATCGAGGAGCACACCCAGACTCCGTACCTGCAAGACCATGGGAGGGAAACCCCCCCCACACACACAAGAGGAGATTCAACCACTCCCAGGCCCCCCAGGCCCTCACCCACCAACATCACCTCCGTCTTGTCAGGATTCAATTGCAGATGGCTCAACCTCATCCAAGCCCCCACAGCTGACAGGCACTGGGAAAATAAAGAAACTGCATGGCCTGGGTTGATGGAAAAAGATAGGTAGAGCTGAGTGTCATCAGCATACTGATGACACTGCAGGCCCTGAAACCCTCTCACAATCTCCCCTAACGGCTGCATATAGATGTTAAACAACAGGGGGGACAGAATGGCACCCTGTGGGACTCCACATGTGAGGTCCCGGAGGGGAAGGCGTACACTCCCCCAAGATCACCCGGTGAGTTCTCCCGGCCAGGAATGAACTAAACCAGTCCAAGACTGCCACGCTAATCCCGGCATGGTCCTGCAGGCGAGTCACCAACACCTCATGATCGACTGTGTCGAATTCAGCCAAAAGGTCTAGCAGGACCAGTAAGGTCTGATGACCCTAGTCCAATGCCAGATGAAGATCGTCAACCAAGGCCACCAATGCAGTCTCTGTACCATACCCAGGCCGAAACCTGGACTGAGAGGGGTCAAGGAAACCGGTGCAATCAGGTGTTCTTGGAGTTGCCACGCCACAGTCCCTTCAATAACCTTCCCTAAAAAGGGAAGGTTAGAGACCGGCTGATAACTGGCAGGAGCATTAGTGTCAAGAGATGTATGCTGGTACCCTCTGAGACTGACTTCCCTGGGCACCGATCCTGCAAACACTCACACACAGACCCTGCTACAGTGTGGTGAACACAGTTGCCACACTTTGGGCCGGTGGAGGAAAGCAGGGCACACAAATCTGCCCCACTGCAGGAAAACTGGGTGGACGGCCACTGATACAAGTCCCACCACTCCTTGGGACGAGCCGAGAATTTGACCACACACGTGGGCACCCAGCCCTGCTCCATACTCATCCCCTGAGCCACCCATTATCCTCCCCCTGGCCATGGCATGTCTGGATAGAAATGGTGAACCTCATCATGGGGTGAGGCAGTACAGGGACCGGCCACACGTGTGACAGTCCATTATCCCATTTTTGGGCAGCATAATCTCACTTTGGGGCAATGTTAACACATGATGTGTCACCGGCCTTTTCCAGAGTATGTATCATGTGCCAGCCGGGTGCTCGCCCTGGAGCGTGGCTGGGTAAATATCTGGCAAGAGCCGGCCATACAATTAATTGTATTGCATGTTAACGCTGCCCAAAGTGGAATAACACTGTCCAACGTAGGATAACAGCTTGTGTGGTCTCATCCCCTCTTCATGCACTCGGAATATTGGGTAGTTTGTTTGCACATGTAAGTTCATGAGGGATGGGGCTTATTTGCAGATGGGGGGCGCTCCACCCTTGCCGATGTAACCATGCCTCCACAGAGCTCGATGATGTCACAGCTCCCCTTTGGGATGGGGCCTCCCACACCTAGGAAGCCCAACCCAATTTGAGCCCAGTAGAACCTGTCAGGTCTCTTTGCGGTTGAGTCACAAGTTACTACCTCAAAGCACAGACTACACAATTCTGGGCAAAGGCCATTCTTACTTTTGCTTTTGTTGAACCTTTTTTCTACAAAGAGTTGGATAAGTAGCAACCAGCCCCTTTGAATGCTTGTGTAAATCATCTGCTACATGGCAAATCTCTGATTAGATAATAAGCACCTACACATTAAACTAAAGCAAGGGGCTCCCTGAGACAAGCTGCCCTATAGTAAGTGTTTCATGCAGACTTGAGTAAGCAGCAAGGGACAACTTCCAATCCACCAAGGAGTTGGGACGTCCTTATTAGGCATCTGTGCTCTGTGCAGTAATACCAGCTCTGTGCTAGGAATTATGATCTATATATATCAGGGTCTGACCAATAGCTTTTTACTTGCCCAGGGTTCTGCTAAGGACTTCTAACAGAACTGAAAATAGGTAGCACATTCTCTAGCCAGAGGTATTACCTACATTTTTGAATAGCCTATCAGGAGCCTGATCAGTGCCTGAATACCAAGCCGGGCATCCTATTACCCCAAAATACTGAGTATTATCATTACTAGGTCTGAAACTAGGTATTTGGAATTACACCGTTTTTACCAAGCATCCTGGTATTCCACTTGGTTTTACCGAGTACTGAGTAACTGAAGAATCAGCCCTGTATTTGGTATGGTACTTGGTACTCAGTAACTTCTCGACTGAGCAAAGAGGGAAGGGGGGCATGGAGAGTGTGGAATGGGCAGGAAAGGGAGCCAGGGGCATATTCCCTCTTATAGGGGCTTTTCCTGCCACAGTATAAGGGGACTCTAGTCTGTACTCAGAAAAGAACTCTGTAAAATACCAAGTATTTTACTGATTGCTGAGTACTGAGTATTCGACCGCATTACCAAAGACCAGCGGAACACTCAGGCCCGATTCTCAGACACTTGGAAATAATAGCAATTTATTTTTTTTTACTATTGGGTTCAGCCTTAATCACTACCATTTTACTGATGGGTAAACTGGTAAATCAAGACAGGAATCAGAACAGGAAGTAAAAAAAATTGGTACTGGAAATTGAAACATTGATACCAGAAGCCAGAAATTTGGTATGTCAGGTAGCCTTTGGGGTTCTAATCAGATACTGGTTAATACCCAATGTCTTTGGATTTATTTATTTATTTATTTATTTTATTTCTCTACATTTATTAGCCGCCCCTCATGCCTACGGCATCTCGGGGTGGCTTACAGTACCAGAAAACACAACAATAAAATTCAAGACAAATCAATAAAACACTAAAACCCCAACAGTTTTCTTTTTAAAATCAGATTAACCCCCAAACTATCCCACCCTCACACCCCCCTCTCCAAAGGCCTGGGTGAACATCCAGGTCTTGCAGGCTCAGCGAAAAGCCAGCAGACATGGGGCTAGGCGGGCTTCCTCTGAGAGGGAGTTCCAAAGTTGCAGTCTGGCCACCGAGAACGCCCTCTCCATTGTGCCCCCCCCTCTGTTTTACCTGGGGGATCTCCAGAAAGGTGCCCCCGGCGGACTGAAGGGATCGCTCTGAGGCATGGAGAGCGAGGCGTTCCCTGAGGTATGAGGGGCCGAAACCGTGCAGGGCTTTATAAGTCAACACTAACACCTTGAATCTGGCTCAGTACGCTATAGGCAGCCAGTGCAGAGTGTGGTGCACAGGTGTTATGTGCTCCCGCTGACCCGTCCCCATAAGGAGACAGGCAGCCGTATTCTGCAATAGTTACAGCCTCCGAACCAGTATCAAGGGAAGCCCCACGTAGAGTGCGTTGCAGTAGTCTAGCCTCGAGGTGATGAAGGCATGGGTGAGGGTGGCCAAGTCAGGCCCGGAAATGTATGAACGCAGCCTCCGCTCCAGATACAGCTGGCAAAAGGTGGCTTTAGCCACCACCTCCACCTGTCGATCCAGGCGGAGGCCCGAGTCCAAAAGCACCGCCAGACTCTGAACCTTCTGGGCTACGGGTGGACGGACCCCCCCTATAAGGGGAGCCAAAACCTCCCTCGCCCTACCCACTACCATCACCTCCGTTTTGTTGGGATTGAGCTTCAGTCTGCTCTGTCTCATCCAAACCGCCACGGCCTCCAAACTTTGGGAAAGTAACGAGACAGCAGGTCCTAGGTCAGTTGAAAACGGGAGGTACAGCTGAGTATCATCAGCATATTGGTGACAATGCACCCTGAACCCTCTCACGATCTCCCCCAAGGGCTGCATATACACATTAAATAATAGCGGAGGTAGGATCGAACCCTGTGGAACGCCACAGGTCAAGGCCCGGGGGCTTGATGTTTCATCCCCCAGCACCACCCACTGGCATCTCCCCGAGAGGAATGAGCAGAACCATCCAAGGACAGTCCCATCCATATTTCGCAGCCATCTCAGCAGCAGCCCATGGTCCATTGTATCAAAAGCTGCCAAGAGATCTAGCAGGATCAGAAATGTTGAACATCCTCTGTCCATCTCCCGGCAGAGATCATCCACCAAGGCCATCAAGGCCATCTCAGTGCCATAGCCGGGACGGAACCCAGACTGACAAGGTTGGGTCAAGTACTGCAATTTTGATGGGTATATCCATTTTGTGAGTAATTGTTTCAGCTCTAACATCTACAGAAACTCCACAAAGGAAGCCCTCCAATTTCTACTCTCCTTTCAGCCATTGTTCTTTTCTGGTGTACAGCACCTTAAGATAGCATCCAAGGATACAATGAGGCTGACTAGTAGGCAGAGCTGCCTGCTACCTGAGGAAGACAGATATGTGGATATGCTGCCACTGTCCATAATCTCCGTATAAGGTGTGAACACAGTACAATGAGATTCACAGTACATGCCCTGCACTGTGAGGCTCTCAGTACAATCCGCATCAATAATCTCTGTTTAAAGTATGAACACCTTCCTACCCAATGGGTAATCATACTAGTGTGTCACAAAGCTGGCAGTGTAAGATAGTTGCCAAACAATCTTTCCTTGCTATCTTGTAGGGCTGAACAAGAAGAGAATTTTTTTCTTATGAGAAAACTCATGAGTTCGAGAACCAGAACTGAGCTCTCACAAGATCTTGGTCCCAGAGCAAGTTCTCGGGTGAGAAAATAAAATAAAGAAAAAAATCACTGCACATACACAAAATGGCCACCACACTTAACCAAAATGGCGGCAATAGCATCACCACCATTTTGGTTAAGGGTGGTGGCTATTTTGCACATGCGCACATAGACCAGTGGCCATTTTGCATAAGCACAATATTTAAAAAAATTATTATTATTATTTTCTTTTCTCACCCGAGAACTCGTTCCCAGGAGGAACCGATAATCTTGTACACAGTCCTATTTTCCTAATAGGGCTTAATCCTGCAATGTTCAGTATACCAACCTTCCTGCATTTGGCCTAGGCTTTCCACTCCATTTTATGATTCAATCAAGAGATCTATGTAAGATGCCGTCAACGTTTTTGGGTGATAAGAGTCTCTCTGAACTGGTTAAGCTGTGAATATTTATTCATTTTTGCTTAAAGTGTAATAATGTAGAGCTGAAGCAGGTAGCACATTTGCTGCCCATGAAAAATATCTGCATTTTGGGGCAACCCCAGCAGTCACCTGAAAATGTACCTGACTTTCCTGGCCCACATGCTGCTTAGCTGAGCTGGGAACTTCCCAACTAAGCTTTTTCTAAATGGGATGAGGGGAGCAAGCAGGTTTCTTCTCACCTGCATATGCCCCTCTAAATGGGTCCCCAATTCCCCAAATGGGAAAGGGGGTGTGAAAGACCCATTCATACCCCTGATTTGGGTCCCCCTGGGAACAGGGGAGAGATTAGGGGTGTGCACACAGGTGGGAAGAGGCCTCCTCGCTTCCCCGCCCCAGCTCATAAAAAGTCCCCAGCTCAGCTCAGCTCACAGCAGTCCACGGGTCAGGGAGGAGCAGGGAGCAGCAAGCAACCACCGGATCGGAGGAGCAGCAGCCCAGTGATGAGGTGAGACAACCTGGTGAGTCAGGTTGCCCATCAGGTTGCATTCAGAACCAACTGGTGCCACTGCCTGAATGCAACCGGGGCAAGATGGGCACCCCAGATTTGATTGGTTGCCCGACTTGCCTACTATACTGTTGCAGCTGTAATTAGCAGTTGAGGTTCATTTTGCTACACTGATTGATTCAGAAGGTAATATTTCGAATGTTGTTTGTTGTGAGCTGTCTCTATTCCCCGCTCCCATCCCTCTGTGTGTGTGTGTATATATATATATATATATATATATATATATATATATATATATATATAAAGAGAGAGAGAGAGAGAGATGTAGGAGTTAGATTAATTATAGAGATAGATAGAGATAGTGTGTAGTGATTCAGTTTTATAGTGTGTTTGTAGGATTAGGCCTTTGTGTTATTAGATATTCCATTTACTCAACAATATAACAAGACATAAAAATAACAAACGTAAGTGTCTCAGGGCCAAATGATACAAGTACTGAAAATAAAATCTTCAAAATCAGTATTGATATCTATACGGATATCGATATCGATACTGATTTTCGAATGTTCGGCCAAACCGAACTCCACCAAACCGAACAACTGAATCCAGTTCCCGAACTGAACAACTGAACCCAAACTCGCTTTCTGAACTGAATGACCGAACGGCCAAACATCCGAACCACCTTCTATTCTCACATCCCTACTTGGGAAGGGAGAGAGAGGGGCTTTCCCCAAGCAGCTGCCCTGAGGAAGTCACCCAACACCCACGTGTGTCCTGCCAGCTGGGGACCAGGGAAATTCTTGTGTTGCCAGGAAGGCGGAAGCCAGATGCTTTCACTGTCCACTGGGAAGTGCTTCCCTGGCCCCCAGCCACCAGGATACAAGCTGGTATTTGATGACTGACTTCCCCAGGGCAGCTCCTTGGGGAAAGCCCCCCTTCTCCCCGCAAGTTGCTTTGGCTCCAGAAATCAGGGCTGCCCAGAGAGGAGGGTGATATGACCTGCTGCTGCTCAGCTCAGCAAAGGGCAATGGCAGAGCCAGGGTTTCCCCGCCCTTTCTCTCCTATGATCCAGGCACCGTTCTTGAGTTGAACTGAGAGCTCTAAGACTCCCCAGTTCCTCTGAGACCCATGGAGCTTCTGGATGCTGCTAAATATTATTGCATTGTCTTGGAAACCCCAGAGATTATGTTAAACTTGGGTGGATGGCTGGAGATGCTGGCATGCAAAAAAGCCCCAATGATCTCCTCCTTTACCACCACCACCCGGTTCAGCTGCAAAACTTGAAGGGAGCAAGCACTTTAAAAGGATTACAAGTCTGATGAGGGCCATCAGGCCTTGGGAAGGAAGAGGAAGTGTAGCCCCCCAAAGTGATCTGTACACCATGGCATCATGGATCTAATGCAGCTACTTAAGGAGCTCATCTCTCACCTATGACAGCCTTGGTGAACTGCATAGAGGAGACTTGGTATTCATTCTGGAAATCCTTAGTGCAGGCGAACTTACTCGTATCACAATTGCAGGGTTGGGTACTTGTAAGCAGGCTTTGCTGAAGTGGGGAGGAGGACATGGGGAGGGGGTGCTGTGTTGAGATGGAAAAATGGGAGGTGCAAAAATGAGAGATGCTTGTTTGAATGGGTTTGCAAAGCTGAGGAAGGTTAATAGCAGTTCCCAATGAAGGGGATCCTGATAGTGCCCCACAGTATGCTTCCTTATCTATTTAGACAGCCTGGGTGCTTCACTTCAAGCACATAGTTGAGAAGCGACCGCCCACCCAACAAACACCAAGGGGGAACTTCGCAGCATCTGGGGTAGAACCTTGCTTCAGTGCCATTGTGGAAAAAGTGACTTGGATTTCCTGTTGTTGTTGTTATGTATACATTTATATCTCATGCGTCTGTTTTTATATAGCAATTTGCATGTATGGCCCCTATGTTTTCTACGGGTAATCAGAGGTTAGAACTTTCACAGACAGCAGAAGTTCATACTAGTGTACATGGTGCACTAGTTAAGTGGAGAGCTTTAATCTTCAGTTTCTATGTTGTTGTTGTTGTTTTATTATGGCTGAAATCTACTATATTCTTTAACTGGAGGTTTTTTGTTTTTAAATTCATGTGCACCTTAAGTGTTTACTTGATCCGGAGGTTTTTTGTTGGTAATTTTTCTGAAACTGGAGGGTTTTTGCCTTTGCATTTGTGCTAGCCTTAACTAGTCTCTTAAACCGGAGGGTTTTTATTGATAAATAATTATTATATTGGCTACAAACCATGTGAATCCAACACAACCTCTTTATATGTAGATCAGGGTCTGCTGTAACCTTCGCGTTTTGGCCTAAATAAGAGCTCTGTAAAACCTGGAAGCTTACACATTAGCAGAAGCTGCAGCAATAAAAGGCATCATCATTACTACTTTCTCTCTCCTACTCAAGATCAACATGGCACCACAATGTTGAAACTTCCATTCTATTCTGGATTGGCAAACCTTTTCTGTGTGGGGGTAAGACAGGAGATTCAATAGTGGCTAGAGGGCCACACACGCAGAAGAAAGTGATGGTGGGAGCTCTGGTGGTCCTCACCAATCAGATGAGAAGGGGGAAGCAGAAGTCCCTTCCTTGTCTGCCTGTCATACAAGCTATAGCTTCAACCTCTGCTTGGTTGGGGGAAAGATGGTGCTGGAACTCACACACTGGTAGGAAGCAGCGGTGGTGCAAAGGTAGCCATTTACTACTCAACATGAATTCACGTTTTTTGGGGAACCTTGTCAAGCATTCACACAATTTTCTGCCTTAAGGTTTCTTTTCACCCATTTGTCACTTCTGATATTTCAGCCGGGAAATTTCTGACATCCTTACAACCCTCTGATTGACACTTTCATCACTATGATGAAAATGCCAAACAATTTCCTGACGAATGGATACATGTTCTCTAAAAGACGAGAAAGCGGTAAATGGGTCATTTTCAGTAAAAATGGCATTCACTGTGAATCTTCATTTCAGCTGTAATGGGAAGCAGTAGGGATTTGGATGGCAAATAGACAGCAGGGGACAGGGATAGCCTGACTCCCCAAAACTAGTCAAGCCAAACCTGGATAGCAATCAGCCAGAAAAGCCCTCTGCCCGCTTCCCTTTCTACCCTAAAGCTCATTGGAACAGCGCCAAGTCAATACCATCCCTGTGGCATCACTCCAATTTTTGTAATTTATTTATTTATTTATTTATTTAAACATTTTATATTCTGCCCCTTCTGCCAAAGGCAGCTTGTGGCAGTTTACAATATATAAAAATATAAAAATACACAAAAATAAATAAACAAAAAAATTAAAAACATAAAAAAACACCTATAAAAATCTATAAAGCTCTTCACAACTTTTCTCCCCCCTACTTCTCTGCATTAATTTCCCTCCGTACTCCAGTCCGTGAACTCTGCTCCTCCTCTGTCCCCTCTCTTGCCCTCCCTCGCCTCCCCATCTCCCCTAACCACCTTCGTCCCTTCTCCCTACCTGCCCCCCATGCCTGGAACTCCCTCCCTGGCCACAGCCACCTCACCCCCTCCCTTCGTACCTTCCAATCCCTCCTCAAGACCCACCTCTTCTGCTTTGCCCTCCCCAACTCCTCGCTCCCCTCACCTAACTCCTGCTGACACCCTCCATTTAGTATAATCTGTTACCTGAGGTCTGTGTACTCATATCCTCACCACATGGACCATCCAGACATCATTCTTGATGTAACCAAGCCAAGCACATGCACCTGGGACCTCGCATCTTCATGACTGTTACACTCCTTGTCTCTCCCTCTGTTCCCCTTCCTTCATCCCCCCCGTCTCTCTGATTGAAAGCCCTAGGGCAGGGACCATGTCTATTCCATTACTTTGCAAAGCGCCAGGTACATTGCTGGTGCTATATAAATGCT
>QEPC01012362.1:11607119-11619157 GCA_003113815.1 Sphenodon punctatus
ACACGAGACGCTGCCGCCGAATACGCGCATGCGCGGCCAACGCGCATCCATTTCCGTGCGCGAACTGACCGGGTCGGCGATCGAGGCTGGTCATACGCGGCCGGAAATGGATGCGCGTCGGGCCGCACATGCGCGTATTCGGCGGCAGCGTCTCGTGTGGAATGGGCTGCCGGCTTTTTTGAAAACAAGCGCGGGCGCCGCCGCGCTCGTCTAAAAACGGCCGAAGTTGTGCATCAAGGCACACACCCAGACTCCGAACCTGGGCAACCAGTGGGGGGAAAATCCCATCAATGATGGGGGACACCCACTGCCTTCCCCACCAGCATCACCTCCATCTTCTTGGGATTCAACTTCAGTCAATTAGCCTTCATCCAATCCCCCACAGCCACCAGACATCGTGTACACACAGAGACTGTGGGGTCTGGGTCAGATGAAAAAGAGAGATAGAGTTGAATGTCATCAGCATATTGATGACATTGGCAACGAACTCCAGAACTCCTCACGACCTCACTCTGTAGCTGGATATACACGTTGAATAGGAGAGGGGACAGAATGGAACTCTGCAGGACTCCACACAAGAGGTTCCAAGGAGATGAAAAATAGTTCCCAAGCACCACTCACTGAGTTCCTCTGGCCAGGAATGAGCAGAACCATTTGAGAACAGTCCCGCCCACCCTGGTATGGTCCTGCAGGTGAGTCAGTCACCAACATCTCATTGTCAACAGTATCAAAAGCAACTGGCAGATGTAATAGAACCAGCAGGGTCGAGCAACCCTGATCTAATTTACGGTGAATGTAGTCGACCAAAGCCACAAGCTCCAATGAGCTTTATGGAGATCTGTAATTGGTGCAGGATTTATGGATTAATCTGTAATTGCCATTTTGGGACAGTTACAGATTAATCCGAACTCATAAAGCGCATCCCTAATAAATAGCAGCCACAGGAAGACCCAAAGGCCAGATTTGAAGAGAATTCAGTTGTGTTTGCCACAGGCCAAACATTCCCGAGCCTTCTTTATTGAGAACAGCTTGGTTCCTCTCCCCTACTTTTGATACCATTCATTTGGAATAATAATGGAAGGGGGGGCTGAGTAAGAGTTTTTTTCCCTGCATATATGTGGAATTTTTAACTGTTTTAACTGTTTTATTGTTTTTATATTTGTCGTTCACCACCGCGGGCTGCCCTGTGGGCAGGAGGGGAGGGATAATTTTTTTTATATAAATAAATATAAATATATAAATAAAAATGATCCTAACCTATCTGATTATCCTAACCTATCTGGTACAAATACATCCTACTGCAGTAGCTTTGTACTGAAAATATATAATGATCTGTAATGGGGAGGATTTTTATGAACTGGGTTTGTTTTGTAGCATTTAATATCTTACCAACAGGTCCTCCATCAATCAAACTAAGGTTTTAAAGGAAGAACCAATTCTGACATTTGTTAAGCAGGTCAGTGATAAGACAATTAACTCTCTCTCCTTGGTCTCCAAGGTCTGAATAAAATATAGCCCCATTTTGATTAGAAGCACTGTTTCTTCCCAGCATGCACATATCTTAAAATAGACTAAGAAAATACATACAGCCTTGCAGAATTGTTAAAGAAAGCATTGAACAGAATGAAGTCAATTACTGTAATACAATCTTCCCCTTGCCTTCTCAGGGAATACAACAGTTCGTGGATTCATATTGTGTCATTCCAATTTTATTAGACATTCTGCCAAAAGAAGCACTAAAGTTACTTACCCTTTTGAAATCATGTGATGTAACTTAGATAGCAAACTACCTTGTATGTGATTGGACAAGCCATGACCTCCTTATGCAAGAAAATTCCTGTGGAACTAGCGTCACAAATGGAACGAGGCAGTACAAATCCCAAGGAAGTTTCTACCCAATTCCCACCAGAGAGCGTAATCCAGTGGAAAGAAAACATGCTTAGAACTCAGGAGACCAGGGTTCTGCTGCATGACGTTTGACAAGTTCTTTCAGCACTCTGTGCCTTGTTTCACCAATGTTTTCAAAACTCTACAGAATTTAAACCCTCTGTGGTGCCAATTCTAGGGCAGAAATGCATAGTATTTATTCTCTAGTATTTTTGAGGGAAGTGTGTGCCTGAGTTGCCTGTGCACATGTGTACACGCACTGCATGTGCTGCACATACTGGTTTGTGGGGCTTGGGATTAGCACCACCACATGTGCAAGAAATGAATTGGCCTCTATGAAATCTGTTTGTCCCAATGTCTTTTTCAGATGTTTTGCTCAAGTAATATATGCAGGATCAATCTTATGTTTAGAGGATTTAATGGGGAAGACTAATAATCAGAGCCAGTTGAATAATATTAATCAAATAATTTTTTTCAATTAATTCATGGGAACTTAAAAATAAAGTTGTCACTGAATATTTTTTTCTCTTCTGTTTATTCAGCTTGTAGAGCTGAGTGAAAAATGCTCAAACATTAGTCAGTCATGTATAATATGCACTGATAATCTCTCCCATTGTTTCACTGACTTCATTGATAAATATATGCAGATTCTTCAAGCAGTAATAAAACATTACACTTGCATAGAAGAGTACCATTCATCCTACGCTCTCAAAGTCCTTGGAAAACAAATAATCTTTACAGCACTCCAAACGTGATTGTATTAGCATGTTAATGGCACTGACCACCTTTTTCTTTGGAAACTTGAAAACGAGGATGCTTTTGTTCACTTCTGGTGGCTCTTTGGCTGGAAATGACCAGACAATTCCTCCAATTCAGATGGATTAGAGTGTTAGGAATTTACCTGATTTCCCTGCCAAGCACAATTCCCAATTGGGATCTTGGTCACCCACACCACAAATGAAACGGGTACAACACTATTGGGTAATTGGGTACAACACTATTTTATTCTTAACCATACAGATAACATACCATCAACCCAGTTCTTGGGTAGATCTAGCCCTGTCTACTCAACACATTAAAAATACACGTTTCTTACGTGTCCTGCAGACCACAGTGGCGAGCGTTGGTTTGGAGAGGTTGGTACAGGTGCGAGCCTGGGGGTCCATACCCGGAAGAGGTGCCCCTTGTATCTGGATCTTTTGAGAGCGATGATAAGGATCAACAGTCCAGTGGCTCACTGCAAAGCTAGTGGCCAGTAGCGCTGAAGATATTTTGCCATGGTTTTATAGTCCTCTGGGCTGGAGAATGTTATTGTGATGCTTGTTCCTGCGTTTGGGTGACCTCTGGGCAGGAAGGCATTGTTGCAGGGCCTCACGCTGTTATCTCGTGGGTTTCTGCTGACCACATTCTTATGCACATCTCAATCTTTATCTCTTTAGAATATCCAGGTCCCATCCCTCCGGGAGAGACTGGATCTTCTGTGCTTCAGGATGAGATTAGGGTCTTCCTCACACACCCTGGTGCCCTCAAGGCTGTTAGCTAGCTGATATTATTATTATTATTATTATTATTATTAACAAACATTTATATAGCGCCAGCAGTGTACCTGGCACTTTACAAAGTAATAAAATAGACACGGTCCCTGCCCCTAGGGCTTACAATCTGAGAGACAGGAGCTGGGGGAGAGACTTAGGAAGGGGAACAGAGGGAGAGACAAGGGGTCTAACATTCATGAAGATGCGAGGTCTCAAGTGCACGTACTTGGCTTGGTTACGATGAGAATGACAGCAGGCAGGTCCATGTTGCAAGGATAAGGGTAAACCGATCGTAGGTATAGGAATAGTGGCTCAGCAGGATAAAGAGTCAGACAGAGCAGAGCGAAAGAGGTGAGTTTTAAGGAGAGATTTGAAGGTATGAAGGGAGGGGGCAAGGCGGATGTGGACAGGGAGGGAGTTCCAGGCATGGGGGGCAGCAAGTGAGAAGGGACGAAGGCGCTTAGGGGAGCAGGGAAGGCGTGGAAGGGTGAGAGAAGGGACAGAGGAGGAGCGAAGTGCACGGGCTGGAGTATGGAGGGCGATAAGTGCAGAGAGGTAGGGGGGAGCAAGGTTGTGAAGAGCTTTATAGGTGAAGACTAGGAGCTTGTGCAGGATTCGTTCAGGAAGGGGAAGCCAGTGAAGCGAAGAGAGGAGGGGCTGCACATGGTCGAAGCGACTGGCGAGGTAGATGACCCTGGCAGCAGAGTTTTGGACAGAGATGAGGGGAGAAAGGTGAGACCGGGGAAGGCCAGTGAGAAGGAGGTTACAGTAATCGAGGCGAGAGATGACCAGAGCATGAACAAGAGTTTTGGCAGACGAGACAGAGAGAAAAGGGCGAATCTTAGCAATGTTATGGAGGGAGAAGCGACAGGATTTAGCAACAGAGTCAATGTAGGGTTTAAAAGAAAGGGCTGAGTCAAAGATGAAGCCTAGGCTACGGGCTTGGGGGACAGGCAGGATGGTGACTCCATCAATAGTTATTGACAGTGAGGAAGGAGAGGAAGGATGAGGGGGGAAGATAAGGAGTTCAGTTTTAGCCATGTTGAGTTTGAGTTGACGTTGAGACATCCAGGTAGAGATGTCAGAGAGACAGTTGATGAGACGAGCTTGAACAGAGGGAGAGAGAGAGGGAGTAGAGAGATAGAGTTGAGTGTCATCAGCATAGAGGTGGTATTGGAAGCCATGGGAGGCAATGAGTTTGCCTAAGGATGAGGTATAGATCGAGAAGAGGAGAGGGCCAAGAACAGAGCCTTGAGGAACACCAACTGAGAGGGGGAAGGAGGAGGAGGCGGAGTTGGAGAGAGACACATTAAAGGAGCGGTCAGAGAGGTAGGAGGAGAACCAGTTATGGACAGAGCCACAAAAGCCAAGGGAGTGAAGGGAATCCAGCAAGAGTGAGTGGTCAACAGTATCGAAGGCAGCAGAGAGATCAAGGAGGACAAGAATGGAATAGAGACGTTTAGATTTAGCCACCAGAAGATCGTTGGTGATCTTAGCGAGAGCAGTTTCAGTAGAATGAAGGGGGCGGAAGCCAGATTGGAGGGGGTCAAGGGAGGAGTTGGAGGATAGGAAGTCAAGGCAGCGGGAGTAGACAACACGTTCAAGCAGCTTGGAAGCAAAAGGAAGGAGTGAGACAGGACGATAGCTAGAAGGGTCAGAGGGGTCAAGAGTGGACTTTTTGAGAATAGGAGAGACTGTGGCATGTTTGAAGGCAGAAGGGAAAGAGCCAGTAGAGAGGGAGAGGTTGATGATGTGCAGGAAGGAAGGGGCGACAGTGGGAGTAATGGAGGTGAGGAGGCGGGAAGGAATGGGATCAAGGGGGCAAGTGGAAGGGTTGGAGGAGGAGAGCAGAGAGGAGATTTCCTTAAGGGAGGCAGGGGAGAAGGAGGACATGAGAGAAGGAGGGGGAGGAGGGAGAGGGGTGGGAGTGGGAAGAGAGGAGTGGGAAGCGATGTCGAGGCGGATCTTGTCTATCTTGGAGGTGAAGAAGGAGGCAAGATCCTGAGCAGAAAGGGAAGAAGGAGGGGGAGGACAGGGAGGCTTGAGGAGGGAGTCAAAGGTAGAGAACAGGCGGCGAGGGTCCCGAGAACAGGACTCAATGCGGGAGGCATAGTAGTGTTGTCTAGCAAGGGAGATAGCAGAAGTAAGGGTGGAGAGACAGAATTTGAAGTGAAGGAAGTCAGCGTGAGAATGGGATTTGCGCCAGAGTCGTTCAGCAGCACGAGTGCAAGAACGGAGGTGGCGGATACTAGGGGTGAGCCAAGGACGGGGGTTGTGGGAGAAGGCAGGGCGGGAAGAGAGAGGGGCATGGGAGTCAAGTGTGGAGGAGAGAGAGGCGTTGAGAGCAGAGACAGCGGAGTCAGGGGAGGAGGAAGAGAAGACTGTAGGAAGAAGGGGAGAGAGAGAGGAGGCAAAGTCCAGGGGATCAATAGCTTGAAGGTCACAGAAGGGGCATAGAGAAGGGGAAGAGGAGGGGGAACAGTGGGAAATGTTGAAAGAGGCAAGGAAGTGGTCTGATATAGGATGAGGATCGAAGGAGAGATCAGCAACAGAGCAGTTTCTAGTGAGGACAAGATCAAGAGAATGGCCATTAGTCTTGCATCAGTGGGGGCATCATCTGCTGAGTATCACTGGTGTTATCTTATGTTTATGCATTCTCTTGCCCTGTTTACTTCAACTTTGCCAAACAGTCTCTCTCCTTCTCCATGAGGCATCACTGTGATCTGAAATACATATTTTTACTACTGGTTACATTCGATCTAACATTACTATACATACATGTACCAATACTGAATACATAAAATAACAATAAATCATAACAACTGCATTAATTAGGCTATAATCCTTTCATAACAAGAGTGATGGGCATGCTATAAAATCAGTGTGGCAATGTGGCCAGGAAAGGCTACCACGCTCTGGGTTTGTCCTGAAGTCTCCAAGTTTTGACTTATCTTGAATCAAAACAGCATCAAAATTCCCTGTTCTTCTTTGTGGATTGAAGTGCCATTTCTGAATAGGGCCGAGCATGCTCAGAAAGCACCATTCAGGCCCTTTCTGAGCATGCTCAGTTGTTGTTGTTTTATTTTCAATTTACAACCGGGGAAGAGGCCACACATTGTGCAGACCCCTCCAAAAGGCAAGTAAACCACCCCATATCCCCCTGCTTGGCCACCCCTAAGCACCTTATTCCTGACCACCCCATTCCCTGGCCCCTATTGGCCTATTCCAGAGGAAGCAGGGGCCTAGCGCTGGCCTCCGTTCCCTGCTTCCCTGCCCTCTGGCCCCCTTCTCTGCACTCGGCCGAGGATTGGCTAAGTTCTGAAGTTCCGGGGCCCTTCCTTGGAACTTCAGATCTTGGGAAATCAAGACTGAATGCACTGGTCCTCTGTGTTTCCTGAAGAAAACCAAGGACCAAATTTCATCACTAAACACCAGTGCACCACACAGCACTAAGTTTTCAGCACAGAGTAATGGTATACATTATCTGATAATCTAGACCAGCATATACTGGAATTGTACACTGGCATAGCTTCCTTCAAGTCAGTCGACTACATTGAATAACACCAGGAGGACATGTTCAAGACTCTCTTTTTTATTTTACTTGTTTATTTATTTAAATTTATACCATGCCCTTCCTAAATGGCTCAGGGCAGCTTGCAAAATTTTTGCAGGCATAAAATTCTAATGGGCAAGTTTGTTTGTCTGAGGGGTGTATGAATAAGGCATATGGGATTTACATTTTAGGGTTGTAAAACTGACTCACATTTTGGAAATAAGCTCTAGAACAAAAACTCATATCCATTGTACACGGGGAATGCAGAAATATTGAAAACTTCTCATCAGCTAAATAAAGCTGCATTTTTCCCCTTGATTCAACATTTAATTACATTGGAGCTAATTATTAGCACTCATGATAACTAGGCGATGCAGCAGAAGCCCATCTCTGAAAATGCAAATGCGCAGTAAACATTTTTTCTCTAATGTGCTCCTTTTTTATTAGTTTTATGATGATTGCTTGTCCTACATCCATTACCCTTTTACATTTTTCTTTTTGTTTTGATGAGCTTTAATTAGCAGGAAATCTGTCTTGATTTGCTGATTAATTATCATGAGCAGTTTCAAAGAAAGGGTCATTGTTTCAAACATGCAGAAAACCACATGTAATGTACACTAAAAGGCAAGGCTCCAAAGTCAAGTTGTCTGTTTTCATAAATGGTAGTCCTAACCAATTCAACATAAACATTAATTCTTATGTTTTGACAATTCTGCACCTTTCTTGAAAAACAAAACAAGGGATCATGGTGGGTAATGCCATTTTCAGACAATTGCACACCGGGTGCTTTTTATTTAGCCCTCAGGGTAGGAAATTGAAAATGTTTCAAGCAAATGAAGCTGGCTAGTTTCTCCCCCACAAAGATCATAGCTTCAAATATCTCTTATAGAGCAGAAATTGTTATCCTCTCTGCTATCCGTTAACCAATCTGATCTGTGGTATTGGCTCCCCTCTGCCAAGGAGCGGCTACCAAGCAGTATCCATTTATTGTTTGGCGAGTGTACATTGGATGAAAACAAATAAGATGTCAGCAAGGTGCCTCCCCGGCCTGCTCCGAGTGGGTAGGGCCACTGTACTGCAGCTGCCACTCCTTGGGTTGGTGGGGAGGGCTGTTTACATGAGCAGCTCGGCCCCCATAACCCAGGTATGGGGGCTGCCATCACAACTCCCTCCACACCACCCAAGGAACTCTCCACATGGAACAGGACTCCTGGAACTCTGCTACTCAGCAGAATTGGGCCCCAGGAAGAGCTGCCGCAAAACGAGTGGGATTTTTTCTTTCTGTTAGCTCCATGTTTTGTGGCAATCTGTTTTCATGTATTATTATATTTATATTTATGTATTTTATATTTATATGTTTTTTATACTTTGTTAGCCGCCCCGAGCTGCCTTTGACAGAATGGCTTGCGGGGTACTAAATGCAATAAATAAATAAAAATAAAATGACTAAAAACAGCTGATTGGGGGTGCTCCTCAGAGCCGGGTTGATATGAGCACCCGGCTTGCCAAAAAGCCGATTGGCAGGGGTTGGAATAGCACTCTCAGCTGGCCCACCTAACAGCTGATGGGGGCCTCTGGAGAAGCATGCTCAACTGTTCAGCAGGCTGGCTGAATGCACTCCTCCAGGCTGGCCACTATGTTCAGCTGTTCGGCAGTCCAAGTGAGCACACTCCTCCAGCACCCTCTCCCCCGATCAGCTCTTCGGTGGGCCAACTGAGCACGCTCCTCTGGACCCAATCCTGGTACCTCACCTCATGGTGGGGTTGAGCAGGGTCAAACAAGCGGGAAGCTGGGTAAGCCTTAGCCTGGGCTGCATTGCTGACCTTCCCCCGATGATGCATCCTGTAGCACCTGGCCACCCGCTCTGAGGTTGTAGTTGGCAAACATCTGGCAGAGACCTAACTGACAAGCTAGTCCTGGGCTAACGTGGGCTACTCTCTCATTTGTTTTCACCCATTGATGCGTAATACCGCAGTGTGCCATTTACCATATTGCCATTTACTGTTTGCCCATAATTCCTTTTTCTTGTTGACCTCTCCTTCCCTCCGCCATCAGACCTGGCCTCAGACTAGTAGCAATAATGTTCACTTAGGGACTGGTAATGCAATAACAATAGTTATTGCATTACCAGTGACCAGCTCGGGGCTCCAAAAGCAGCACGGAGGTGGCCAATCCCAGCAGGAAGATGTGTCCATTCCCCCCCCCGATGACTGTGGGGACTGGTTGGTACAGGGGGTAGGGCTTTGCCATTTGTCCCATGAGAGGCCAGGGAACAGCTCATTTCCCCCCCCTTGCAGGGCCAGGACCAAGGCCAGGACCAGGGCCAGGGAAGCCTCTCTTCCTAGCCGCTCCCCATAATACCAGGGGCGGCCGCATGGAGGAAAGACAGTGGCCAGCTTGGGGCTCCAGAAGCAGAACGGAGATGGCTGCTCCTGGCAAGAAGATCCGCCCCCCTCCTGATGACTGTGATGACTGGTTGGTACAGGGAGCGGGGTGTCGCCATTTGGCCCATGAGAGGCCAGGGAACAGCTCAATCTCCCCCCCACACCCTTGTGGGGGCGGGGCCAGGGGAGTCTCTCTTCTGGGCCACTCCCCATAATACCAGGGGCAGCCACATGGAGGCACGTGTCGGGAGCACGGCTCGAAGGGGCATGATCAAAGGGGTTTGCCCTTTGGTCGTGCCCCTTTGGTTGAGTCGGGAGATTTGGGAGGAGGGGCTGTCGATGGGATTGTGTAATGTGAATGTCGGCTGATGTGAATTGTGGGAAGGCCTCCCTCTCTCTCCAGTGAGAGTGGGGTTGAGAGATGTCCCCTGGTGGCAGCAGGGAACAGCTTGAGTGTGAAGTAGGTGTAGAGAGTTTTTCGGATATGTGTTGGGCCAGGAATGTTAGACTTGATAACAGCTGAGGGGGATAGGAGGTGATTAGGATAAACTTGTGTTACTGGTAAGGGGGAGGGATGTGTTGTTTTTTGCAGTACTGGATCCCCTGCATGGGATATGGACCCCAGTGCTGCTGTTATTTTGTACTAATTTGATTGTTTGGGGTTCCCCTGTGTGGGATAAACCCATTTATTGTATTTATTTATGATTGTGAGCCGCCTCGAGTCACCTTCGGGCTGGGAGAGTGCGGGATATAAATTAAATATGAAATGAAAATGAAATGAAATAATACAGTAAACTGGTTTACCCATTGTAGTATTAGCCGGTTATTTAGTTTGTTGGTTAGATTCATGATTATCTGTTAACAGCCAGATAATTGGCAAATAGTGGATATTATTAACCATGGATATTCCTTTCAGCTCTAATATCTTACTCTTATCCACATTCTTATCCACATTTTGGTGCTGGATTTCCATTCAGGATAATTTTATTTTGGGTGGAGACATTCATTAGATCTTTTGCCATATCAAGAAGTCCATCTCTGGCCAGACTTAATCAAGGGTTATGTATATTTTCAGCATTCACATTCCAATTGAAGGGGACCCAGTGTTGAATTTTTAATGCAGTTTTCTTCCTCCAAAATGACTAAAGTTAACAATAAAAAGAAAATAAATAATAAGATGGTGTGAAAACCTCTTTCCCTATCAACTCTTGTGACTACTTCACTTGTGTGCAGGAAGATAAACTCAGGGTATTTTCAAAAGTGACACTACCACACTTAGTCACATTTTTCCACACTTAACCCCACCCTGGGGTCACAACCACAGTCACTTCTGTTTGGTGGTGGCCAGATGTTCACACGTTTTGCCCCGAACTGTGGTAGCAGTTACCACCGGTTGTGATCATGGAAAATCATGGGGAACAGTCGGTGGTAAGCACTACCACGGTTTGGGACAAAGTTCGGTAAGGCACACCGTCATGTCTGTTAAGCCATTACCCCCGATTGGGTCTAAGTGTGGTAGTGTCACTTCTGAAAATACTCTCAGTCCTCAGAAGATTAGCATTCTTTTGCTAGAGTAACAAAAAGTGGAAAGAAGACATAGGTCACATGTTGAAATGTCACTTCTGTAGACTTCCTGCGAATAATTCCTGAAGGTTACAGCAACACAGATCTCAGTTGAGAATGAGAGGCTCATTCATGGCACAGTTATGAAGACTGCTGATCATGCGAGCCTACTCTATCAAAACAGTTTCCTGACTTGAGTAGTCTCGTCTAAATCAGGCTACGGTCTGTGTACTCTTTTAGGATCAAGCTGTCAATAATGGATGTAAGGAAGATTATAGAGGATTTTACAAATGGGAAAGTTGTCATTCTGAGAAATGAACGGAATATCGTTAAACCCAGGCTGCTGAAGTTGGACTTGGAGACCCCAAGACTATAACTTGGTGGGATCCTGCCAGTGCTAGTGCTGTTTGGATCACAGTCCAGTCCAGTCAATAATCATGCAAATAAATAAGTATTTGGAAAATCAGGACACAAAATTCTATTTAAGCACCTAAATTAGAGACAGTTGGTGCTGACAAATTCTGTGGGGTTGGAGGAGCTGAAACCTGGGATGGGGGGGAATACACAATATAATCCCACCACAATGGCCCATAGGTACATCTCACAGCCCTTCTCAGCCTCCAGCCCCATCATATATGTGCAATTCGTCTCTGATCCATGCTCCTGCGGAAGAAACCAAACCTGTTTTCTCAATCCTGGAAGCAGCCGTTCTGCTTCTGCTACTGTCTGAGAACTCCAGTGACTGGAGATGAATCCAAGATAGCCCTGGGCAGCTATGAGCAGCATATAACACAGCAGCCTAGGCTTGGGAACTGCAAGCAGGTACAGACCTAGAGCTTGCTCACAACTACCCAGAGCTAGCTTGGATCCAACTCCAGACTTTGGAGTTCCCAGGTAGTAGGATTTGCTAGCAGGGCTGAGCCACATTAGCGCCAATAGATGAGCCACCACTGATTTAAATAAATCCCCTTCGCCGCCAAAATGGCGGCGACGGGTAAATTGTCGCGTCCCCACCTCTGGGAGAGACGCAGAGGCGTGGCCTGGCTTCGAGGCTCGTTAGAGAGCCTCGCTGCCTGAATGCTGGTTGCTGTGGCAACCGTCCAGAATCGAGGCAGC
>QEPC01012362.1:11619257-11652078 GCA_003113815.1 Sphenodon punctatus
ATTTAATAAAGAGTGCGGCCAGTTTAACACCACGTAAGTCTCTGTGTCTCATTGGGTGCGTCGACAAATATCCTGTTTCTCAGATGGACTCAAGTCACTGGGTTTTTTTTATGCCAAAGTAAGGACGGAAGTACCTCATAACTTTGAAACTGCCGGTGTATATGACAGGAGTGGGCAAAGTTCCCAATCCCAAGAGCCAAATACTAAAGTCTTCAATTGACTGAGAGCCAAAAGACACACATACACACATGTGTGTGTGTGCCCCTTTGATGCGTCTCCCAGGCTGAACCTCACCCCTTCCCACCTCTCTGTAGTCCTGGTAGCTGTGATTCAGCTGCTGGTACTTGACTGCAACAAAGTAAAACACATGGGGAGCATTAAGAGAGTGTGAGATCTGAGACTGGTCCTAGCCAAAAGCCACACTTAAACTGCCCTAGAGCCGCATGTGGATCCATTCCTGAGCCACAGTTTGCCCATTGCTGGTATATGCTTTCTCATCAGTAAGTGGCCAAACTAGGAAAGGAATCCAAGAGTGTGAAACCTGCTTCATTGGGTGTTTTCACACAGAAGTGGGGGTGCTTGCTTCCTGAGCAGGGGTGCACCCCTGCATTTGCATCTGCCCACTTGCAGCCCTGCCTGAGTCAGGTTTAAATGACCCGGTGGCTGCCGCAGCCCATGGTCCACCCACCTGGTGGCACCCTCCCCCACACCACAGTGTTGCGGGTTGATTGCCCAACGTTCTAGGCTGCTGCCTGCAACTCTGTGGCACTTCCCAGAGCAACCTCCATGCAAGAGCAGAGCTACAGCGACCGTCTGTCAAACAAATGGACACCAGCCCTGCCTTTGACTGGTGCCCCAAGTTTGGGCTTTCCACTCTGAAGGCAGTGCTCCTGGCTGTTCCAAAGCACCACTGGCAGGGCTGTCCTGGAACAGGCACAGTCTTCCCCACCTCTGCTCCACCTGCACATCCGGTGGGGTCTTTAAATGGACAGGATATCCATGGGCGAGGTGGAGGCACAGGCATGGGTGCTGTCCATCTGAAGACACCCAATGTCTTCTGCTCTGAACTTTACACACTGCCACTTCTAAATGTGAGAGCATTTTGAGTCTGTTTGCAACACAAAACCAATCCAAACGTCCCCCCTCCTTGTACAAGTTCCTGGGAACGTTCCACATTAATATCAAGTGGAAAAAAATTTCTTCTAAGATTGATGTAGAAGGAACAAAGGAAAAATACTGCAAAGGTGCTTCAGTAGCACTGAGTTTGATTTTACTGCTAGCGCTTTTCCTGAGGTGACACTAATTACATTGTAAGTGGCTGCGTATGTACAGCATCAGGTAACGTAATATAATTAAACGTTTGTCCTGAATATACTCAGAAATGTAGGTAAAGGGCTTGTCTGTGAAGTCAGTCATGCGGCTTGGTTAATTACTGTAGAACATCAATAATGTAAATGTTCTCTTATGGCGAGTTAAACTTACTGTTTCACTTTATTGATAATGCATAAACATCCTTGTTAACCAGCTGGGCAGTTTGGATTACAGTGATAGCCTTGGGTGGAGTTTGGACCTACATTGCTATAACCACCTAGTGGCAGAACTTCTTGTGTGGATGAACTCTCCATGCAGAAGTTCTTTGGTGATTTATGTTTTGTACTCTGTCTGCAAATATTCTTCTCCTATTTGTAGCATGTTTCAAACTCATGTTTAGCTCATATCTCCTATCTCCCTAGTGGAGGGATAGACAGTGCTGAGGGTGCTGAGGGCTGGTGCTGAGGGCTGGATAGGCAGGGGATTATGGGCTAGGACAGGGGTGGGACACTTTGAAAATTAATATATTTCTAAGGGCATACAAGTAAGGAGCAGGGAGCGGAGGGTCCAGATCATGGATCTGTGCCCCTATCCATGTGTGCATGCCCTCAACACTGTTCCTTTCTCCTGAAATCATTTTTTCTGTGCTTGTGGGTAGGAACTGGATCGAGGGGCCAGATACAGGAACTGCAAAGGTGTAACATAAAAACTAGCTGTAAGATGTATTTGGCCCCCGGGCCTGAGATTCCCCATCTCTGGGCTAGAAGGTGAGAGGGATGAGGGTGCTGGGGATCAGAAGCCTGAATTTGAGAAGGATTGAGGTGCTGGGGACTAGAGAAGCTAGAAACAAGGGTGTCACTGTAATAGGAGCAGGTGGTGCAGGTGCACCACGACCCATCTTATTGGGGATGTGGATGCATACCCTGACAGTAGCTCCCTGCTGCTGGGGAAAGGCCCCCCTTCTATTTCCTGCACCAGAGTCCATTCTAATCCAGTTTACAGTCTTGGCTGGTAGGGATGGGTGAACAGATCGCGGTTTGGCTTCGGCCATTCGGTTTGGCTGCGTTCAGTTTGGTCGTTGGGTTAGTTCGCCAGGTTCGGGTTCAGCCATTCGGTTTGGCCGTTCGGCTGTTCGGGAAATGTTTTGTTATTGGGTTTTTTCGTTTGTTTGTTATATTTTTTTTGTTTTTTTATTTGTTTTTATATTTGGTTTTATATGTTTTTATATGGGTTTTTTATTTAATTTTTTATCTAAAATTATATCTATCTATCTACACTAAATCTAACTGCTATTAACTATTCTGAATGCTATACCAAATGGATTATCTAATAAGTACACAGGTCTACTCCTACAAACACTAAAACTAAATCACTAACGCTATCTCTATCACTAAGCTAACTCCTACATCTATCTATCTATCTATCTATCTATCTATCTATCTATCTATCTATCTATCTATCTANTCTATCTATCTATCTATCTATCTATCTATCTATCTATCTAAATATGGGATGGGGGAATCAAACAACACAAGGTTTCAGTATAAGGTTTAAGTTTCATTTCAGTACAAAACTGAAATGAAACTTAAAGCAATCTAATAATCCTACTCTAAATGAAAAAACAGAGGAAGAGAAGGGAATCTGGGATGGAATATATGGGAGAGGGAAAGGATTCAATGGAGGGGGAAGGGAGGAAGGAAGATTGAACACAGGGAACACAGGGAGGGGTAAAAACAAAAAATAACCACTAAATCTATCTAAACTAAGCTAAATAAATGAATAAGAATATGAGGGTAGATGGGTTGGATGGGTGAAATGGGAGGAGGATTGCAATGGATTGGGGAGCTGGGAAATGCTGGGAGAGGGAGCCTTCTGAAACACCTGCTGTTCAGGAACCGTGACTAGCTCAGAAGGTGTTGGGAAGGGGGAGGCAGATAGTTTTGTTTCTTGCAAGCCTCTCCACCTCTGGTGCCTGGAAGTCTGCTCCTCAGCTGACTACCCCTCCCTGTCACGTTTGACCTTCCAGTGACCCTTTTTTTGCCACCCAAACTCACCCGAACACGATCCAAACTGACCAAACTGTTCAGTCATTTCAGCGTTCGTACGTTCATTCAGTTCAGTCAGTTCATGTTCGGATTCGGGTTCGGATTCGGTCGTCCGAACAGGCTGAGTTCAGGCCGAACTCCAAACTTCCGAACCGCGTTCACCCATCCTCATTGGCTGGCTATCTGGGGAGGAATGAAAGGATAGACACTAGGAAAGGGACATTGGGAGGGATGGACCGACTGGAAGCTAGGAAAAGTGGAGACGCTAGTTGAGTTTGTGGCTAGGACCTGGGAAGGATTAGGAGGACTTGGAGTGATAGCCTCCCCATCAACCAGGGGAAATGGAAAGGGGGGAGTTCTTCCTTCCCTGCTGCCTCTAGGAACCAGAGTCTGAAGGCTTCCTGCTTGAGTCAGACTGACTGGGGAAGGAGAGTGTCCCCAATGTTCCTGGAAGCTTCAGGAGCTGTGCAGCTGTTGTCAATTTCATCTCCACTGCCTGGAAGCAGTAACCTACAGGGAAATGCAGGAGTGGAGAGAAGGCCTCTCTTCTGTCCTCCTGGCCTGGGGCAGGTGGGTTTTGAATGAAGTCATGGGAGGCAAAGGGCAGAAGACTGCCATCTTTTCTCCATGCTGGGAGGGGGTATTTCCTAGTAGAGACCTTGCAGATCCCACTGGCTAGCAGGTGAGGTAGGTCTCCTTCCTGTATTTCAAAGAAGAGAGTCTCCTAGCCAGGAACTTTCTTAGTCTTCATGGCCACACTCCTTAGTGATGGGCAGTTGATGTGTAGAGTGCACTAAAAGCAGATTCCCCATGGACAAATATACATGCCCAGGTGGGTAGTGTATGTGGACTGTGCCCTCGGGCTCTTGTGCCCCAGTGTAGTGGCATAACCTTTGACTATGGCTGTTATATGTGTCTCTGTGTCTCTACATATCTTTATATATATATATATATATATAATTGATTTCAATGGGGACAGTTCCCCATTGAAATCAATGACAAAAAATCGGTACCGGTATACAGGGTTTAATTCGGTAAACTGATTTTTTGGAAACCAGTAACCAGTAAAACCGGTAACCGTTTTTTTGCCCCAAGTCCCACCCCTAACTATATATATATATATATATATATATATATATATGTGTGTGTGTGTGTATATGTATGTATATATACATACATACACACACACATATATATGTGTGTGTGTGTGTGTGTGTGTGTGTGTGTGTGTGTGTATGTATGTATATATACATAGATATATACACACACACACACACACACACATATATATATATGTTAGGGGTGGGACTTGGGGCAAAAAAACGGTTACCGGTTTTACTGGTTACTGGTTTCCAAAAAATCAGTTTACCGAATTAAATCCTGTATACCAATTTTTTGTCATTGATTTCAATGCGGAACTATCCCCACTGAAATCAATGAAAACAACCCCCAATACCTCCCCCCTACCCCTCCCAGGCTGTGCAGGTGGAAGGGGAGACAACCCCACCCACCCTGCCCAGCTTTTTTTTTTTTTTTTTAAAGCCCTAACAGTCACTGACCAACTGAACCCGGGCTCTGGGCCACCGCTGACTGCCCAGTGGCAGCCAGTCAGGGCTATGGAGGTCACTCAGACTGGCAGCTGAGCTCTCCCCTCCCCCCCCGGATCACCTTCTTTACCTGTTGCTGTGTGGGGACTCGGAGTGTGCTCCCTCTGGGTGGCTGTGACGGTGACGATGGCAGCAGTGTGGGCCCGGCTGCAGTGCTGGCTTGAGCGCTTCACCAGGCCTTCCAGGGAAACCTTCCAGGTAAAGAAGGCGATCTGGGGGGGTAGGGGATAGCTCAGCTGTCGACCTGAGCGGCCTCCATAGCCCTGGCTAGCTGCCACTGGGCAGCCAGCGGCAGCCCGGAGCCCGGGTCTGGTTTGTCAGTGACTGTTAGAGCTTTAAAAAAACAAAAACAACCCAGACTGGGCAGGGTGGGTGGGGGGTGTCCCCCCTTCCACCCATGCAGCCTGGGAGGGGGAGGGAAAGTATGGAGGGGGTGGTTTTGTTGTTTTACATTGCAGCCATTGATTTAAATGGCTGCAATGTAAAAAAATCCGGGACAGGAACTGGCACCGGTACGGAGAATTATCGGATCTATCCGATATCCCCGATACTGCCAGATACCGGTAGATCAGACATTCCCACCCCTAATATATATATATATATATATATATATACTGAGCCTGTTATTATGTTACCGCTTACATTTTTCAGCTTCTGACATTAACATGAGATTAGTGGGCAAACTTAACACAGCTCTAAAAGATTGTGTATGCCTCAGGAAGGACTTGGAAATCAGCAGTTCATCTTCTTGGGAACTTAATGTAATGTGCAGGGTAAGATGTTGCAGGTTCGTCTTCTGCATTACAAAATGCTCAATTTACACATTAGACACCAACACTCACACTGCAGCTAGCCTCAAGGTTAAGCAATATGCTTAGGCTAAAGGAAGAAAAGCAATGGTTATCAGTTACTGTTAGAGATAAGTTGTACTTCACAGAAAGGGAGCCAATGACCCAACCAATCATACAGAGCACAGAAGTGGATCAATTACTGACTGGTAATTAGGGGTGGGAATTTCAGTTTGAACTAAAACAGTCCAGAAATGGCTGTTTTGGTTTAAAACCAATGGGTCAGAGAATCAGGCTGTCATGGTTCCCATTTTTCGTTCGGTATCTTCCCATTGAAGTCAATGGAGAAACCTTCCCATTGACTTCAATAGGGAAATTTTCCCATTGAAATCAACTGGAAATTTTCCCATTGACTTCAATTGGAAGGGGAGCATGGGTCCAACCTCCCCCACACCCATTCCCTGGGACCCACTACTGGCACTGGAGGTTGAGGGTGTGGATCTGTGTCCCTAATGCCCCCACCCCCGGGGCCTGTCTTTTCCCTCACCCCCTGGGGCCCTGTTGGTTGGCATGTGCTTGGCGGTCTGGGCTATGAAGGATGGGGGTAAGGATCCACTGTGTCTGCTGCCAACCAGGTCTCCTCTGCTTCTGGGTGACTGGGTAGGTCTGCCTCCCCTTCTGGGAGGCCAGGCCAGGCCACCTCTGTAGCCGGGCTGCTGCACCAGCATTAGTGTGGCTGTGGATGGTTTGCTGGGCCCTGGCAGGACTTCTTCCCAGGATGTGCAGATGGAGCACGGAGTTCCAGCAGCGCACATGTGCAAAATGGACATGGGGGCCATTTTGCAGATGTCCAGCCCTTTCCCAAAATGGTGCTGGCAGCATCAGTGCCATTTTAGAAAAGGGTAGCCTTTCTGTGCAGCAGGGTCAGCAGAAGACCAGGCTGACAGCAGAGACGGCAGTGCCTCACCCTCATCCTCCAAGACCCAAATCGGTAAGTACATGCCAGCCAGCAGGGCCCCCAAGGGATGGGGGTGGGGGTAAAGACAGGCTGCAGGGGTGGGGATTCAGATCTCCACCCCTACTCTCTGAGGCCGGTAGTGGACCATGGTGAATGGAGTGGGGAAGGTTGGACCCCCTGTCACAGGGGATGGGGATGGTAGGAAAGATTTCCCATTGACTTCAATTAGAAAACTTCCCATTGAAGTCAATGGGAAAATATTTACCATTGACTTCAGAGGGTGTGTGTGTGTGTGTGTGTGTGTGTGGCAGAACGACAATCTGAAACCCGAAACTGAAAGAACTGAAAAACAGGAAACCGAAAACAAAAAAACCAAACAAACCAAAAAAAGGGCCCTGTGTCCCATCCCTACTGGTAATCATGCTTGTTAAAATCTCTCTTTTTCAGCAGTACAAGAGTGCATACATTTTCACCAGAGGGATTTACTTTTACCTTGAGAAACAAAAGGCAATCAAAAACTTGGAGGCTCACATTATTAATATCCAACCCTGAAATCTTGCATCATTCAAGTTAGATGGGCACCTGAAAGGTTTGTATGGTCTTCTTGAATTAGGGTTTATGTATCATTATCCTAAACTTGCATGTTTGAACCGTGATCTAGGAAATAGCAGTGCCACTTTTCACATGCAGTCCATTTGGTTATATACATTTAATAACCTATGTACAGGTTTCAGGGCTTTAGGTTCGGAATTTCAAGGTCTCTCAGAGTTTTATAGGACTGAAACTCAATCTCAGTTTACTCTCGATTGTTGCTGAGAATCATGGTTCTCAACTTGTCTTTACTAAGAATTGTTAATCAAGAAAAACCCTGGTTCTTGACGCATTCTTGGTCAAGATTTTTCTCAATTTATCATTTACCATTTACTGTATGCACTACCGATTTACCGTGTACCACTTACCGTGTTCATTCTGGTAATGCACATGCAGAACATGGCTGCCCTTTTCCACAATGGTGTCAGTGCTGCTGGTGCCATCTTGGAAGAGGGCTGTGCATGGCAGAACTGCTGCAGTGCCCATTTGTATATGCCCATTACCAGCAGGAAAGTGGTGCATGGTAAGCAGTACAAAGTAAATCACGGTACATGGTAAATCATGGTAAACGATCAATTGTAAATTTTGACGAGATTCTTGCTGATATCTCGATCCAGTACCAAGATTATCCCGAAACCTCGGTAACAATTTTCGATTCTCATGAGATTTTCACGAGAAACAAATTGATTCTCATCTCAGTCCTAGAATTTTGTCACATCTAATTCCATTTGGAGCGAGGAAATGAATTTCCCCCTCTCCCCAGCCTGTGTAAAATACACATTTTCTAACAATCACCCTATCCTTTAGGCCTTAGCATTAGACTAGGGTACACAATACTCCACCCAATGAAGTCAGTGACAAAACGGTGAAGGATTGCCCTGTCTCTCTTTAATTTATCCATAAGCATTTATTATATAATATGCTGGGTCTATTTTTTCTCTTGAGTGAAATGAGGCTCCCTTGCAGACTAATGAATGATAGTGTCATACCTCCCACCATTTTGAGCAGTCAAAGAGGGACAAGCCACATCTCCATAACCAATGAGCCCTGCATCCCAGCAAATAAGCTCCACCCCACATCTCTCTCTCACTCTCTGTCTCACACACACACAAACAATTACACACACACACACCGTTCCCAACATTTCAAGGGCAAAAAGAGCTCTCTTCCTTCTCATCCCAATTAGTTTTTGTCACTCCATCGTCTCCCAGTTGTCCTCTCATGTGTTTTTCTTGGGAGGCAAAAAGGAAAGAGGTGCACGAGGTTTGAATACCAGTTTCTTTGTCTCTCTTTCCTGAAGGAGAGACTTTAACCCCCTGAAAGAGGCACAATGGGATTCACCACCCAAAAAGGAACTATACCTCCAATAGAGGGATTTGTGCAATGTATGTAGTGTACATTGGGAAAATTGGCAAGGGACATGCACCTGCTTTTGAATGGAAAACTACCTTTTTAGCTGTGTACAGTCCTAATAATAGACAAGTGTAAGCAGCCTGATGTAGTCTGTCAGTACATTTTCAAAACCAACAATAACATCAACAAAACCTACATCAGCAATGCCAGCAGTAAAAAAATGTACATACTCTAGTGTTCTAGAATTTTTTCTAGTGGATTTGAGCAGCAAAAGTTCTTCCTCAATGGACTTTTTGATTGTTGTTAAATGTGCTATTTTCCCACTTAATGTCATATCGAGAAACAAGTAGTTACAGTATTCATTTTACATAACAAGCAGTTAGAGTCTTCACTTTGAACATTTTCTCTAAGAGGCTTGTTGAGTTCGGGCTCTATTCTGCCTTCAATCTGTGCTGGGACTCCCCTGCTGATGTCAGAATTATGTGAAGATTGAAGGCCACACGTGGGCCTCAGAAACAAACTGATGTTCCTTTTTATAATCTGGGGTGTATAATCTAAAGCGACAACCCATTTTGCATATTGCAGTGTCAAAACCGATGTGCCCATCCTTTCTAAAATGTTTTCCCCATAGGTTCCTCCCAACATCTCTCATGCGTCAAACTATTTCACAAGGATTTAATTAAGTGACGCTACATGCTCACTCATAGGAAATGGTACTCGGATGATCAGAGATATGAAATAGAGGTAATGGAGAAATCTCTCTTCTTTTTAGAATCAGTGGTTTGGAAGGGTTCTCAAGGATGAGCTAATCCAATTCCCTGCTCCAGAACAGGAGGCTTGTATCTATGGGTGTTTTTAAATGAGATGGCCCCACACAAGGATCGCCTACCCCTGCATGGGGCCCATCTCGTTTAAATTTAATAGGGGGGAGCGCTCCATGCATCTCCACCCCACCCCACCCCCCGACTCACATGGGGCTTTCGAAAAAAAGTTGGAGTGCTGCGTGTGGGGACAGGGTAGGTGGTCCCCCCACAGCAATCATGGATCCCACCCCCCCGTCATCTAAAAACACCCTGTATCATAGGAAAATGTGTGTCCAGTCAGTTTCTGAAAACATCTACGAAGGAGATTGTACGACTTTTCTAGATAACCTGTTTCATTGCCCAACTGCCCTTACAGTTAAGAAGTTTTTCCTAATATTTAAGCAAAATCTAGCCCATTTTCTATTGGTAGTGGAGAACCAATGTTCACCATATTTTGAAGTTCTTCAACCTGCTAATTACAGAGTATAATCATATCTCTATGGATCCAAGACTAACTCTTTGAAGGCAGACTTTGCATAAGTCATGAATCATTGGACCAAAATACAATTCTTTATGAGAACGTTTGCTGAACTTTCTGGAGACTGATTCAATGGTGGTGCTCTTAACAGTATAACAACAGTTATCCTCTCAACAACAACAACAACAGTTGTTGCGGAACTCCCTCAACAACTTCAGACATTCAACCCCCACGCATATTTGGGCTGCCGGGGTGTGTGTGTGCAGGCCAAATATGCGTGGGGATTGGCTGGTCTGAAAGGCCCACCACGCGACTTTGCCAGCAGAAATCGAGCTCTGCATCCCATGTGGTTTTGCCAACAAAGTCGTGTGCGGGGGGGGGGCATATCTGAAAGTGGCCTCAGTCTTGGCCTTTCGGAGGTGGTGTAAAACCTTTGTTTTTAGTAAAGCATTTGGCAGGCAGGGATAGAGATTAAGTAGGAGATTGTTGGGGGGTGGTTGGAGTTAGTGTGAGAGAGAGTTTTTGTTTTTAACATTGAATTGTAATTTAATGTTTTTTTAAACTGTATTTTATGTTTGTTGTAAACCTCCTGAGTCTTCGTGAAAGGGCAAGGTAAAAATGTTTCTACATAAATAAATATTAACCACCAATAGGTTGACAGGAAGTGAGTGTAGTACTCTGCATTCATTGGAAGCCAAGAGTTTTCAAGGTGTTTGAACGAATTGCTTTAGGCTCTCAAAAAAAAAGATAGATTCCCAAGAACCTTCCCTTGTCATCCAGGAAAGATATCTCTTTTCTCTTGCATAGAAAACTCTTAATATTCAAGACAAACCTGAGCTCACATCTTTTTGAGATTAAATACAAATGGCTTACTTTTAAAATTGATTTTCACACACACCTGGAGGCCGGCTGAGGAATTGGAGGAGGAAGGGGCTTGTAGCCCAAAACGATTGGAGGCATAGTTGAGCTCGAATGTCCTTGGAGCCTGTTGGAGACTATAGAATATTTCCCCCTTTTTGCGGAGGTAGGGAGCCCGGAGCTGAGACAGGAGAACGAGCGACAAGGGTACCTGCCTGCCAGCCGCCGTGACCAAGTTATAGATATCACATCTGATAGGGCCGACCGATGGGAGTTACTGTTGGAGGGCGCTGAGAGCAGTGCGCGTGGGTCAAGTCTACAGGCTGTGTGAGGACACAGCTAATCATTTAATAAGAGTGTGATGCTGCTTGGGGGCTGTGTGTGGCTCCAGGTTCAGGAGCCGCTGACTTCTGCCCTGCTTGGTTGAGCCCTCCCCCCCCCCCCCAGGACTCCTCGCCACAGACTTAAAGAATCCTCAGCCCACCTGTGTAGCCGACCGCATCATCGCCAGCTGGGATCTGCAGCGGCACCTTTTAAAAACTCCGCTCCGCCTACGGCGGCGCTGGAGGCGTGCGCCTAGGGGCGTCGTGCTCAAGGGCATGCCCTGTCTCTTATACACATCTAGATGTGTATAAGAGACAGCAGCCTTAGGCGCGTGATGGGAGCAGGGTAATCGGGCCTTTGCTTCTGTGTGCCTCTTTCTCTGGTACCTGGGAAGGGGATTGCTTGCATTTTATATTATCATTTCCCTTGCTTCTGCCCCTATAGGAATACCCTTCTGTGTTGCATATGCGCAGGATGCCTAGGTATAAGAATAAGATGGGGGTACAGACCAGAGCCCGGGTAAGAGTAAAACAGGGTAACTTGGATGGCTTCTTGAGAAGCCCGTCCTTGACCTCTGGTGGTTCCCCTGTTTGTTTGCCGCCTGTAGCCCTGCTGGGTAAAGAAGATCCGTGGGAAGGTTGTGGGGCTTCTGTTTTAGTTCCAGGCAGCTCTTCTCCTCCTGCTGAACTCAGTGTGGATACCATTTACAATGGGGATAATGGGGAATTTCTTCTCCCTACATCCTGACCTGGACCTTCGCTCAGTAAGGAAGATTCCCAGGTAGGAAATGTGGGTTGTCCTGAATCTGTGTTAAGCTCCTCCCTTACCAAAAGAAATGGGGATATCATCGGGAGAGCCCCTAAAAAACCTCCTGAATAAGGGGCTACTTTGAAGATGATGGCCAGGCAGTGCCTTTTGATAGGTGACTCTATATCCAAACTTTATAGGCAGCTTGATGCCATAAATGCCCTGATTCTCCAGCAATCTTTACAACTCAGGGAGATTGGCGAGGAAATTAGGCTTTGTCAGGCAGAACTTGCTAAATTACATTCTACGACTCCAGATTTAGTAGGGAATGATGCTGTCCTGAATAAATCCCTAGAGGGCGTTGGTGGGATGGAGGCCTTAGTGTTGGGAAGGACAACTTCATTGTCAATCGATCTGGGGGAGTTAGTTTTTGTAATTGGACTTTCTCCATTTGGAACTCCCCTGCTCTGGGATTCAAAATACAAAACCCAACATTATATTGCTAGGATTTTGGGTCATCCCTTTTCCCCGAACTGTATTACATGAATATCCTCTTTGAGGGTGGTTTTTGACAGTCAACGGCTGCTAATTCATTTTCGTACTTCCCAGATAACTGAAAACTTATTGTTATCTAAGGCTCGTTTTGCCTACTGGGGGGGTTCAGCTGAAAAGGGCATATATAAATCCAGCAATTACCCCTCATGCAATGAACCCTCATGATAAGGTTAAGAGTTGTTCATTGACTAAGTCTCCTCGCTCTATTTTGGTTAGTAGAGGATCACCCGAACCTGTAGCTAGTCCTGACCAGCTCCGTCGGACCTTCTCTGTGCAGAGTCCAATGCCTATACTATCAGGGAGAAGCCCCCAGAGGCCTCCTATAACCCCTGCCACTCAGGCATCTTCCTTAGAAGTTCCCCATAGTGGACTTGAAAATGGGCAACGACAATATTTAAGGAGTCTGCTTTTGGAGGGGGAGGCGATACCTGGGAAAATTCCATCTGAACTGGGGATGCCCTCTTAGAGCACCTCTGAAGAAGTTGGACACCCAGAGGGTCCCCTGGCTAAGTATTTGGAGCTGAGAGCAGACCCTCCACAATGACTGACTGTGTATCAAAATAGTGGCTCCTTTGCACTTTGCTCCTGGAACATTGCGGGGTCGGCAAGGCATAGTAAGGAGCCGGATTTTATTTCTCTTGTTCCAGAAATATCACATAATATTGTTACAAGAAACCTGGGCCAAGATGCCACTTGAATTAGATGGGTTCACTGCCTATAGTCTACCATCAGTTTCTTACAACCAGCGTGGGAGGGCATGTGGAGGGCTGGACTGTTTGGTTGTCCAGTCTTCCCCATTTAAGGATATTATGGTCATATCATTGCCACACCTTGCTCTTGGCTTTGTTGCCACCTTGGGCCCCTATAAATGGGCGATTATTACCATCTATGTGCCACCGTGTTACGCAGGCTCATATAGGAAGAATAGTTGGGATTTATTGGAGGATTTCCTGGATGAGTTGTGTACGGATCATCCAGGGGCCCTCTTAATTTTGGCCGGGGATTTTAATTCCAGAATTGGCCCAGATGATGTAATGCTTGCTCCTTTTTGTGACATGTCTTCTCTGCCACCATCCGATGTTCTGAAGTCCAGGGCCTCTAAGGATCTGCAAATTAATGTATCAGGGATTAGATTAGCTGAGTTGGCCCTTGCCCATAATCTTTATGTTCTGAATGGTGCTGGTTTTCGGGATTGGCTGGGAGAGTTCACTCATGTGGGGCCTTTGGGCTCGAGTACAATCGATTTTATTATGGTCTCAGCATTAGTTCTGCCTCATATTGCTGATTTTTCCGTTGGAATGGAGCTCATGGGAGATCATTTGCCACTTCATCTCCTAATTGGGGATATCTGGCAAGACGTGGTGTCCAGTAGTAACCCTAGTCCATCGTTAGACAACTTAGAAATTTATAAAGCCCCTCCCTGGAACACTGATATGGCTTCTAGGATCACCTTATTGATCCAACAGCCATACATAACCAGTCTTAGAGATTTACTTATTCAGGCCAATGATTGGGGCAAGATAGTCAATATATATGGCCAGCTCTCTGCTGAGTTAGTCTATTCCGACTAACTCAGTCGACTGGCAAGCCTAGTAAGCCACTCCCTGTAGAGAGACATCAAATCTGGTTCGATAAGGAATGCCAAGCCCTTAGAACTGAATTGAAATATCAATATAGGGTTTATAGGCAGTATTCCCTTTCTAAAATCCCTTTGGAATACACTACACTTAAAAGGACCTATAGACTCCTGATTAAGGAAAAGAAAAAGCTCTATGCTGAGGCACAATGGGTGAAATTCCTTCGGGCTTCGGACCTAAAGGATGTGAGGACTTTTTGGCAAATAATAAAGCATATGGCCAGTCCTACTCCAAGGGTAATAGATCATCTAATTGCCCCAGATCTTTGGGTGAGACATTTTATGGCTCTCTACCAGACCATGGAAGATCGGCAGGAGGAAGAGCCCCTGACTTGGAGCTGGAGTGAGCTGGAGGTGCTCCCCCCCTGGCCGTCGGTGACGGAAGGGGAGGTTCTTGAATTGATTGATTCATTCCAGAGTAATAAGGCACCTGGTCCAGATTTAATTCATATCAACTTTGTTAAAAGTACAGAGACTGGTGGCTCCCGCTGCTTGTTAAATTATTTACAGCTATCAATAATACTGGTAAGATCCCACCTATATGGGTTACTGCCCTGGTGGTGCCCATTTTCAAGAAGGGAGCTAAGGAAGACCCAGCTAATTACAGGCCTATCAGCCTTTTATCAGTCATTGGGAAAATTTACGCAAAGTTTCTGTTGCATAAATTATTGGGGCGGATGCAGTAGGAGGGTATCATTTCCCCAGAGCAGGCGGGATTTCAATCTGGACGCTCCACTGTGGAGCAATGCCTCATTCTGTATCATCTGGTGGCAAAGTACAGAGCGCGCAGTGGAGCAGTATATGCAGCCTTCCTAGATCTAAGGGCTGCTTTTGACTCGGTCGACAGGGAGATACTGTGGAAGAAACTACAGGACTCCTCTGCGGACTGAAAGTTGGTGTGTCTTATCCGCGCTCAGTACTTGCAGTCCACTTTGAGGGTGTGGATAGACCCTCAGGGACATGTTACTCTGTCAATCCGTGCCTGCTCTGGAGTTAGGCAAGGTTGCGTCCTCGCACCAAATCTCTTTAACTTTTATTTAAATGCAGTGATCCCTAAAGTGGCTGATCCAACTTGTTTTCCCTTGAAACTGGCAAGCAGACAAACTGGCTGTCTCTGTTACGCAGATGACGTGGTACTGTTATCACAGACTCGTGTGGGTTTAACCAGGCAACTTAAGGTTTTCATAAATTTCTGTGAAGTACATAAACTGACGCTCAATTACCAAAAATCAAAAATTGTTGTATTCTCATTGAGGAAGATCTATAGATGGGCCATAGGCTCGCAGGAGATTCAACAAGTTAAAACCTTTAAATACTTAGGAATATTGTTTAATCGATCACTTACTTGGAATGATCATGTACACAAATGCCTGATGGTGACCAAAGGCCCAGCACTTGCTATCTTTAATCTTTTTGCACAACAAGGCAGATCTGCGGTAGTACCTGCATTGCAGGTCTATAATAGCAAAATCAGATCGCAGGTTTTGTATGGTGCAGAGCTTTGGGCCCCCTTCGTCAGGAAGAACCTGGACTCGGTGCAGTCCAGGCTCCTGACGGGGATTTTAGGTAACATCAAGGGGACCCCGCACGCAGCTGTGAGGCTGGAGCTGAGCCAAAGAGGATGGCAGCAGATGGCTCTTGAGCTATCTCTTAAGATGTGGTGTAGGGTATTTACTCACCAAGGGTCCGAACTCCTGAGGGAGCTTAGCCGTGATACTTATATCAGTCCATGGCGAAGGAGGGTGGAGGCTTCCCTCCAGGAGATGGGGTTATCCCAGGATTACCTGACACGCAGACCTGCAGTAACAGTTCTGAGAGTACTTCAGAGGGCAGAGGATGTCGATAGGCAGATGGAGATGGCTAGGGTTCGGGCCTCCCCTCATCTGGCGAATTATGAGCAGCAGGTTCCTCTCCTCCCCGTTTAATGGCTTTGTATCTTTCTATGCCAATCTCTGTTAGAGCTAAACACCTGATATTCCAGGCAAGAGTAAATGTGTTACCATCTAAGGTTCTGGAGGGTTGCTTTTTGGGGCTTCCCTTTGCAGAATGACTCTGCCCGTTTGATCAAGAAGAGGTGGAGACTCCCAGTCATATGTTATTGTACTGTCATTTATATGACGATCTTAGGGAGAAATTCCTGCGTCCAATTCTGACTCAGATTCTGGGGAGATCAGAGGGAACAATCATGAATTATTTGCTGAATAGCTCAGACCCAGACCAAACTAAGCTCCTTGCAGAATTTCTCCTCCAGATGTCACATGTACGGAGGAGATTTCTGGAGTTTAGATCACTTACAGAAGACTCTTTATAGACTCCCTTGGTTGGTCTGTGTAGGTCTCTTTTACCTCCAGATGGAATTAAGGCTGGTTTATTCTTGGGTGATCTCCAAAGGTAGTTGGGTAGATTAAATAGGGTTTTCCCTTATGTGGATATGCTAAGTATATTTGCCTGGGGGGTATTAATTGTGACAGATGTACAATTACTTTTAGTTTTATTTTATTGATATGCAATGACTGTGTGTCATGCTTAATAAATATTTATCTATCTATCTATCTTGGTTAAATTCAGAAACAAAAGCATATCATGAAAGGGCTTCTCTTCTCTTTGGGCGTTAACAGATATCACACTGGCCCAGTTTGACCTGCTTCGTCCCAACTGGGCCAGTGTGATGCCTGAAAGTTAGTTTTGGGCATGCCAGATGTGGGCCCGGAACAAACCCCACCTGGGGTGGTGGCTGGGCTGGAAATGTGGGCCTGGAACAAAGTGGTCCCACAGTCCGTGCCCAGAAGAAGCCCAGTTGGGACAGAGTGGGTGAACCGGGTGGGAACGTGTGTTCCCTGGGTCTCGCTTGGCCTGGCCTGGGGGGTTGCTATGGTGACCAGCCATGACTGCCTGTAATAGCCAGTCATAGCTGCCATCATGGTGTTTGAGGGGCAACACTGGGAATGCAGGGGCTTGGCTGAGTGGCCGTACATCACTCCCAGACCCCACGCTGGCCCTATTAGGCAGTGGGGATGTTTGTTCTCATGTCACGGTCTGAGCACACCCAGTAAGCCATCACATTTGTAAGGACCCTTTTTGTGACCTAGACCTAGCAGTAAATAAAAACTCTGGAGTTCCCACACTTGCCTGCTTGCCTTCATCAACAGTGGGAAGTTTGGATAAATTTAGATCAGTTTAAGAAAATACCATTACCTGAACCAAACCTTCATGTCTGTGGGGATTTGATCATTACTAAATCATTTCCATCACACATTGTCCTCGGATGCATACTTTGGGTCTGGCTGTGCAAGCTAAATTTGTCCCAATTATTGGGACTGAAAGGAGAGCGACTGCACTAATATTCAAGCTGTTTGAAGAGCAGTTTACTACCCCCAAAAGAATAATTTAATTATAACACACCATTTTCTTTTGAGCTGCATATAAAAGAGTTAATTTGACTAAGCATGCACCACTGGGACTAATGGATAAAGGTTTTTATTAGAGATGTGCCAAATGGTTCAATAATAATTTGAATCCAGTGGAGACTTCTTAAGCATGTAGCCTTGGTGCACAATAATTCTACTCAATTAATAGGTTTATTTCCTCCACAGATACTCCTTTAACTTTGGGTAATTTCAGATATGATGGGCTGTTTGGCCTGCCATGCTGAATCACGGTTTGGGATCCGTTTCGGATCCTGGACAGGAATCAGGCTGGCCATCCTTTAGATGTGCCGGCAGGATTCCTACAGGGGATCAGGGAGGGGGCGAGACTGTGTGGCTTGGAAGGCGGCCATGCAGCCCTGCCCCCCGCGCTCCCTCAGCCAGCTGCCCTCTGGGAGATGGGTGGCGCAGTGGCCAATACAGCCGCTGCGTCCAATCCCGCATCGCAGTCTGGGCCACAATCCAGGATGGGCCAATGTAACAGACATTATGTTTGGCTGATTCCAGATCGTGGTCCAGCTAACCACGATTCTGGACCTCCAGGTGGCCAGAGGTTTAGAATTGTGGTCAATGTGATTCCCGCCAGAGGTTAACTGTGGTGAGCATCTGGCGGAACTCACATCAGACGTTACAGAACAAACGGCCACCACAGGGGATTTACTGTGGTTGACCGAGGTCTCATAACATCTGAAATTACCCATTGTTCTGTCATCCATTCAGTACAGTCGAAAAGTGAGTTGTAAATATGTTATTTTTGGTAATATGTTCTTGGGAGTGGATTCTCCTATCACAGGGTGTCTTTAGACATAAAATCAATGGGGGTCTGAATGTGTGTTTTGACTTTGATATGAACACTGGTTTGGCCCTGCATTCACCACGTGGCACTGCTTAAACACACAGCCCATCTTGAGGCAAATCAGTGTCTTGCTCGCCACCTGATCTCAGCATGCAAGCTCTGCCGCCTTGTTCTCCTTGTTGTGCCTTCTAACATGGCACGTGATATCATTAGACACAACGCTGGTCACGTGTTCAGCCATAACACGCAAATTGTCCTTGTGATGCAATGGTGTTCATTAGGGGTGGGAATTCCAGTTCTCCCGAGAACTGATATTGCCGGTATTTGGGTGTATCAGATTAATCTGATAAATCCGGTATTTACCTGTACCGGCATACCGGATCTTTAACATTAGACGCTTTACCGTTTTTTTTTTTACATTGCAACCATTGAGATAAATGGCCGCAATGTAAAAAAAACAGTAAAACGTCCAATGTTAAAGATCTGGTATGCCAATACCGGTAAATCTGGTACCGGGAAGATCCGATACTGGTAAATCCAGTATCCGGTATTCTCCCTGATGTCCCACCCCTAGTGTTCATATCACATTTTAAACCGGTGGTCAAATTAGTGTTTGGATTGTTATGGTGCTTGCACACAATGGTCAAACATGTGCTTAGGGGTTTTGACACACAATCTTTGTTATATCTAAAGATGCCCAATGTGTCTTAAAACTGGTGCAACACCATTGATTTCAGTGAAATTACTTCTTATTTTGACTAGTGCAAGGAAAAGGAGAATAGGACTCTAGATGGTTTTAAATGTTTCTTTGATGTCTTTTGGGAGGTCCTACAATATAGTGGTGTGCAGTTTCGTGTAATTTGCTTAGCTCTGAAAATGAAGCCCCAATAGTTTTTGGAGCTAAGTTAGCAACAACCAGCGACTAAGCAAATGACAATAGTTTGTTTTCATTTGTTGTTGGTTCTAATTTTTCATTTTATTTTTTAGAAATAATCAAAATTAAATAAAACCTGCACATGTGGAAAATGGCCACTGGGGCTGTTCTGTGCATGCATGGCCCTTTTTCAAAATGGTGCTGGCAACGTCAGTGCCATTTTGGAAAAGAGCAGCCATGGTGCGCATCTGTGGTGCCATTATTCATGTGTGCAGAATGGCTGCTCTTTTCCAAAGGGCACTGATGCTTCTAGTGCCATTTTTGGAAAAGGGCCGTGTCTGCACAGAATGACCCTGGCCAGTCACTTTGTGCATGCACAATGATTTTTTTCCTCATTTTTAATAAAATGAAACAAAAAAGTGCAGAAAAATGATAGAGGGGGCTACGAACCCCCCTAAAGTGAACAAGATTTTTGAAATGAACACAAAAAAGGTATCAAAAACGAATGATGTGCCTGCTGCACATCCCTGGTACAGAAACCCTTGTCACTCTACTGTCAGGTGTCTGAGATTTTCATGGGTAGAACCATTCTTAAATTTATCACAATGGCCACATTGACAAAACGCTGCACACTTGGGGAGGAAGCCCAAGAAGCACGGCCCATGCTGTATTACCCTGCTTTATGCTGTGGTGGTACCATCTGAATGGCTGTCTTGGACAGATTTGTCCACAATGGAAAGCTTGTCAAATGGCACTGGCAGTCAAAAGATCATACAGTCATTGGCACTTATCAGGTTATAGATGTAAAAGGGTGATCTGATCCCGCAAGGGCTCGTGTATTCATTTCCCCTACTCATGACCAGATAAACCTCCCAAGCGAAAGTCAATAATCATAGGCTGGTTGTGGAAAGCTACAGCTCGGCATCATCAGCTGACCATCCAGGAATAAAAGCCAACATCTCATGGAGTCAAGAGGCCAAGGAAGCCTGAACGGGTGTGATAGGATGGATGTAAAGACTGGGAAGAGGCCTGGGAAGTATTCCTGGGACAAGAGATTTGCAATAAGTGTCAGGAAACTTGTACTTGTTTATGGACTCTATAAACTAGGGATGGGAGAACGCAGTTCCGAAGTTCAGAGTTTGGACCAAACTTGTCCAGTTCGGTCAACCGAACCGAACTTCCGAACCGAATTCTATTTTCGAACCGAACCGAATTTCCAAACTTGGCTCTGTTCACCCATCCCTAAAAGATAATATTCAATTTATTTCAATGGGGTTTGAATTTCCGAACTTTGTTCAGAAGTTTGGAATTCGAACAGAACTCAACCAGTTCGGTAGACCGAACCGAACTTCCAAACCAAACTGAATTTCCGAACTGAACCGAACCAAACCGAATTTCCAAACTCGGTCCTGTTTGCCCATCCCTACTATAAACCTGTTCCCAATGCCAGGTGGGACCTCTGTGGAACCCAGCAATGAAAAGGGAAATTAACTTAAACCTGCGAACAACTAGGAGTCTAGTCCCTTGTTTGGAGTTAACTGAGTCAAGAGACTTTGCAAATGTCTGGACCAACCAGCCCTGAAGTGCACTTTCCTGAATGTCCCGGGATGCCAATCCCAAACTCTGCTTGGCTCCTGCCTAAACCCATGCTCACCTGCCTGGCTGCTCCTCTTGACTGCTGCTGGTCCTCCCAGATGCTGCTCTGCTGAGCTGGGTTCTTCCCACTCACCTTTTCTGAGCAGAGCGGGGAAGGGAGGAGGCTTCTCCCAGCATGCTCGCCTGACTGATAGCATTGTGCACATGATTTGTACCACTCACCTATTGATTTTCCAGCCAGAATCTTGGCAGTCCAGGTTTGGCAGCCAGGAGGAGCAGTTGGGAAGGCGAATCAGACTGGTGACTGCAGGTACAGGCAGGAGCCAAGAGGGGCTGGGGATCGACATCCCAGAAAGTCCCAGAAATTCCATGTAAGTCATAATTCCAGGCATCTGGGTCAAGTCAGGCACCCTAGATTTGCCAAGTTGCCTGTTTTTGTGGGTGCCTGATGGCAGCTGTAGTAGAGAAGAATCATGCTGTTGGAGGGATCAGTCTGGAGACACCAAGCTCATGAGGGAGTAACACAGGAGTCCAAGGAGCCAAAGTAGGTAGAGACAAATGTTTAGTTAAAGGTACAGAAGAAGACCTCTGGTAGCTACAGGAGAGAGGTACATCCTGGAGACCAAGGAAAAGAGACAATGGTTAAGAGGAGATCTTACAGAGAAGAATCCCTGAGTCAGGTTGTCAGTCACAACTGGACACTCATACATTCTATCTGTATGTTCAGTTGGGTTTGCAGATATGTTTCCAACATCATCAAATCCACATTTACACAACTAACATTGTTTTAACACATAATTTTAAACAAAAAAATATTTCCTGTACCCATTTCAAACAAACACGACAAGCACATTAGCCTGCAGGCATAGGGTCCTTGGGCTAGTTGGAAATAGATACTCTTTCTTGGATTCGTTGGAAAGAGACCATTTGGGTCCAAATTTCTTATCTAGTAGGGATGTGCAAACAGAACCGAGTTAGGAAATTTGGTTCAGTTCGGTTCGAAAATTGAGTTCGGTTTGAAAGTTTGGTTCGGTGGACCGAACTATTCGAGTTTGGTCGAATTCTGAACTTCCGAACCGAGTTTGTACATTCAAAAACATGTTTTTTGGCCTTCTGGACTGGTTCGGATTCGACCGAACAGTTCAGTCGGATTCGAGTTCAGTTCGAAAGTTCGATTCGGTCGACCGAAGTATTCGAGTTTGGTCCGAACTTCGAACTTCTGAACCGCATTCGCACATCCCTATTATCTAGTCCAGCAAGAAACACATGCAAAATATAACAAATATCAATTGGTATCATGGCCCCATTGACAGGTGGAACAATTCCTCTTGGGGTCCCAAATAGAGATGAAAAGAGATTTCACAAAAACGGGAGTTCCCATTGACATCTCAGTTCCCAATATCATCTCGGTTAAATTGAGAAGCTATCAGTACTGTTCGAAGTCTCGATCAACATTTTGTTTCCCGATTTACCGATAATGGGCTCACCAGAATCCAGTTTACTGCTTTGCCGTTTACCTCTTTGCTGTCAATTTCAAATCCCAATTGGTAATAATGACACAATGCTTTATTTGTTCTATCTTCTCTGCACTCTACTTCTCCTTGTACTTCCTTGTCACTCATTGGCTGGTATGCAGATTCCTCTACAGATCTGCAGTCCAGCTGCAGATCGGTCAAAGCAAAGGGAACAACAACTGTTCTGATTGGTTGCCATGATAAAATTATTGTCTGTCTCTAATTCAGTCACATCACACAGCAGCCTCTCTCTACTCACTACATCTCCCTTAACCACAGAACGAACGAAAGAACGAATGAACGAGCGAAAGAATGAATGAACGAAAGAACGAATGAACGAAAGAACTAACGAACGAACGAATGAAAGAACAAAAGAAAGAAAGAAAGAAAGAAAGAAAATGAATGGAGGCATTTTAAAAAACACTGTGTTTGGGCAGTTGGGGAGGATATTAAGGCGGGTGGCTAGTCACACAGTGATTGGCTCAGAAATTCAGTAAACAGACAGAAATCCAGAAGTAAAACGGTACCCTCAGCAATCTGGTAAGCCTGAAACAAGCAATCGCAAAAATGTTGTTTCCTTATGAAACAGGTCATTGGCCATCACTCGCCTGATGAGGAAACTTACTGGTTATTCGCTATGTTTTGCTATTTTCTGCTATTTTTTGCTAGTTCCCATTTGGGAATCGCAGTTGTTCGGTGCATCCAGTAGTTCACCGGCAGTGTGCAGAAATGATTGTTCCACCTTAATGCAAAATTAACTCAAGTGCTAACACTATGGTTTATATATTGGCTAAGGAATATAAAATTGACAAAAGTGGCAAACTGCCAAAAATGATGGAACGTGTAAATTAACGAAAAATACTGGAAATTAACAAAATTGACGAAAATGCCAGAAATTGATAGAAAATTGTGAAAATGGACAAAAATGGATAAAAACACCATAAATGGATGGAAAATTACATGAAGTGATGAAAAGCTATGAATAACTGACCGAAATTGATGAAAACAGCCGAAAGGCAGAATCAGTGAGCCTGATCCCAAACACTGCAGATCACGCGCAGAGCCGCGTGCAACTTGCATGCATTCCTATTGTGGGCAAATGGCGACCCTTGGATCTCACGCACATCACATGCATGCATGTACGTAGGCTCCATGGGATTTGAAATCCGGCTCAATGAATAGTGAGGAAATACTGATGAACAGTTGTATGCGCTCCTGAAAGATATGTATTTTGAGACAGTACGGGAACACTTGTTCTTGCCTCAGCATTACAATGCGCTAGCGGTAAATAAACAGTAACAGTACGTCGTACACAGTAAAGAGTAAATGGAAAGTTTGTAAATTGCAACAGCATCTCACAGTATTTCGAGACCAATTTTGAGTATCGGTATTAGTAAATGGTTGGAAAATCGATCCCATTTCCCGAGATGGCAAAAATTCTTACAAGTCACAATTTAACTGATTATTTCAACCCTAATCCAAGCCCAAAGTTTGGGGCCTTCTGCCCTTGACCCTTGTTTCTTTTGGCCTCTCCATCCCTGTTGTCAGAGCCACCTCAGTCACTTGCGTGTCTCTCACACAATTTTCTATCCTCGCCACACTATCTTTTCATACTACTTGTACCATTCACCTGCCTTGTATATTTACAACATTCAGGCACAGGTTTCAATCTTCCATCAGACTCTCACCAGCACCATCATTAGCTCCCCACCTCAGCCCTGCTAAAAGAAAATTGTAACTGTAGCATTTTTAATTACCAATATATTGCACAGTTAACTAGATTATTAATGTTCACTTCTGCAGCAGCACAGATGAGAGAGCCTAATTTTTATGTCTGCCATTTGATTGGAAGGTGCTCCTAGGAGCAAATACTTTCTTTCCTCTCTCCCCTTTACATTTTTACGCAGTGACGTGTTCTTCCTTTCTGGCCACGGTGCTGTAATAAAATAACTCCTCATGGACTAGATTGATCGTATCTTTCTCTGTTCGGGGGGAACATTGCAGGTAATGCTGCTTGGAAAAATTTAGGCGAGTGAACTCCTTCACCGTCTGTTGCTCTCCTCATTAGACGAGTGGAGAAATTAAGTTGATTCTATCAGTCTCATTCCTTATACACCAGTGGCACATTATATGCTGTTGCTTGATAGGGACAGGATGTAGCTGTGACTTTTTCCACCCGCGCTCCTCATTAAGCTAACAAAACATTTCATTCTTTACCCAGGATGAATATGAAGATTGCTGGCAAACATATTTTCACAGTCACCCACAGGCCTCAGATGAACATGTGTACCAATCCCAGAGAAGTCAATAGGGAGGCATGACTCTCCTGTACAATAAAGTGATCTTTTTGTGGAGTACATAGATATCTAGATAGCATGGCTGCCCTCTTCTTTCCACCATGTGTGAAAGCAGTATCACCGAAACACCAAGATGACTTTGGGTGTTTTCAGATGAACATAGGGCTACCAGCCCCAACTCTGGAGTGCAACTCCATATCCACCCATTCCTAGCCCTGCTTGGGTCATGATCAGATGGACCCAGTGGGTTCCTCAGCCTGCGGTTCACCCACGCAGCATGCCCTCCCACACACACATCATAAAGTTGTGGACTAGAGCATCCACAATTCTATGATGTCAATCAATCAATATCAATCAATATTTATTTTTAGCGTGACCATCCGGTCCTTGCTATCCAATACATAAAAACATAAAAACATGCAAGCATACAAAACACACGAACAAACAAACAATCATAAATAAAACATTTGGACAAACAGAAATAAGAACAAAAACCAAATACTAACCCCCATCATCCTCAGAAATGGGGCCATCGCCCAACACAAAGGGCAAAATTTTTTAAAAGCGTTCCCTATACTCAAAAGCCTGAACTAAGAAGGTCGACACAACCTTTAAACGAGTCAAATCAGCATCTGAGAGGAAAATACATAGCAATTCAAACTGGGTCCTACCAGGAAATAGATCAATATAGGAAGTCAGCAATTTGGTGCGGGGGATGTCATAAAGATGACATGAAAACATAATATGAAAAACAGTTTCGGATTCCAAAAGATCGAAAGGACATAATCTCATGCCAAGAGGAGTTCCGGCATAACGTCCCTCCCAAAAACAGGTGGGGAGCACATTGAACCGAGCCCCAAAAAGCAGAGCAAGACGCCTCATTGAAATTTTGGAGGGTAAATAGGTGGCCATTTTGCCAGGAAACGGCATGACAAGCTTATATTGTGCCAGAGAGACGAAAGTACCCACCGCTGCCTGGTCTTCCTGGAGACCAGTACCAGCGATCCTGGTATTAGTTTCCCAGCGAGCTTTAGTTAAGTGGATAGTCTTCAGATAATCAACTGAGAGCCCCCAGACGGGTAGCTGATGTGTCAGACTCTTCATCCAAGATGAAACAAAGTGGTCCTTAGGTATAAGGGCCAGAAGCCCCGATTGGCCATTTTGGAAGAGACAAAGCCACAATAAGGCCGCCTGCTTCCAATTGATCATTCCCCAAGCTAGCTGACCAAACTCCACTCTTAAGACTACCGATGGGGTCCCATTTGGGATGTGGAACAAGGATTTAAGGGACTTTATCTGCACAGAATTAAGTGCAGAGGAGAACCCCACAGCCCAAAGTGCTCCACCGTAGAGCAGTTGGGCACGAATGTTAGCGTCCATAAGTCTGAGAGCGGCCCCCAGGCTACCATGCCTTTTGTTCTTAAACAGGTGAGCAATGGCAGCGATTGGTCCCTTAACTTTATTCAAAACCATCTCCTAATGGAAAGTCCAACTGAGCGACACATGGAACAAGATCCACAGATATTTATAGGATGAGACCTGAGCTATCGGGTGGTCATCGATGGACCAATGGTAAGTCTTTTTCCTTCTCCCCAAAACAAGAACTTTGGTCCTCTTGTAGTTGACGACCAGCTTATTTGCAGTGCAGTACTGAGAAAGAGCATGTAACTTCCTGCTCAGGCCCACCTTGATAACCGCGTTGTCAGTGTACAGGAGACAGCCCACGTGACGTGAGGCCAACTTGGGTGGAAAAAAATCAAGGCGGGACATTGATGGAACCAGATCATTTAAGAACAAGTTAAAGAGGGTAGGGGCCAGTATGCAACCCTACTTGACTCCAGAAAAGATAGAAAGCCATGGGGTAAGATGCCCCTGGTGGGAAACTCTAACTGCCAAAGAGGAGTTCCTATGCAAGGGAGATGAGTCTAAGATATTTATCCAGTAAATCTACCTGTGGGCTTACTCCCACCACCAAATCCCTGATCGCCTGGCATGGGGGGGAGCACAACACTTCCCCGAATTGCTTGCTAAGATCACTAGACCAGGGTCACCTGAGAGGGCCTATGCTGTCCTCACAGTTGACAACCCCGCTGAGACCCCCCTCCCCCACAATATCCAACTGAAAGCTTAACAATAGTGGAAGGCGGTCGCTGTGGATTTCCTGACCCACAGCAAAACTGGCTATATAGGTGAGGAGACTTGGGGAAACAGCAATATAATCAATCACACTGCTGCCCTGGTGGGAAACGAACGTAAATTAGCCCTCATAATCCCCCCAAAACACACCATTTAGGATCTGGAGATTAGAGTTGACCACCAGAGCAGCCCATCTAAGCCCAGAGGCGTTGAGAGTCTTATCCTGGAGCAACAGTCTAAAGCCGTAGCACCAGGACTAAAGGAAGGGCAGTGGGACAAAAGCTCCTCGGGGTCGGCACTCAACTGGGCATTTAAGTCACCTGCTGAAACAAAAGGAGCCAGTGGATATCTGTCCTGCGGAGACCGAACAAACTCCTCCAGGTTATCCCAGAACTCACCCCGAAAGCTACAGGCATTAGCTACATACACGGTGAGCAAAACAAAAAGTCTGTTGGCCATTTTCTCTACAACTGTAAGAGCAATTGGGGGGAGCTTGACCAACTCCACCACCTCAAACCCCAGCCTAACTGAGATCAGACAGGAAAGTCTACCACAGGAATGACCCATTGCAGCATAGGAGACAGTTGGGGTCCCAAAAGCCATAAACCCAGAACGCTCCAGGTCTTCCTGAGACCAAGTCTCAAGGAGACAAAGAATATACATATCCCTGAGAAACCTTAAAAAAGGTTGGTCAAGAGACCGCGATCGCCATCCTGCTATATTCCAGGCAAAGGAATCTCGCCCGGGAGTGTGACTGAGGCTGATGGGGAAGTTATCAGCAGGGAGCTGCCCCCTCCCACTGTCAGCAAGTCCTGCAAACACAGAGAAGTGCAGCAAGAACCCACTGGAAGAACGGAACACCAGTTAGAACCGAATCGGTTAGACTACCCATGTCTGGAGGTTCTGGTACAGCTAAAGCCTCTCCAGGGATGGATCCTGAAGATGTGAGAGCAGATAAGCACCCCCAGCCCCCTGACCATCACCAGCAAAGATCTCAGTTAGTAGATCCCTACCCCATTCGATCCCTTGAGCGAGATTCAGGAGTCTCTCCTGAATGGAAGGTGCTTGCTCCGATATCCGTTGAGGCCTCTCCAGAACCGGAGTCACCCTGCACTGGCCTATTAGGCAAGGAATTAGACTTGGCAGGGTAATTGCCAGCTGGATTTGGAGTCCTTGTATGCATGGCCATGGCCCTAAAAGTCTCACCCACATGGCCAAGATGACAGCAAGGAAGCTTGTGACAATACTATGGAAGCAAAGTCGGGTGACTGGAAAAACACTATAAATCATTGCACATGCCAGTGAGCGGGCAATGGTTGAAAAGAGGCAATGGCCCCAGGAGGGACCCACCCCAAAATTTGCTCCAAAAAATGACCAATTGCAGATATCGAATTCCAGGGAGGAAAAAAACCATCTGGCAGGGGGTGAACTCTAAAGGAGACTGCACCAGGTATTGGGACCATCTTAAGAGGGTGGAAAGACAGGAGGTCACATGTCGTGACACAGGGAGGGCCAGCTGACTGCGGGGATCCACCAGATATACCTTCCCCCAGATCTCCCAAGTCAGAAGGTTGTAAACAACAATTTTGGCCAGGCACGACTCTGGCCAAAGCCCCCCGCCCACAACTGAGACGGTCAGATAGAGCCCTGGTAATAACTTGCAATTAGTCATGCTGATTTTTAAGCACTGTTTCAATAGTCCCCAAAGACTGGGTAAGATGGCTAGTCAGTGACTCTAGAAGAGTACATTGTCTGTGTATAAGATCATGACATTTTGGGCCGTCCAAATCCATAATGGAGCTATCCCTAGTACCAAGTCTCGGGTTATGGGCAGGCTGGGTAGAATCCAGACAGAACAGATCCAGCTTGGAGCCCTCCTCCCTAGCAAGGAGAGATCCTGCTCCTGCCTGTGGCGCAGAGACCTCTGGAGAGGCATAAACATCGCCAGAGCCCCCAAGCACACCCACTGGAGTCAGGCGCTGGGAGAGGAGAAAGGGAAAGGCATCCAGCGACTTCTGGGCCACTAGCAGCTGCCCTGAAGATGGTGTAACCATCGGACCTTTCTTTTTCTTAACACCAGTCCTTCCCACCATACCTGTGATTGGGCAGAACAGCTCAGGGCCAGATGAGAGGGCACCTATGCGCCACCGGCGCCTAAGGCCACGCGCACAAGGGCACGCCATTGCACGCGCAGCCCTTAGGCACACCGCCCCGGCTCTGGAGCCACCTCCGGCGCCACCTCTAGAGGCTAGAATCTTTTAAAAGATCCGCTCAGCCCTCACGTCACTGGCTCCTCCCTTGTGCCTGCTTCTGGGGATGCCGCTCCGCCCGCGCCGCTCCCCCTCTCGTACTTCTGCCTGACACACCACACCACCTCTGGCGGCTAGAAACTTTTAAAGGACCCGCTCAGCTCTCACGTCACCGGCTCCTCCCTTGTGCTTGATTCTGGGGATGCCGCTCCACCTGTGCCGCTCCCCCTCTTGTACTTCTGCCCGACACACCACACCGCCTCTGGTGGCTAGAAACTTTTAAAGGACCCGCTCAGCCCTCACGTCACTGACTCCTCCCTTGTGCTTGCTTCCGGGGATGCCATTCCTCCCAAGCCGCTCCCCCTCTTGTACTTCTGCCCACACACCACCATGTGTGGCAGTTTGAGGTCTGTGGGCACGTTCTAATCCCTTTCCCCGTACCTACCCTCTGAATAAAACAGCCACAGTCACTCTCCTCAAATGGATGCTCTTTTCCTGAAGAGATTTTAAATAGTGTCCCTTTCGCTTCATTCTGTCAATGAACATTAAAATGTGTATGTCCTCTTGAGACCCAATCCCATAAACAGTAGTGGTGGTCATGGCTCAGTTAAACCTTTCCCTCTGCCTCACTGAAGATGCTATGATGTTGACCGGGGCAATGGCTGGCTGGAATCAGAGGAGCAGTGTGGGTCCACACATTAGATGGACAGCTTCTCCACTTCGGTCTGGTGCCCCGGGTTTGTCCAGCCTACTCCGGTTTGTTTTGGAATACTGACAGCGGGGCTGCACCTGCACGGATTCAATATCTGCCGAGGCCACCTTTTGTCATGGCTGGGTCTTGAACTCTTGGCCTTGGGGAGGCGCTGCCTTAGAGGCTAGCACCACCTCAGATGGTGTTGTTCAGATAGCTTCCCCTGTCTATGTTATTCCTTGTGCCTCTACTTCCCTGGTGTGGCCACGGTCATTTCCCCAGCTGCACCTTGTCTCCCTTGTTCTGCCTCTCTGCCTCAAAGCCACAGACTGTTGCCCAGGTCTGGCTGGCAACCCCTGAGTCACAGACTGCTGCCGCCAGGTTCTCGCCGGCAGTTCTAGGGCCAGAGACCACTGCTGCTCAGCTCACATTGGCAGCCCCACAGCTCGAGATTCTGGCTGCCCGGCTTTCGTTAGCAGTTCAAAAACTACAGACGGCTGTTCGGCATCCGCCGGCAGCCCAAGGGCCACAAACTGCTGTCTGGCTCTCGCCGACAGCCTCAAAGCCACCGACTGCTGCCCGGTTCTGGCCGGCAACCCCTAAGCCACAGACTGCTGCCACCGGGCTCTTGCCAGCAGCCCTAGGGCCAGAGACTACTGCTTCTCGGCTCTCACCAGCAGCTCTAGGGTCCGAGACTCCGGATGCCAGGTTACTCCTGACAGCCCAAGAGCCCTCGAGGGCTGCTGTATGACTCTCGCTGACAGCCCCAGGACCAGAGACTGTTGCTGTCCGGCACCCACCAGCAGTCCCAGAATTAGAAACTGCTGTCTGGCCCTTGCTGGAAACCCAAGAGCCAATAACTAGTGCTGCCTGGCCCCCACTGGCAGTCCCCGTACTTAATCACTCGCCACCCCCCTTGTTTTCCTCCCCATGTTGGGGTTTTCGTTTATCCTGTCCGCCACTGTTTCATCCCATGGTCCATAGTCCTCCCCCCTCATTGACAGGATACCCTGTCCACCTGTCCGCCCTGTCCTTGATACCCTATCACCCTGGTTCCCAGTATTATCTGTTTTGACCCTAGCCCAAAATACCCTTTCCCATGCCCAAGGAATTATCTCCCTAGTCCAAACTGTATTGTACTCTTTCCCTGGTAACCTGCTTCCTAGCCCTAGTTACTAACCTCCCCACTGTCTATATTTTGGCAGTCCCTCCATTTACCCACGTGCTGTTTCTGGAGCTCGGGGAGGTGGGCATCAAGGGGGGGATACTGTCATTGCTGGGTCTTGAACCCGTGGCCTGGGGGGTTTGGGAGGCGCTGCCTTAGAGGATATCGCCACCTCAGATGGTGTTGATCAGACAGCTTCCCCTTTCTATGTTATTCCTTGTGCCTCTGCTTCCCTGGTGTGGCCACGCCCATTTCCCCAGCTGCACCTTGTCTCCCTTGTTCTGCCTCTCAGCTTTGATTGAGCAACCTGGGAATTTAAGCCTGGGTGTGGCCCCAAGATGCTGTGGGAGCAACTGCTCTTACCAGTGTGTGTGTGTTGGTGGGTGGTTGTGCTTGCTGTGTCGGTTGGTTCCCCTGTCTGTCAGTTGGTCTGTCTGTCTTCCCTACTGGTTTCTTTGTTGTGGTCTTCCATACTAAGATTCTCAGACCCTTGTTGTTTCCCTTTGTGTGTAGGGTATGGGGCACTGCTGTGTTTCCCCTCCCCTCTGTATTGTGGAGCCTGGTCTCCCTCCTTGTGACTCTGTGTATGTTGCGGTGTTTGTGCCTCATAATCTTGCTTTCCCTTTAGGACTGGGCATATGTCTCGCCCTCTTTAGTCCTGCCCCTGTCCCTCCCCTGCTCTCCTCCCTGGCCATAGCTCTGGTTCCCTGCATCCTGGTTCCAGTTGGGACTTTGGTTACCAGAGTCCTGCTTCCTAGCCCTGAGCCCCCCTGCTCTGCCATAGTCTCGTTTCCTAGTTTTCTCACAGTAAAATAGTCTTGCTCCCTGGTCCTGAGATCCCTTGCATCGCCAGAACCCCACTCCCTAGCCGGTGTCCTGTCCTGGCTTTCCCCCCTTGTCCTAATCTAGGGTTCCCCTCACCCTTGTTGCCTGGCTCTGTTTTGTCCAGGTCTTGTGTCCCCACCCCCTTGCCTTGTCCTGTTCTGTTTTCCTTGTGCAGGGTTCCCCTTACCACTTGGGTCCAGATTCCCCCCTGGTTGCCTGTCCTTCCTGAGCCTTGCCTTGCCCAGTTCTCCCCATAACTGGCTTTCCTTCTTGAGCCAATTCCCTTCTTGCTCGGTCCTTATCTTGCACCCCTTTCCCTGTATCACTTCTGGTTGCTTTCTAAGGATTCCAGTTCCTCCCTAGCTTCAGGTGCTTCCCTTTCTCACTAGAATCACCTTGATGATGAGTCCCCTCCTCTGAGGCCAGGTTACCCAGTGGCAAGGACGAGAACTGTCTCGACAGACTCAGGAGACTGACTGAGAGGTTTTCCTTCCTGGTGATCCCCCCTCCTGGGTACCCCAGACCCCTTCCCCCATCACCCTTTGGCTATTGGTTCCTTCATACTCACTCCTGTGACACCTTTAGACAGACGGGCCACCCAGGGGTGAAGTGGGCTGTCCCTCCTGTAGCAGGTCAAAATGCCCTTTTCAGAAGAGAGATACAACAAGGCCAGACTTCAAGCTGCAACTCAAGAGAAAAACTGGAAAGGATAATGGGAAGATGATGGAATGACAAGAAACTAAGGGTGTCTTTAGACATAATGCTGTTCAGTGTTCTGTAACACAGTGTCCTACCATTACAGTGTTGAGACATACCATTCACCCCAAACCCTGAATAAACTGTCAAGACCTAGCAGTTGTTCACTTCCAGTGTTTGGGATGAACACTGTGTTGACAGTATGTCTAAGCACTGGGTGTCTTTAGACATTTTATTTATTTATTAATTTATTTATTTAAAATGTATATTCCACCCCTCTTGCCCGCAGAGCAGCCCAGGGCGGCGAACAACACTCATTAAAACAATATAAAAATTTAAAACAATTTTAAAATACAATATGTGGGGAAAACCCCCATCCCCACCCCACCCCTACCCCTCGCCAAAAGCCTGACCGAACAGCCAGGCCTTACATACATGCCGAAACAGCAGGAGAGTGGGAGCCAACCTAGTCTCCTCCAGGAGTGAATTCCACAGCACAGGGG
>QEPC01012362.1:11652178-11694407 GCA_003113815.1 Sphenodon punctatus
GCTTCTTAGACACACAGCCCAACTTGGAGCAAATTGGTGTTTTGCTCACCTCCTAATCTCAGCATGCAAGCACTGCTGCCTCGTTCCCTGTGTGGTACCTGATAACACGTCACACAATATCATTAGACACAACGTTGGCCATGTGTTCAGCAGAAACATGCAAATTGTCATTGTGATGCAATGGTGTTCACTAGGGGTGGGACACCGGGGAGAATACAAGATGCCAGATGTACAGGTATCGGCAAACTGGATTTTTAACATTGGCCGTGGTACCAGATTTCTTACATTGCGGCTATTGACTTCAATGGCCACAATGTAAAAAATCCTGTACCGTGGCCAGTGTTAATAATCCGGTATACCGGTACAGATAAATATCGGATTTATCGGATTAAGTTGATACACCCAAATACCGGCAATATCGGTTCTTGGGAGAACTGGAATTCCCACCCCTAATGTTCACATCACGTGTTCAACAGGTGGCCATATTTGGTGTTGGGATTGTTATGGTGCTTACACACAACGGCCGAACACGTGCTTAGGGGTTTTGACACCCGATCTTTATTATGTCTAATGAAGCACAGTGTAATGGTTGGAAACTGTGTTACAGAACACTGAACAGTGTTATGTCTAAAGACACCCTAAGTGGATTGGTAAGCAAGAGAATTTCTGTCCTTCTCAGTCTTTATGCACTTTGAATCTTGTTTGCATGCAAATACATTAGAGGGCACAGCTTGTTTACTGAGAGGCAGAGCTTATTGGCCAAGGATGTGGTGCTGTCCTTCTTTGACACCTGAAAATGTTGGGAGATATGCCCACAGCCTCAGGGGTTCTGGAAGCACTGGCCAGTCCTCCTGTGCCACTGCCTCAAACGACCTCCAGCCTGGCCACTCCCAGAGAAGGCTCTTCTAGACTGGTCAGGTCACACCACTCTGGCTTCTCCCAGACCCTTCAACACCTCACAGCTTTCTGGTTGGCTATCAGACAGGATATAAGACTGTATGATGGCAGTAGCCCATTTCTCTTATGCTTTGTTTTTGTACTTTTCTTGTGGAGCATTCGGTGTTGAATATTGAGCTAGATATACTGTAGCTCTTGCCTAATACAGCAATTTAAATGTTGTTATACTCAATGGGAGCTTCAGATGTGCATCTAAAATTGGGCAAATTGGCAGAGGTCATTGTAAAGAATAAAACTGACAAACATGGCATGCTGTAGAAAAGCCCACAATCATTTTGTAAAGGGAAGTCATGCATTAGCATTCAACTGGAATGTTCTGATGTTGTCAACAAGCATGTGTTGATAAGGGTGATTCATTCAATATAGCATGTTTGGATTTTCAGAACGCATTTGATAAGCTCCCTCAAAGGCTTTTGAGAAAAATAAGTAGTTATGGAATAAGAGGAAAGCTCCTCTCATGGGCTGGTAATGGGTTAAAAGATAGGAAGTCATGGGGTAAGAATAATTGGTCAGTTTCCACAATGGAGATATGTAAACAGTAGGGATGGGCAATACAGATTTGGATTAATACATAACTGTCAGAAAATGGCAGTTACACATTAATCTGAAAACATGCCTATTATGGATTCATAATACAAATCCATATTAAAAATGTAATACAAATATTTTAAGATGCATGTGCAAAATGGCTTCTGGGCTTTTTTTTGCATGTGCAAAATGACCCCCGCTCTGCCCTTAACCAAAATTGGTTAAGAGCAACAGTCATTTTCTGCATGCACAAAACAGCTTGGTGGCTATTTTGCACATGTGAGATTAATTTTTAAAATATTTTAATTATTTTTAGGGATGGGCGAACAGAACCGAGTTCGGAAATAAGGTTCAGTTCGGAAATTCGTTTCGTTTCGGAAGTTCAGTTTGGTCGACCGAACTATTTGAGTTCGGTCAGAACTCTGAACTTCCAAACAAAGTTCGGAAATTCAAACCCCATTGAACTAAATGGAATATTATCTTTTAGGGATGAGCGAACAGAGCCGAGTTCGGAAATTCGGTTTGGTTTGAAACTCGAGTTCGGTTCAGAAGTTCTAGTAGGTCGACCAAACTTGTTGAGTTCAGTCCAAATTCCGAACTTCCGAACCGCGTTCGCCCATCCCTAATTATTTTTAAAATGGATATGTAATACGAATTTGTAAAAAAAAAAAAATCATTAAAAAAAGTTCTGAATCCATAACAGATCCAAATGCAGAAATACATCTGAAGGCTCATCCTTGGTAAACAACAGTGCGGTTCCTTGTACTGGGACCAGTGTCATTTAATGTATTATTATTGATCTGGAAAAGTGAGTAAAAAGTGTGGTGGACAAATTTGCAGATGGCATAAAATTACTCAAGATAGTAAAGTCTCAAGCAGACTGTGAAGGGTTACAGAAGGATTTTGCATGTCATGGAGACCAATGGTTCATCTAACTCACTATCCTATCTTCAACAGTGGCCAGCTTTAGTTATTTCTAGTCAAAGTGGGGTGATCAATTTCCTCCTCTTCAACCCCAGCTCCTCACAGTCTCATTCCCAGGCCAACTTGACATACGCTGCCAACGGTTACAAACTGGAGATCTGACACTTGTGATGCTATTTGGGGACTAAAACTATCTGTGATAAGGCATGGCAACTTCCAAAGTGTCATATCTTAATCATTCCCCATAGCTAAGCAAAGCCGCAAACATTTTCAGACCAGATTAGCCCTGCCTAAACTGTGTGCTGATAATTAGCAAACCTGGAGCCCCTTTATCATCATGCCCTGCAGAATATTTCTTTTGTGGTTCATAAAGGAGCTGGAGTAATAGCTGAGGTCTGATTGATGGTAATTATACAGCCACCTTTTCAGGAAAGGGTCAAAAAATGCCTTAGTTTCAGGCGCTAAGTCAAAAGAGCTTTTTGCAATTAATCCCTTTGCCAGACCACACTTATTTGATTACTAGTCACTGGATGTTTCTCCAGTGTATGATGAAGCAAAAACATATTTAACCCTTAAAACATGGCAACCGAAGATGGATTTTAAAAAGAAAGATATAAAGGGATTTGTTGAGCCTTATATATCTTGGCAACCATGCCTTCTAAAATTAAACACTGTTCACTCAGCATAATCATATCTCATTTGAATCCAGTTGTTGAGCTCAAGCCCATCCCGTGTGTATCATGTGCATGCAATGCGTGTGGTTTCCGCAGGGCACAATGTACCCTCAATGCGGATCTGCGTGGTTTGCGAGCGGCTCTGCATGCATGCACAGACGCAGTACTTAACTTTTAAAATATAGTTACCATTTGACTCATGAAACACCACAAAGAAAAATACAATGGACCCAATCCTAAGCCCTGTACACTGTGTGTGTGCAACCCATGCGCATCCCATGCATGGAGAATGTGATGCATGTGTAAGCTGTGCGCAACTTGCACGTGCGTATGCGAGTTTAGGATCATCCCCAATCATGATAACTATATTTCTAATGTACAAGAGCCTAAGCTTTCCCTCATGTTTTGCCATACTCCAAATAAAGTTGATTTCCCTTTCTAAGGGTATTTTCAGACATTACGAGATCACAGTCAACCACACTGAATCCCCTGTGGTGGCCATGATTCCCGTAACATCTGATGTGCATTCCGCCAGATGTTCACCGAAGTGAACCTCCGGCGGGAAACACATTGACCACGATTCTGGAACTCCAGCCTCCCAGAGGTCCAGAATCGTGGTGGGCTCAGGCACCAATCGTGGTTGGATTGGCCATGATACGGAAAGGGCTGAAGTTAATGTCTGTTACCTTCAGCCCTCCTGGATCGTGGTCCCAACCATGGGACAGAATCGGGTGCAGTGGCCAGATTGGCCCATCTCCCAGAAGGTTGGGTGGCCAGGGGAGTGGGGGGGGGGCTGTGTGCCCGCACGTCATGCTGCGCAGCCCTGCCCCCTCCCCGCGCAGCACCACCCCTCCCTGATCCCCCTCCAGAATCAGGCCAGCATGTCTAAAGGATGACTGGCCTGATTCCTGACCAGGATCCGAAACGGATCCCGGTCCATGGTTCAGTGTGGCTGTCCTCCGGGCCTGTCACATCTGAAATTACCCACTGTTTCTTGATTTATTTGTAATGAAGTCAAAGTCTTAAGTCACATTCAGCGGAGTGTGCAGGGATTGTTTCCTACAACGACTCAATAAATAATCAGATAATAAAATAATAGCATTACCTTGATGTATGTGTACTTAAGCTTAGTGTCTTAAATCTGTAACCTATCACTTTTTTGTCCTACTCCAATTTCTTGAGGTATGTCAAAGCCTCATTTCTCTGACTTTCTCATCATTTAAGGATCAGTGGTATCTACTGACAGCAATCAGTGACACTTACAGGACAGTCGTCCACCATTAAAGTCAATGGAAGTTTTTCCGTAGGCTTCAGTGGGTAGAGGCTCTTCACCCTCCTTCAGTATTAAGTTTCCATTTAAATATAATTTAAAATATTTTCTCCCCATTCCTAAAGACTGCCTAGTCTGTGTGATTGTGTAGGTAAACAGGTGATGGTAACATGCTATTGGTTTAGAGGCACATTAAATTTCCCTTCCACATGGCTAGCCAGAGATCTTCAGGGAGAGATTTGCATAGTTAGGGCTCCTCCATTTTTCTCCTGATGGCCCTGCTTTCTTTCTGTTCTTATTGTCCAGTGGGGAGAAATGTATTCCTTTCTATCTTTCACTTGTTGGCCCAGATTCCTCTACACCCTACATATCAAAGACACTAGTCCATGGCAGTTTTTAAATGAGCTGCTGCTGGAGGGTGGGGAAGTCTATGTGCAGCCAGTGGAGTGCTGCTGAGCGGGCCATGCATGGGGGAAGGGCAAATAACAGTGCACACCCATCTCTACTCACTTCCACGCACAGAGCAACCCACCTTTTCACCAACTGTTCCATGAGGAGGGGGGGGATGGAGATGCATGGGATGCGTGGGTCGCAGGAATGCGCACCCACACACCTTCACATTTAAACAAGACACTCCCCCATGTGGACACTCTGTGTCCATGCGTAGGAGCGTCTAATTTAAAAATGGTCCATGTCAGTGACTTGGGACATTGGGAAGAAAAACATCTTTGTAAAGTTTCACAATTCTGTGAAATCCAAGCTTTTAACTTTGTAGCTCAAGCAAAGCTCTCGATAGACTATCTTGAAATAATTTTATATAATTACCAAGCAATTCTCCATACCAAATTTTATAAAGATAGCCTAAATCATGTCGATTTGATAAGGAATAGAATGCTCATACTTTATAATGGACCGTACAACATGTCTTAACTATTCAAGCACTCCCGTGCCTGCATAATTAAATTTAAAACTTGTTTCCAAGAGGATGCCATTTTTGCCATTTTCTCTGTGACCCTTCAGTAAAAAGGCTGATAGCACCCTGGTGTACAGCACTGTCAAAGCCATGCTATAGTATCAGTATTTTTCACAACTTGTTAGGTTAGTCCCTGTATCTTATCACACTCAGCATACATTCACTGTTACAGCAGCAGGCTGATGCAGAGGAACACACACCCAAAAAAAGGGCGGGGGGGAGGTTGAAAAAACAAATGGTCCCGCTAAGCTATCAGATAACTTTCAGAAAGATACAGTAGCTATTCACTTTGAAAAAAATCAATAAAATCATAACACGAGCTGCAATCCAAAACCTCCTGCATGTGGGATCCATGCGGGTCCTGCACGACTTTACGCACAGCACAGTGTTCCCGCAATGGGTGCAAGTGTAGGTTGCACACGTGTGCATATGTGTACGGCACGGTGCAAGCAGGCCATCGAATTGAACCCAACTGTGTTTTGCATTCTCTCTGGCTTTCAGAACAAACTGGCTTGGCTTACAAAGACAGAAAGACTTCTTCCTAACTACAAGTGCCATGTAGTCTACCTTTTGAAAGATCAAGTTGAGCTCTTGCTTCATGCATCACAATTGTCTGCAACATGTAATAAGGAAGCTTAGCTGATAATGTTGATGCATGAGAGTAGAACAGAATTTGTAACATGTTGTGCCCTGTAATTAATGGCTTGGTGGTGCTTGTAAGGCTGACTGAGTACTCACTTTTTGCCGGTAAAGTAAGCAGGGAGACTTGGAAGACACAAGAATAGATGAGCTGAACATGGCGGTGCCTCCCCCACCCCCTTTATATGGGCTGTAGTCTTCAAGCCACTTAACTCCAGAGCAGCCCCGTTGAAGTAGATGGGATTACACCAGCATGATTCGTGGTCTTTTCTCCGACCACTTTCTTTACATATCAGGAGGAATTGTACTATTGGCAACTAGAGGATGGATGCAGTGTTTGTAACAATGTACAAGTACCTGCATCTCCTTGGATGTATTCCTGTCTTCCTCTCTCTGTTTCCTTCCCCTTTGTCTCCCCAACCTTGTATCTTAAATTGTAAGCCTGCTGGGGCAAGGATCTGACTATACTTGTTGATTGTAAAATGCCTGGTATATTGCTGCTGCTATATAAATACTAGGAGTGGGACACAAGATGATATTCTGATTTCATTTTACAAATTTAATTATGTATTTGTATTTCAGTAATGTATTTAAATCCATTAAAACCTTTTAAATATTTTTTTAAAAAACAAACAAACTTAGCATGCTCAAAATGGTCACTGGGCCATTCTGTGCATATGTGCCCTTTTCCAAAATGGCACTGGTATCATTGCCACCCTTTTGGAAAAAGGCAGCCAGCCTGGAATTACTTTTCCTCCACCCAAGTGCCCCCCATCTAATGAGGCCTGTATTTTCCATACTCCTAGCCCCCCCGGGGCCCTGGATTAGACTTACTGGCCTTCCTCACCTTAGGGTTCAGAATTCTGCTTATCCATATCAAAAAGCAAGACATCCCTATAGACGTATAGCCAGGAAAGCAAATTAATTTGATTTATCTAGAAATGCATGCAATGCAAGTTCTACTTATGTAGATTCCATTGTAGTGTATGCATTGGATTACTAACATAACTTTGAGTAACATAAACAAAAATACTACCAGTAGTCAAATTCCTCAGTAACAATAATAGTAACAAAATCTGATCAGTGTTAAAAAGAAAATCGAACAAACATGTGTGTGGGGTGGACTGTCCAGATCATGCAGTTGGGAATCTTTGCCTAGCCTCTTTTGGTCTCTCCCACCCTTGTTTCTCTGATATAGACTGCTATGCAACTGCCGGAGACTCAGTGCCCAACTTGCCCAAGCTGCGTTTGGGCATCAGTTGGTACCTGAATGTGACCAATAGGGATGTGTGAACAGAACCGAGTTCGGAAATTCGGTTTGGTTCGGTTCAGTTAAAAAATCAGGTTCGGTTCGGAAGTTCATTTTGGTCACCTGAACTAGTCGAGTTCGGTCAAATTCCGAACTTCCGAACCAATTTCGTAGATTAAAAACCAATGTTTGGCCTTCCAAACTGGTTTGTATTCGACCGAACAGTTCGGTCAAATTTGAGTTCAGTTCAGAAGTTCGGTTAGGTCAACCGAACTAGTTGAGTTCGGTCCGAATTCTGAACTTCCAAACCGCGTTCGCACATCCCTACAAACCAATCCCGCCAGGGTGACTCACCTGATCCCCGGGCTGCTGTTCATCTGGTCCAGTCACTGCTTGCTGCTCCCTGCTCCTCCCAAGTCCACATTATTATTATTATTATTATTAACAAACATTTATATAGCGCAAGCAGTGTACCTGGCAGTTTACAAAGTAATAAAATAGACAGGGTCCCTGCCCCTAGGGCTTACAATCTGAGATACAGGAGCTGGGGGAGAGACGTAGGAAGGGGAGCAGAGGGAGAGACAAGGGGTCTAACATTCATGAAGATGCGAGGTCTCAAGTGCACGTACTTGGCTTGGTTACGATGAGAATGACAGCAGGCAGGTCCATGTAGCAAGGATAAGGGTAAACAGATCGTAGGTATAGGAATAGTGACTCAGCAGGATAAAGAGTCAGACAGAGCAGAGCAAAAGAGGTGAGTTTTAAGGAGAGATTTGAAGGTATGAAGGGAGGGGGCAAGGCGGATGTGGACAGGGAGGGAGTTCCAGACATGGGGGGCAGCAAGTGAGAAGGGACGAAGGTGCTTAGGGGAGCAGGGAAGGCGTGGAAGGGCGAGAGAGGGGACAGAGGAGGAGCGAAGTGCACGGGCTGGAGTATGGAGGGTGATAAGTGCAGAGAGGTAGGGGGGAGCAAGGTTGTGAAGAGCTTTATAGGTGAAGCTTTATGCTGCTCACCTGAGCTGACAACTTCCCCACTTGACTTTTTCTGAGCAGGAGCAGGGAGACCTCTTCCTATGTGTGTGCACCCCCTTAATGGGTTGGGAGTGAGTGCAGGGAGAAGTGACTGGACCAAAGGAACAGCAGGTCCAGTGATGAGGTGAGTCAACCCAGAGAACATCCTGGGGCATCCTGGGATTCCCCAGTAATACAGGCACCAAGTAATTGAGACACAAAGCACCAGATGGGGGGTACCCCATCAGGTGCCTGCTGGGAGTACCCCAAAATGTGGGTATTACCCACAGGTAGAAAATGTGCTATCCATTGCCGCTCTAAACCAAAGTTTGTTTCGCTGTCGCCACAGCTGTTTCTGCAGACCACTGAGAGATCACATGCCATGGCTTCTTGGACCAGTGGTGGTTCTGCAGATCATGGTTTAGGAGCCACCAGCCTAAAGTCAGATTCAAATATTCTCAATCCCTGTGCCAAACCTATTGATTTTTATGCAGTTCTATATGGGCATCAGGTATGTTCAAGTTCATCTCGGTACTGGATTGGAATTCTAGGCTGGTAATTCTTTGAGGGTAGGAATCCATTCTGTAAAAAGCACCAGGCATCCTCGGGATTACTGCTGAAAGTACTAAAGAAGATGTAACATATCCTTCCATGAACAATTAAGCACTAGGGATGGGACTCTGGGTAGAATTTCGGTTGGTTTGGGGTTTTTTTTTGTTTCATTTTTTTTCTGAATTATTCAGGCTGTGGTAGCAGCCTGAATAGTTAAATGCACAGCCACTCTCAATTATAAACAGGGGACTTCTGAAGCCCCGATTTTGAGGAAACTGCTTCACCTACATTTCTGGAATTTTAACCATGACTGTAAGTTTTGAGGACCATCATATTGACAAAGTTTGAAAAAGATCCATTAGGAAAATAAAATGTTATAACTGCTTAAACGTTAATTGGTTGTGGTAAAAATGCACACCGTTCTCACATATTTGAATCATCAATATCTCCTCCCCCTGGATGAGTTGACCCCCCCAAACTTCACAGGCTTCGAGAATGAGATCAATAACAAGTGCTTCTGTAATATGATACTCATTGGTGTAACCAAAGTCGAGTTATTAATAATGAAAAAATCAGTTCTGCTGGTTCGCACATGCAGTTTATGACCTGCACCCCAGCATATGGAAAGTTACATGAGTCCGCTTGCAAATCACGTATGTATTAGAAGCCCGCTCTGATACAGCACCCTCACAATTTTGATTGAATCATCAATAGCTCCTCCCCCTGGATGAGTTGAGCCCCCAAACTTCACGGGCTTCAAGAATGAGATCAATAACAAGTGCTTCTGTAATATGATACTCATTGGTACAGCTGAAACCGAGTTATTAATAATGAAAAAAAAAATCAGTTCTGCTGATTCGCACATGCGCAGTTCATGACCTGTGCCCCAGCATACGGAAAGTTACATGAGTCCGCTTGCAAATCACGTATGTGATACAGCATCCTCATGATTTTGATTGAATCATCAATATCTCCTCCCCCTGGATGAGCTGAGCCCCCAAACGACACAGGCTTGGAGCATGAGATCAATAACAACTGCTTATGTAATATGGTAGTGATTGGTGCAGCCAAAACTGAGTTATTCATTATTAAAAATCAGTACTGCAGGCTTGCACATGCTCACTTGAGCAGCTGCTGATCAGCAAAACACAGCATGGTTCTGCTTGCTTGCACTTGCGCAATTGAGCTACAGTTATGTAGCTTTCCTTAACACACAGCATAAGGAAACTTACGGGACTCTACTCTCAGACTTTGCTTAGGCTCCTCTGCAAAGGGAGCCTCACCAGGGAAGCATTACTTCCAGCTGTGCCCCGCCTTGCCTTCCCCCTCTTCTCCCCCCCAAAAAATCTGGGCTAATGAGAAGCCGGCGCTGTTTGCCCCAGAACTCGGTGCGCCTGGGGTAAGAGGGGGAGACTTGGAGCGGCAGTCATTCTCCTGTCTCTCCTTCCCAAGTGCCCTGCAGCGAGGGGAGGTGTGTCGGGGTGCCTTCCTGTTGCTGGGGAATAACCACCCCTATCAAAGTTATGTTATTTTAAAAAGTACAGTCACATAGATTTCCTTAACTCACAGCCAGGGCCCCGAGTCTTCTGCGCTTCTGCGATTCGCGGAATTTTTGCAGAATCCTGCCCTAGGCAGGATTATCGCAGAAACTGGGGAAATCCCCGCGGAATTTCCCTTCCTTGGCGGTGAGTCAATCCAGGACCTGCTTTATTCAGGCCACAAGCCAATCAGGGGCTTGCGCGGCCTTTATAAAGCAGGTCACATCAGCACATGTCACTTATGGTCCGGAATTCACTTGAGACCGCTGCTGCCGCCGAGGGACCCGACTCCAGCCGCCGCTTCTCCGGCCGCTCCGGGATCGCCGCTGCTGCTGCTGCCACCACTGAAGGACTCCAGCCCAACCTCCAGCTGCCGCTTCTCCAGTCGCTCGAGGGATCGACGCCGCTCCAGCATAAGGTAAGTAGGTGGTTGGGGGGGGTGTTCTCCTGGGGGGGCCGCTGCGCGCTCTGCATTTTACAGTTTGGGGGGAGGGGGTCCCGCTGCACGCTCTGCATTTTACAGTTTGTGTGTGTAATGTGTGTGTAACATGGCAAAAACACACTTTGCCATGTGTTTTTGTGGGTGGGTTTCCTGCTTTGCCATGTGGTTTTTCTGGGTGGGTTTCCTGCTTTGCCATGTGAGTCGCAGAATTTTGCCATATGGATCGCAGAATTTTCCATTTTGGGTCGCAGAATTTTGGAAAATATTTTGCAGAAGAATCGGGGCCCTGCTCACAGCATAAGGAAAGTTATGAGACTCTATTCTCAGACTTTGCTTAGGCTCCTCTGCAAAGGGAGCCTCACCAGGGAAGCATTACTTCTAGCTGCGCCTCACCTTGTCTTCCCCCTCCCCCCCAAAGCTGGGCTAATGAGAAGCCGCGGCCAAGGTAAGAGGAGGAGACTCAGAGGGGCAGTCATTCTCCTGGCTCTCCTCCCTGAGTGCCTCGCAGCCAGGGGAGCTGTGTCAGGGTGCCTTCCTGTCACTGGGGAATAGCTGCCCCTAGGAAAGTTACGTGATTTTAAAAAGTACAGTCACGTAGCTTTCCTTAACACACAGCATAAGGAAGAGATGCAGCTAATTAACGACTGCGAACCTTTATGACATCCCTCTCCTGCCTCTCCCTCCTAGTAGTGCTGCAGCAGCAGCGGCACCACCGGATCAGACTGGGAGATATAAAGCTGTTTGTTTACAAACAACTCCTCCCCATGTGCTGATCAGAAGGTTGTAGGCTTGTAACAAACGTTCTTCGAGATGGCACCTAACATTCTCACAACTGGGTTCTCCATGCTCACCCTATTCAAACAATAGACCACATGATGGTCTCGACCTCCTCTAGTATAAAAAGCGCTCTCCGCCTCAGAATGACAGTTCCTTCCAACCCTTTCTAGAAATATAAGAAAAAAATTCCATGCAGGGCTGGAAGGGTGGCTGGCTGTTGTAAGAATATTTGGAGCCGTCTCAAAGAACCTAGTTTACAAGGTACCAACCTTCTGTTCTTTTTCGAGTGACTCTGACCCACCACCTAGCACCCCAGCACCTCCCACCACCAGCACCCACCACCAGTTCCCCACCACCGTGCCTCCCTCCCCCCACACAACATCCCCAGCCCCAATCTAACCCCCAACCCCTGCTCCTGCCTTCCCCAGCACCCAGAACCCCCAGCACATCCCCACTACTTCTGCAGCACTGCCCCTACATGCCACCCCCCACACAACATCCCCATCCCCGATCTCACCCACCACCCATTAAATGCACAAACTAAAATGTTTCCTCTTCAAAAACATCACAAACTCATTTTTACTCTAGCTTAAACTCCAAAAAACATACAAATTCATTACAATTACAATTTTAAAAACCATTCAAATCCATACATTGCAATGCCAAAAAACATGAAACTTATTTCTGAATTTGAGAAATATTTAATATTTTATCCTCATCAACATAAATGTAATTGATGTACTTAATTCCTTACCAATCATACGTTTATTCATTTTTATCAATAACTAAAATTTCACATTTTTACATTATTAAACATTAATTTATCATAATTTGACAATGAACAATTTTTTCACAGTGCATAAACTCGGTCATTTACATGTATACAAATTGTATACACTTCATACAATACACTGTTAACAATGTCACTGTAGACAACATTATACAATTTCTTCTACACAATACTGTTCTGTAGAAACAGAGTTAATACACTATAAAAAAATTGTTCCAGGCCTCAGGTTTGCTCGCCTTTTGGCGGGCATGCAAGTCGTGGCTGTTCGCCCAGGCCTTTGGAGGAGAGGGGGGGAGGGAGGGGTATATGGGGGAGATTGGTGGGGTGGGGAATTTGGGGGAATTGGAGGGTAGGGTTAGGGTTGGTTTTTTAAAAAATTATTTTAAAATTGATGTTGGTTTTTAATGTATTTTATTGTTTTATTGTATTGTTAGCTGTCCCGAGATGCCGTGGGCATCAGGGTGCAGCATAGAAATGCCAAGAAATAAATAAAAAATAAAATGTTAAGCATCATAGAAGACCCCCATTCCTGTGTGGGGCACCCTAATTGTTTGCAGTTATACCTCCCTAGATACTTACAGTTTTTCCAAGCCTTTCTGTTTCTGACATGAGTGGTTTTTTTCTGTTATTAACTAAGCTAGACTAAAATAAATGTAGCATGAGGGGCAATGTGACAGGGCTCATGGTTACAAATTCAGAAGCTTCCTTCCTACCGCGAGAAAATCGGATTCACTATGGCATTTACATCACCACATTACCCATATGGATAGATTGTCGGGGAATAGGGATAGGCGAACAGAACGCGGTTCAGATGTTCAGATGTTCGGTCATTCGGTTTGAAACCCGAATTTGGGTTCGATGGTTCAGTTCAGCCAAGTTCGGTTTGGCCGAACTTGGCCGTACATTCAAAAATAGTGAAACCGAGACGGGAACTGAAACGAAATTGAAACCGAGACCTAATTTTTGGCCCTGAAAAGATGCTTTTCCTGCCCTCGAACTCATCCAAACTCATCCGAACATGACCAAACTGTTCGGTTGTTCGAGAGTTTGGTTCAGATGTTCGGTTCGGATGTCCGAACAGACCGAGTTCGGTCCGAACTCCGAACATCCGAACTGCGTTCGCCCATCCCTATCGGGGAGAAAAAGAAATCCTGCTCTTATAGCTGACAGCAGGAGCTTATAAGGCAAGTCTTGGAGAAGCTTCTACTCGACAGCAGGATTATAGGCAAGTCTGCTTCTGAAAACCACGGTTCATTCTTCTGGAGGCTGTGGGGGAGAAAATTCTTCCTTCTTCCGTGATCAGGGCTGGGAGAGGAAGGAAGGTGAATGGCTGAAGGCTGCCAGTACATGCAGATATTTACTACTGGAGCAGTGTGTCAGTGAGGTGCTGTGGTAAGTCTTTACAGGAGCTGGGCCTTAGGATGGCACCCCAATCACACATGTTCAGGCTCAAATTATCTCCACATGTCCAGGAGCCTTTATGAAGTTATACTCTGGGTGTAGTTAGAGGGAGCATCCCAGTAAAAGGTTCCAGGGAGGGATCAAGCATAGGGTGACTGGTAAATGTCGATAATGGGGGTGGCACAGGAGAGGGGGAAAGGAAGGGCTTCTATAGGGGTCTATAGTGCTTCTGAAAATCTGGAGGGGGGCACATGCAGCCCCACCCCCCAAATCACCTATGTGAGCAAATGGTAGATTGGCTGGTCAGGGAGGCTCCAAGCCAGAGACTGACTGACAGAAGCTGAAATTTTAGGGAGGAGGTTGCCTCTGGTATGGGAAGCTAGGGACCCATGGAGGAGAGTTCCCTCATAGAAGGGACTCACATGATGAAGGGCCAGAAGTGCATTGTGTGACTGGTGGTTTGACAAAGGAAAAGCTTATTTGGGAGTCTGCCTAAAGAAGAGGAATGAGGGTGTTGTTCCGGCCCTGCAAAGAACCAATTGTGGACAGGGATCCTTTTACGGTCAGTATGAGGCTACCTATTCTGATCCCTCAGGATGGTAGCCTCATTACTGACTGTAATCCCCTTTTAAAGGAGATGCAGGCAGATTCACCATGACCCTGTTGATGCCTCACACCAAACAGCCAGGGTAAAAATTTATTTAATTATTTCATTCCATTTGTTAGCCGCCCCTTCATGCCTACGGCATCTTAGGTCGGTGTACAATATTATAAAACCCAATATAACAATAAAAAACAACAATAAATCACCCCCCAGCAATTAAAAAACATCACTAAAAACCAACCCCCGCCCCCCTACCCCACCTCCCACCCTCCCCTCCGAAGGTCTGGGCGAACAGCCAAGTCTTACAGACACATCGAAAGGCCAACATTATAATTCCATTATAATTCAATTGCTTCCCCCGAGCAGGCTGTGTTGTTTTCCACTTCTGGTTGCCATTGTTTCTTCTGGAGTGAACAGCTTTTGGTGATTGCAGACCCTCTCTGTGATTGCAGGCCAACGTGGCATTATGTGCAAAATTGCGTGCCATGTTCTGGCAGCCCAGACATTAAAAAAACATGTAAACACGGTGTGCTTGGGGCATTTCCTGCGGCCATTAAGTCAAGGGTTCATTTTCCAAAAAAAATTGCATTCAGTTCCCACCAGCTGCTAATTCTTTTGTGTTGTTTGTGGATCTTTATTTTTTTTTTATTTTTTAATTTTCAGCAATTTTCTGGGGGTTTACATTATCCAAAGGATTGATTTTAGTTTTGTGCTTCTGTAATAGGATTTGGACATGTGCAATTATAACATCACGGGAAAAGTATTATAACTTTCTGGGATTCTTAAGAGGCTGTCAGCATCTCTGAAGACGAGTGCAAAATGGGCTTGCTTTTCTCAAGATTCGAGACTGAGGATAGGACCCAGTTTCTCACTTTCCAGTTAGTGGTCACAATCCCAAACCCCCTCCGTGTGGGATCAGTGCGGCACAATCCGCTTGCAATGGACGTTCACGCAGTTTGCATGCACATGTGTGAGCAGGGGTTGCGTGTGGCACACATGGGGCATGGGATTGGCTCCACCCTCTACACTTAGACTGGAACATATCAAAGTAGGATAGTTCTATTGTATTGTCTATGTATTGGGTTGTCTTTCTCTGAACTACTTGTTTAATTAGACGATACAATTGACATGGACAGCGAAGCAGTAAGAGAGGAAGCGATTGTTACTGAAACACAAAGGCGAGTCAGGGCATCACTGCTGCTCAGGCTGTGGCTCCCTTCTATGCACCAGCTGTGCAGCATTAGTAGCAGCAAGTCAACTCAGCTGAGCCTCCTGAGGCTCTGGTGATGCGCCCTCTAATTGGCTGATCGTTGCTCACAGCTGCCTACAGGAGGCTGGCTGAGTTCCAGGCTCCCTCAGAACAGCTCAACTCACCCAGAAGCTCTACTCTCTTCTCCTCTGCACTAGTGCCTCCTCTCCACTTCTCCCTCTTCTCGGTCCAGTTCACCTTCCGTTTGCTTCCCTGACCCAGCACCTGCCCCTACCTACCATCATCCTTTTGGACAAGATTTCCTAGCTTGACTCCTGTTTTGTCCTAGACTTCGGCTAGCTTCACCCCTCTGAATGATGCAACTCTCTTAGACCAATCTCCTGAATTGACTTCTGCTTTGTTCTAGACTTTGACTAGTTTTACCCCACCACTGTGCTATCCTTCTGTACTGATTTACCTAACTTGACCCCTTCTTTGCTCCAGACTTTGAGGTATTACCCCCACTTGCTCCAATCCTGCAAGTACTCACCCAGTTGGGCCCCAATCCTGCAAGGACTCATCAAGTTGGCTCCTATCCCGCAAGTCACCCACATACTGGCTGCCCTAACAAGGAGGAAGCACAGAAGTTTCCTGGCCTGGGGTGGTCTTTGTGGTAAATATCTCCCTCTGGTACAAACAATTAACTCCCTAGAGTTGATCATTTTTCCTATTCCTAGAATAGAAAACTCCTTTTTTCTTTAGAGAAGGTGAGTATCTCCCTTTATGTTTACTTTATTTTAGCAGAAATAAATATTCATCAGATCAAATATTGTTGATGAATTTGACCTACTTATTCAATTCTGATTAGGCCTGAAATGGGTACTTAATTTAGTAACCATAGGAAATTAATCATTTTGGGGTACCACATCAGTACCTGACAGGTTACCCAGGTAGCGATTGGGTACCTCGAAACTGAAAAAATCCATAAATTTTACCAATTACCATTACCGATTTTAAAATTACCGATTGGTATATCGGGACAGAAAACTGAAAAATCAGGCCGGAAAGAAAAAAAAAAAAATAGAACTGAAAGTTGATTTTCTGGGACCAGAAGTTGACTTTCAGGAACTGGAAGTCAATTTTCCAGGATGAAAAAACAATAAATAGGTGTTGCAAGTTGGTAAAGCGACAAAGAAGTAAAACAATCAGGACCAGAAGTTGACATTCCGTGACCAGGAATCAACATTCTGGGACATCAAGGTCACCTAATTAAATCACAGTCAGGTGGCAATGAGTACTCGATGTTGTTGGGTCAATTCACAAACCGAAAATGAATCGGGTACTCACTTTCATCTCTACCTCTGATGGAATGTGTAACTAATCGTTGGATGTCCATTTTGAATATTTTTGTTTGAGTTGTTTATTTATGTATTTTCTAGGGGGGTGTTTTCATTTTAGTTTAGTTTTCCTGTAAAAAAAAAATAGCTATGTTTTTCCATTTCATTTTCATTTAACATTTCTGTTTCCATTCATTTTTAGGGGAGTTGTAGGAGGGCAAGTGGCCTTTCAAAGTGACAGGAGTCAACATGGGGCACTGCAGCTGGGCTGGCTCCCTGTCACTTTGAAAGGCCAAGTGCCACTTTCCCCCACCTCCAACGCCTTACATCAATGAGTCACTGGAGAGGAGGAAGCAGCCTTTCAAAGCGACAGGGCTTTTTGCAACACTGGGTAAAAAAACAGACATGCACCTAACTCCACTTAAACACCACTTTAACATTTCTTATGCATGTTGTAGGACTGTATTGACATCTTATGGAGCCCCGCAATATTCATAAGAAATGTTAAAGTGGAGTTAAAGCGGAGTTAAGGTGGGTGTCTGTTTTCAAATTGTTTTGCTCTAAGGTACATGTCAGCCAGCCTGAGAGGCAAAACGAAAACAAAATTAGCAAAGAGAATTCTGTTTGCACCAAATTTTGTTTCTGTTTTCCTAGTGACTAAAATGAAATTGGAAAATGTTTAGTTATTAGGGAAGCAGTTTCTCTTTCATTTCAGTATTTCAATTCAGTTCTTACAGTAGAACTTGGATGGGAGTGGTTCTCTGGGAGCACATTACGTCAGTGCTCCGAAATCTGCACTGGCTGCCATTTTTTTTCTGGACAAAATTCAAGTGCATGTTTTTGACTTATATAGCCCCTAACATCTTGGGCCTCAAATATCTAAAATACCACCTTCCCTCCTACATTCTGCTGAAATCCCTTAGGTCAGCTGGGGACACCCTCTTCCAAGTTCCACCGTCAAACCAGGTTCAAACAAAATATGTTAGCAGAAAAGTGTTCTCAGTGACTGCTTCATAGCTTTGGAATTTCCTTCCCCTGTTTGTCAAAGCCTTAGCATCTTCAAAAAGTCATCTAAGATCTATTTATTTGACCAGGTTTTGGGAAGGCAGGGATATGCTTTGGGGGGGTGGAAGTAGGGATTGTAATTGAAATTTTATATGGCTTATTTTTTAGGAATGTGCATTTCAATTTTGTTATAATAATGGAATTTTTGTTGTTCAACAAAGAAAATGAAAGAACATAATAATAAAAAAATGAAAAACATTCTTTTTGTTGTTATGAATGAATAAGAAAAACATGAAAAACACATTTTTGTCTGTAACTTCTTTTTTCATAATCTGATTTTGATAGAACTTAGCAGAATTGTACCCCCAATAGAGGGATTTATCTGTACCAGATTTCAGAAAGATTCTATAAAGGAATCTTATTTTATAAGTGGTTGTAATTTGTTATTTTACAAAAATCTGCATACACATTCCTGGCTGTAATGACTTTGTCTACCATCCGATTTGAATTTAACCTGGCAAAATTATACCCATATCGCCAATACTACTCTCTTGGCCAAATTTCAGATGTTTTGGATAAAGGTTCCTTATGTTATAAGCGATTAACTTGTAAATGCATTTCTGACTGTAACGTCTTTGTATTCCATCCATTTTAAAAGAAATTTGGCATGATTGTGTCTCAGATCTTCACAATCATCCCTTCCAAATTGTAGAAATATTTGATAAAGCATTCAATTCCTATAAGCAATTGATGTTTCCCTCTTGAAGACTTTCATTATTCAGGTAAATAGCATATGCAGTGCCATTCAGAGACAGGCATGGCAGAGGGGAGGGGTCTATAGAAGGAAGGGGGAACAGCCCAAGAAACTGACAGACACATTCACTGGTCAGTTACTGCATGCTTCCACCTTCACAGGAGGAGTCGGACCAATCAGTGGGGTGCCTTCAAGGTGGGCATATACGGTAGATATAAACTGCTGTTCTTTTGGTCTCTTCTTTGTGTGTGGTTTGTTAGTTCTGTCTTTGGTCAGAGCGTTTTCTCAGACATTACTGGAAGGCTTATTGTGTGTATGTGCTAGAACTCACTGCAAGAGTTCAACTAGCTACATAAATCCAATTCCCACGCACCTGGGGTACTGCCCAACATCCTCCTGCCACTCCTGCAGCATTTTCTGCAAGCTGACAGACACCCCCATGCACCTGGGGGTGCCCACCCAGACTGAAGCCTACGCCAAACAGCAGAGATGACAGATATATACTCTGACCATTTCAAAGACACCCTGGCTGGGACAGAGATATGATTGCCTCTCTTACTGCAGCTTCCTGCCTTTCAGGACCAATCCTGGGTGGCTCTGAGGTGGGGATAGAAGTGACAAAACTATTTATTATTTATTTATTATTTTATAGATTTTTATCCCGCCCCCTCCTGCAATGCAGCTCGGGGCGGCTGACAACAATAGTAAAAACAATTAAAACGGTTAAAATATAAATATAAAATGCATCAATAAAACAGGGCTAAAAGACAGTGATAAATAAATACATGGGCAGGGGATTAAAATCACCCCCCCACCCTCCCTCCCAAAGGCCTGGGCAAACAGCCAGGTCTTACAGTTCCGCCGAAATGTCAAAAGGCTTGGGGCCAGGCGAGCTTCCTCCGGAAGGGAGTTCCACAGCCGCGGCCCTACCACCGAGAATGCTCGCTCCATCGTGGCCCCCCGCTTAACACGGGGGACCTCCAGGAGGGCACCCCCGGCAGACCGCAGGAGCCGTTCCGGGGCGCGAAGGGCGAGGCGGTCCCTAAGGTAAGAGGGGCCAAGGCCGTATAGGGCTTTATAGATCATTACTAGGACCTTGAACTTGGCCCGGCACACTATCGGCAGCCAGTGCAGCGCTCGGAGCACCGGTGTAATGTGCTCCCGGCGACCCGTCCCCGTAAGAAGACGGGCCGCCGCATTCTGCACCAGCTGCAGCCTCCGGGCCAAGAACAAGGGAAGCCCCACGTAGAGCGCGTTACAGTAGTCGAGCCGCGAGGTGACGAAGGCATGGATGAGGGAGGCCAGGTCCGGGCCAGAGACATACGGACGCAGCCTACGTACCAGATAAAGCTGGCGGAAGGCAGCCTTAGCGACTGCCTCCACCTGCCGCTCCAGCCGCAGGTCTGCGTCCAATATGACCCCCAGACTCCGGACCTGCTGAGCTACAGGGGGGCAAACCCCCCCAACCAGGGGGGCCACCACCCCCTTCGCCCTAGGACTTCAAGCAGCAAGGCAGAGGGCAGGGGGAAGCATGCAGCAAGTGAATGGGGGAAAAAACTGAAATGGATGGAAAACCTCCATAAATATTGTTACAGTTCCTTAAAAGAAAACAGTGTGTAACACTAAGTCCATGAATCTAATGCAACCATCTATATACAAAAAATGATATTTATTTGCCACGCTTATCAAAACTTCAATTATATACAAAACAACATGTTAAAATACAATGGATGACTATCCAGAGGTGTTCTTGCCAAGGCAACTTTTATTACAATATCCTCTCAATATGTACTGCGCTACATCAACCTTCAGCTGACTCCCAGCCAAGGTGCAGTCCAAGGAGGTTCTGTGCCAAGGCAGTCTTGTTTGCAGCTTCCGCCCAATGGGGTTTGAACTCAGTGGTTTTTTTTGTTTTGGCAGGGGGAAGCATCCCAGCATCAGGGGACATGATTCACACATTCAGGCTGGCCAGTTGTCATCACAATCACATCCTGCAGCACTGTAATAGAAGACATAAGAGAATCCCTTACTGGCTCTCTCCTAAACAGATGTTTCCAAGTTTCCAGTAACAAGTGAGGGAGAGGGGTTGAGGTGGTCACAGCACAGAACGATATGTGGGTGACATTTCTGCTGGCCACCTCACATCACAAGCACATCTTGTACCACAGTGACAAACAGAGGAGAATCTCTGGCATAGGCTCATGCTGTGCAGGCGTATCACTTTGGGACCCTTTATCAGATCCTCTTGATATTTTGCAGAGATGCTCCTAAAGGTCTATATAGAAACTTTCCAAATTTTATGGCTGGAATACAAAGTCATTACAGCCAGACATTCATTCAAAGATAGCTCGCTTATAACATTGATACCTTTTATCCAATCCTTCTGGAATTTGTCAGGGGTAGTACCATTGGGGTGGGGTATAAAATTGCCAGGATTAATCCAAATCGGATGGGAGACAGAGAGGTTACAGCCAGGAATGTGTACATAGAAATTTGTAAGAAAGGAAGTTTCAACTGCTTATAAAATGGGATCCATTTAACCATTCATCCTGGAATTTGGCACACAAAGTGCACTATAGTGGGGATACAATCCCACCAATTATCATTAAAATTGAATGGGAAATACAATAATTACAACCAAATATATGTTTTCCATTAAAACCACTGGAAATAAAAAAATGAAAGTAAAAACGAAAACGAAACAAAGACTAACAAATATAACAAAAATGAATGATATTTTAATAATAAAAAAAATTGATAATGAAAACAAAAGAGAGTTACTGTGCACATCTCTATTATTTTTATTGGTTTTTATATTATTGCTTGGAAGCCATCAGCCTGCAGGAAAAGGCAGCATATAAATTTAAATAAATAAAAATAAATAAATAATACTGCCAAAACAGAGTAATCAAGATACAAAAATAATCTAAGCAGCCAAAACAAAACATCAAAATAAACTAAGCAAGCAAACATTCTCAAAGACACAAATACATTAATAATCCTTTTGACTGTGGATATTATTTTGAGGGCAATGTGAAAATGCAAATGGAATAATATTTGGAAATAGTAAATCCACTATTCATTATGGTCCTTCACTTTAACCCCCATGCTTGTGGAAAAACAGAGGATGCTCCAATGTCTTAGCAAGTACTTGCCTCCCGCAAAGGGTTCCTGAGAACAAGCCTTTAATCATCAGCCATGTGGCCAACATGGATTAAAATCTCCCTCACATGTCTCTACTGTAAAGAAATTCCTCCCTCAATTACCTCAGTGTTGCCAATGCTCATTCAAATAGATAGGGTTTATAGCATACCTGGAAGGTCAGACTCTTTCAAACCTTGTGGGGACAGAGCATTCCAAAGCAAAAGGCTCCTTATGGAGAACACTCTGCCAGTAACTCTCCTCTTGCTGATAATGAGAGAAATATCTAATCATGACTTTGATTGTTTGGCACAGAGAGCACAGCTGTCTCGCCAGTAGGCTGGTCCAAAGCCATTGGGCTTTAAAGTCACCATTGATGATTCCATTGGAACCACTCATGCAATAAGGTGCTATTCAGCTTGAATAAAGACAATTGAATTTGAGTTATTGTTTTACCTCGATTCAAAAGTCCTCTTAAATCCTCCAGATTGGATGATGCTAAATAAAATGTAAAGAAGGGAAGTCCTCTGAACTACTCAGCTGCCTGTCAATTTGGGGGTTGGCCATGCACCCATGCTGGCTCTGGTAGGTTGTTGAAAAGTATCCAAATTATTCATTCATTCAGATCTACTATGTATCCCGCCCTTTCCCAAGGGCTCGGGGCAGGTTACAATGCATAAAATACATCTACACATACACAATTCACTATTCGTAGGTAATACCCACATTTTTAGTACCATGTCAGGGACTCGATGAGCCACTTGATTACTGATTGGATACCCAACTAGTCCAAAAATGGGTAATTTCTAGTACCAATTGTTTCAATGTTACAGTTACTGAACAGTAAATTGGGATGAAAAACTAAAAAATTAGGACCAGAAGTAAAAAAATTAGGACCAGAAGTTGACATTCTTGGGCCAGAAGCTGACATTCTGGAACGAGAAGCTGACACTTCCAGGACACACCGAGACATCAGGTACTCAAACCTGGTTGAAATCGGGTACCAATCAGTAGGGTTAAGATTCTGTCATGGTATTTTTTTAGAACAGTCATGACTAGGTCATGGTAAAAAAGATGAAAAGTCATGGAAAAGTCATGGGTAAATAAGAGATCCATTTTACTTTTATTCAATGTTTCATAACACAACATATTATTAGATTGTAAGCCCTGGGGCAGGAGAAAAGATGAATAGACCAGATAGACAAAGAAATTAAAATAAAAAGCATTTCACTGCTCGGTTACAATGATTGGGGGGCTGGAGGTAGCAGAAATTGGGGGGCTGGTGGGAGCAGTTTGGGGGGATTGGGAAGGAGCAGAGATTGGGGGGCTGGAGGGAACTGAGATTGGGAGGATCAGGAGAAAGCAGAGATTGGGGGATTGGGAGGGAGTAGAGATTGCAGGTGCCCCTGGAGGTAGAGCTGACTGGGGCAGCGATGGAACAGCCAACCCAGAAGACAGTGAAGCCGAGATGGGGGCTGACCTGTAGTAGCAGTGCTTAGCTCCAGGGAAGGACTAGCCAAGAAAGGCCTTGCTCACCTGTTTGATGCATCCTTTCTGGCCGTCACAGCATGGAGCAGATCAGGGATCCAGGAGTAGCCCCCACGGAAGGCAACGGCCAGTGGGAGAAGCAAGCGTCCCGAGCTGCACCACGTGACCGACTGGATCCCCGCTGCGCAGTCACTGCAACTGGCTCTGTCTGTAACTCGTGGTGTGGAACTCATGTGCACAAGAATGGAGGCGAGGCAGCTCTGAGCTACTGTGTGTGATGTAGCCAGCTCTGGGCGCGCTCAGAAGGGGAGGGGTGATCAGGAAACGCAAAAGTCACAGCAGTCACAGGGAAGTAATAAAAATCATGGAGGGGAAGGGGGGAATTCACTAAAAACACACGCCCTGTGACTACTGTGTTGGAACCTTAGTCCTACCAATCAGTATCCAATATTTTCAAGTCAATTGGGGTACCAGAAATTCAACAGTTATCCCCATTTTTTCTGGTACTCATTTCAGTTTTACCCCATCCCCAATCCCAAATTGGCCAAATAGGAATGTCTTATTTTGCCTCTGGAAGGTGGGCAGGCTCAGGCTATAATGAACCTCCAGGAGAAGGGTGTTCCACGATGATAGGGCAGCTACTGACTGAGAATGTTTCTCTGTGTGTCCTTGCTATACAGACTTGATGGGAATATTAGAACCCTGTTTAGGCCAGAATTCCTGGTGAAACCTGACTGTGATGGGACCAAGCCTGTGGGGGAGTTGGAGAGACAGCTGGGGAAACCAGCTCAGGCAAGACTGTGTCACAGGTTGAGATGAAACAATACCGGCAAAACCGGATATACCCATAGAATTTGCGATAGTCGTTTCAACTCAAAAATTTCAGGTACTTTTCAGTACCCAAAATGATATTTGTATGGGTACCCAAACAACTGAAATACTGTTTTTGTCCTGATTGTTCACCTTCCGGTCCCTACATTTTGAGTTCTAGTTCCAGGTTTCAGAACTTTTTTCAGGTATTTTTTTCAGGTAATTTGCTCCGGGCCCACCACACGTGTGCCTGGAACAAAGCCCACCTGGGGTGGTGGCTGGGCCAGAAACGTGGGCCTGAAACAAAGTGGGAGAACAGTCCATGCCTAGCTGTGGCCCATCTGGGCCAGAGTGGGTGGAACTGAGCAGGAACGTTTGTTCCCGGCTCCTCCTGGCATAGGGGTTGCTATGGCAGGCAGAGCGCACCCGGCCAGGTCACATTTCTGGCCCAGTCACCTCCCCCAGTAGGGTTTCTCCTTCGAACCCTGTCCCATCTCTGACCATTTCCTTGCCTCCTTCAACCTCTCCCATTGCTCCCCCTTCTCTTCCCCATCTTCCCGTCCCTTCTGCAAACTGCAGGCCATTGTGCCCCAGGGCTTTGCCTCCTCCCTCTCTCCTCTTCTCCCCTCAATCCTCTCCTCCCCTGATTCTGCAATCTCTGCCTTCAACTCCTCTCTTGCCTCCACCCTCGACTCCCTTACCCCTCCTCTCCTCCTGCCCGGCTCGCTCTCGTAACCCTCGCCCTTGGCTCACCCCCACCATTCACCATCTCTACTCCTGCACCCAGGCTGCTGAACGCCTCTGGCACAAATCCCACTACAACGCCAACTTCCTCCACTTCAAATTCTGCCTCTCATCGCTCAGTTCTGCTATCTCTCTCGCTAGACAGAAGTACTATGCCTCCTACATTGAGGCCTGCTCCTGGAACCCTTGCCGCCTCTTTTCCACCTTTGACTCACTTCTCAAACCCCCCTGTCCTCCTCCCTCTTCTCTCTCCGCTCAGGATTTTGCTCTCTTTTTCACCTCTAAGATTGACTTGATCCACCTGGATATCACTTCCAAGTCCTCTCCCCCTACTACTCCCCCCTCTCCTTCCTCCCCCGACCTCTCTCCTGTCCTCCTTCCCTCCCGCCTCCCTTGAGGAAATCTCCTCTCTCCTCTCCTCCTCCAACCCCTCCACTTGCCCCCTGGATCCCATTCCTTCTCACCTCTTGACCTCCATTATAATAATAATAGTTTATTGTAGCCAAAGCTGTTACAATATAAAATAAATTAACAAAGAAAGGAAAATACAACAAGAGCACACAAAAAGCTCGAAATTAATCGATGGCAAGCTCAAACATACAATCAATACCAACAATATTTAAAATAAAATAGACACATGAAGCTCATCGGATGGCAATCTTAACCCCCTCTGAGAACAATCTACTAAGAGGGGGAAGGGAAGAAAAATTAACCTGGATTTACAAACCCGGCTGAGAAAGGGACCCAAGAGTGCCCCTCTAATCCGCAGATACCGTAAGCCAAAGCTGGCCACCGCTCTGGCCCTCGCGGAATCCTTATAATCTAGCAAGAGCTTTAGATGTATACTCAAATCCCAAAAGGCCTCACAATACTGACCCAGGAACTCCCTCCTGGGCACCACTAAAGCTGGGCAGTAAAAAAAAATATGGGCGATAGTGTCGGGCTCCTGTAACTGACAAAGTTGACAAAATCTAGCCTGCTTAGCGGTGGCCCGGTATCGTCCCTCTACCATAGCAGAAGGGAGAGAGTTACATCTGAGTCGAGTATACACCCACCTTAAACCCGGGTCTATCCAAACAAATAGATAACTGGAACACGGGCGCAGGGGGTCTGACAGAGGATACTCCGGTGCAACTGCCTGGGAGGATAAAAGAGCCCTCTCTGTCTGAAGTTCTTGATCCTCTATTCGCCTCCGTATCAAGGACAGAGCACCAGCTAAGCCAAGCCTTCTCAGGGATTCAGCAGTAAACCCCAGAAGGTTCAGCTCTGCCTCCATCTGGTTAACCCAGAAATTAAGGCCCCCCTCAAGCACCAACATGGCCAACAAGGAACCATCCATCGGGGAAAAAAGGTATACCCTAACCCAGAATTTTAAGAGTACCATCCTGGCCCTAGATTTTATAGTCGGGCTAAAGGTCTCCAACCTCAAAAGCACCTGCGACATACCTCTAGGAAGTCCCAGAATTGTTCGTAGGAGCTGATTCTGAGCAAATTCAAGCCTAGTTAGAAAAGCCCCACCCCAAACCGGGAAGGCGTAAAGGCATTGGGGGATAACCTTGGCCCTAAAGAGCCGTAAGGCCGGTAATACCAGTCTCCCCCCCCGATGGAAAAAATATCCGAGGATGGCAGCAGTCGTTGTTCTCATTTGCTGATTAACAGCTTCCAAATGGGGGACCCAGCTCAAAGATGGAACAAAAATAACCCCGAGATACTTATAAGCTTTGACTTGCTCTATGGGATGAGAGCCAATCCTCCATTGATGAATCTTACGGGGGCCATGGCGCCCCATAATCATGACCTTTGTCTTAGAGTAGTTAATGCAAAGATCTTCCTTCGCGCAATATTCCCCAAAACCCTGAAGCGCCCTTCTCAGCCCAACCAGAGTCTGAGAAAGTAAAACTGTATCGTCGGCGTACAGGAGGGCCGGTACCCTCCTGTCGCCGATCCTAGGGGCATGCGTATCAAGTCCCTTTAAAAAAGGGATCATGTCATTAAGGAACAGGTTAAACAATACCGGGGCTAGCAAACACCCCTGCCTTACCCCCCGGAGAACTGGAATTGGGTCGGACAAAAAAGGACCTTTAGGGCGAACTCTGATAGAGTTGTTAGTGTGGATCTTAATTAAGAGAAAAATCAAGCGGGGGTCCATAGAAGTGTTCCTCAACTTGATCCACAGCCTCTCTCTGTTAACAGAGTCGAACGCCATGCTCAGATCGATAAACCCTAGAAAAAAGTTACCCTGGCGAGCCACATACCTCTTTACCAATGCAGAGAGGGTGACTATCTGATCCAGCGTAGATCTCCCCCCTTGGAACCCTACTTGTTCAGGTTCCAGGGATCCAGACTCCTGCAACCAGGCCTGTACCTTCCCCAGCAAGAACTTGGTGTATAACTTCCCCACTACACTTAAAAGGCAGATGGGGCGATAATTTCCTGGAAGGGAAGGGTCCCCTTTCTTAAAGATAGGTACTACTATTCCCTCAAGCCAGGCCTTGGGAAGTTCTCCATCCTCATTTATTGCAGAGAAGAGGGGAGCCAAAATATTAGCCCACCAATCAGGGTGACACTTCAACAATTCTGGGGGAATAAAATCCCCACCCGGGGCCTTCCCATTACGAAGTTGTGCTATAAATGCAATAATCTCCTCTTTAGATACAGGGGGCCAGGCAGGGAAACTGTCCCTACAGGAAGGTCGAACCGTCCCTTCCGCTGGGTCAGCAAACATAGAAGAGTAAAAATCCACCCAGACCACAGAGGAAATAATGGCCTCCTGCCGGCCAGCTCTATTCCTACGAATGAGATCCCAAAATGACTTATGGTTCTTGAAAAGGGCCGCCTTCCGCAAATCCTCCCAGCCCTTCTTTTGAGCTGCCAGCCGTTTGGCGGCAAGTAAGCACCTATAATCTTTCCTCATGGCCTGGAGGGCCACTCTAACGGGCCGGGAGGGATCACCCTTTAGGCGTCTAGCTAACTTCTGCAACATAGCTCTCTTACTTCGGCATTCAGAGTCGAACCAAGAAAAGGACTTTGGCCCACAAGGGGCAATCTTGGATGGCATCGCTACTAAGGGGAACAAGAGGTCCAAAAGGGCCTCAAAGGCATCCAAATGTCCCCCCCCCCCCGTCCTAACTGCCTTCACTAAGGCCTCCACCCTCTCTTGACAAATAAAGGCCTCAAAGGCATCTCTAAGCTTCTCTGACCATTTAACACGGACAAACCCAGGGGCCTCATCCCCATGACCAGGCCCGTGGGCTACGGCACCCTGGGGATCCAAAATCGAAAGAACTATAGGCAGGTGGTTAGTTTCGAACCTGGGGATCACAAGGAAATCGTGTACACAATCAAAAAAAAGATTGGGGATCAAAAAATAATCAATAATACTAGACCCTTGGGGAGAATGAAAGGTGAACTCCCCATTCGGGTCACCCCTCGAGCAACCATTCACCACCATTAAACCCCACTCCTCCAAGAAACCCCATAACTGGTCCGCACCATGGCTAACCGTGGTGTCCCTAGAGGATCGGCGACTCACCATGCAAACAGAGTCAACTAATGTTGGGGGGGCATGATCCAAAGATACTGCTCCCAGCCTGATATTGAGGTCACCCCCAATTATCAGCCAGGCCCCCGGATGAGAGTCACACGACCTTGATAATAACCCACTTACTTGCTCCCAAAAATCGGACAAAAAATATGGGGAGGAAGAGGGAGGTAAATAGACATTCCCCAACAACAGCTCCAAACCCGAAGGGAATAGACAGTGGTACAAGGCAAAATATGCTCCAATAGAGCTGCAAAATTTAATCCGTACTCCCAAATCGGGGGAGACCAATAAGACCAAACCCCCGCTAGGCCTACCAGCAGAGGCAGAAATATGGGCATTTAAGCAAAAAACCAAAAACCGTCCGCACGAGAAATCCTCCACGGACCAGGTTTCCTGCAAGAAAATAAAACTAAAATTGGCCAAAAAACTAAAAAAATCAACCTCTCGAGAGCGAGCCTTCCATCCTGAGATATTCCAGCTGAGGAATTTATGGGGCTCAAAGCCCACATCACAAAGTCATTTCCCTACCGGAGGGTGCATACCCTTATCCACAGTCCCTGGAAGGAGGGTTGACCTCCATTGCCTCCACTGTCGCCCTTCCCCTCCTGAATATCATCAACCTCTCCCTCTCTACCAGCTCCTTCCCCTCTGCCTTTAAACATGCCACCACTTCCTCCATCCTCAAAAAGTCCACTCTGGATGCCTCTGACCTCTCTAATTACCATCCTGTCTCGCTCCTCTCTTTTGCTTCCAAGCTCCTTGAACGGGTTGTCTACTCCCGTTGCTCCTCTCCGCCAACTCCTCCCTTGACCCCCTCCAATCTGGCTTCCACCCCCTTCACTCCACTGAAACAGCTCTTGCTCAGATCACATACGATCTTATTGTGGCTAAATCCAACCGCCTTTACTCTAGTAAAGGCGGTTGATCTCTCTGCTGCCTTTGACACTGTTGACCACTCGCTCCTGCTTGAATCGCTCCACTCCCTTGGATTCTGGGACTCTGTCTTCGACTGGTTCGCCTCCTACCTTTCTGACCACTCCTTCAATGTATCTCTTCCTAACTCCTCCCCACCCCTATCGGTCAGGGTTCCCCAATGCTCTGTCCTTGACCCTCTCCCCTCTCTCTACACCCAATCCCTAGGCAAACTCATTGCCTCCCACAGTTTCCAATACCACCTGATGACACTCAACTCTATCTCTCCACCTCCTTCCCTCTCCCCAAGCTCGTCTCACCAATTGTCTCTCCGATATCTCCGCCTAGATGTCACAACGCCAACACAATCTGAACATGGCGAAAACGGAACTCATGATCTTCCTTCCCAACCCTTCCTCTCCCTCTTCCCTATCAATTACCATTGAAGTGGTCTCCATCCTCCCCGTCCCCAAGCTCGCAGCTTGGGCTTCATCTTTGACTTGCATCTTATGTCATGACTGGGACCGGAGGGTTTGGAGCACTGACTCAAAAGCTAGTGCCACTCTGGTTGGGGTTGATAGCCAGGTTCAGATGCTTGGGTTCTTTTCTACGTCTTCGCCCCCTCCTGTGTGCCCACACCCTTTCCCAGCTGTGTCCTGTTTCCCTGGTTTTAACTCCCGGCATCCTGATTGGCCACAGGTTGATATATAGCCTGTGGCGTGACCACAGGAAGCCTTGGGAGTAACTGCTCTTACCCCTCCCTGTTCACAGGATGCTGGGATCCTCTTGTGGACTTTCTCCTCTATTCCCTTATCCCCCCCCTGAATCCTTCCCCTTCTCTCAGGGTGGTTGGGTCTCTGTGTGCTAAATGTGTGTGTCACCTAGTCCTTTCCCTCCCTTGCTTTTGTGGTATGCCTTTTGGCGTACTTTGTGTCCATCTTGGTTGTTTAGATTACTGAATGTGATCCTCTCTCCAGCGTGGGTCCCCGACTGCTTCCCTGTTTGGGGGTAGTTCCCTTTCTCCAGCATGGGTCCCCCTGCTTCCCTGTTTGGGGGTATTCTCTCCCTCCCTTCAGTGTGCCTCTCCCTGCTTCCCTGTTTGGGTTTTTTTCCTCCCTCCAGTGTGTGTGTCCTCCTGTCTTCCTGTTTGGGGGTATTCCCTCCCTTCAGTGCGCACCTCCCTGCTTCCCTGTTTGGGTTTTTTTCCTCCATCCAGTGTGTGTGTCCCCCTGTCTTCCTGTTTGGGGGTTCTTTCCCCATAGGGTGTGTTCCCCTGCCATCTATCTTCTTGTGTAGGGGTTTGTCCTCCCTCCAGTGTCTGTATCCCCCTGCTCTCCTGTTTGGGGCTTTTCCCCCATAGTATGTGTTCCCCTGCTCTCCGGTCGGGGGGGTCCTGCCTCCCACAAGGGTGTGTTCCCCAGTATTCCCTGTTTTGGGGAGTCCTGACCCCGGTGTTGTGTTCTGGTTCCCGTCCCTTTTTGAGGCTGGTACTCTCCTGTGGTCCTACTGGTTTGCCCTTGTCCTAGGGGTGTCTGTCTTGCTTCTTTGTCTACCTCCAAGTATTGGCCCTGCTGGGTACCCCTACTACGGGGGTTTCCATGAGGGCCTCTGAACCCCGATCTGATACCTTCCCTTTTCCTTCTTCCTCTGTCCCTAGAACCTTGATGATGAGCCGTACTCGCTGAGACTGGATTCTCCAGTTATAGGAACGAAGAAGGGTCTGTAGCTACTCAAGAGACCGGCTTAGAGGTTTTCCTGTTCCTGGCATCCTTCCCTAGCTAGGGCGTCTAGGGATATCCTGGTAGTTACCCCTGAAGGTATAGACCCTTTCCCCCTTATCCCTCTGACAGATTGCTCCCACCCAATAACATCCCAGCTTTTTGTGGGGAACTCCTAACCAGTGGACTAGGCCTCTTCCCCCTAGAGGTACCTTTCTCACTTTACCCATGGAGCCCCCTGCCTCCTGGGAATGGGCTTCCCACCATGTGGTGGAGGCCTAAGTTAACCAGGGACCAGGAGAATGTGACCCCTCCCCAATGATGTGGGAAGCCTACTGTAAGCCCACTGCGGCCAATACCTAGAAACTGCCACCTTAGCCCCAGGACCGACCGTCATGGGCCCAGGGCCATCATTCCTCACACAGAGAGCCGATTTTACAAAGCATCAAGAAACAGCCACTCCAGCTCCAGGAGCCGCCATCAGGGTTCTGGGGCCAAGTTACCAGCAGGGAGGACTGTGACCAATATATTTAAGCTGTCACTCTAGCCACAGGACCCAACATCATGGGTCTGGGGCCATCATTCCTCGCACAGAGGTGCTGTCGTTCCACCGTATCAAGAAACAGCCACTCCAGCCCCAGGACCCGCCGCCATCAGGGTTCTGGGGCATACATTACAGGCAGGGAAAGCTATGGTCAATATATTTAAGCTTCCACACTAACCCCAGGACCCACTGTCATGGGTCTGGGGCCATCATTCCTCGCACAGAGAGCCTTTTTCCGAATGCCTGAACTAAACCAAACATGAGTGAACCGAACGGCCGAACCCGAATGCGGCGACCAAACCAAACAACCAAACCAAACGAGCGAACCGGACCGGACCAAACCGAATGGCCAAACCCAAGCCGCGATCTGTTCACCCATCCCTACTGTTCGAGCCCCTTGCTCCTCTTCCATCCCCTCCCTCACCCTCTCACGCCTCCCATGCTCCCCCAACTGCCTTCGTCTCTTCTCCCTCGCTGCCCCACATGCCTGCAACTCCCTCACTGCCCTCATCTGCCTTGTCTCCACCCTCCACGCCTTCAAGTCCCTCCTCAAAACCCACCTGTTTCACTCCGCCCTTCCTAACTCCTGCTAATCATCCCCACCCAGGATTATCCCCCACCTGTATCTGCAAACTCCCAATTCTCTGTAATGAAGCCAAGAACATGTACCTGAGCTCTTGCATCCTCATGGATGTTGCATCCCTTGTCTCTCCCTCTGTTTCCCCTTCCCTGTCTCCCCTCCCCCTGTCTTTAGATTGTAAGCTCTCAGGCAGGGACTATGTCTATCTTACTCTTTGTAAAGCACCAGGTACATTGCTGGTGCTATATAAATGCTAATAATAATAATAATCAATAATTACCTCTCGGACCCTTACCTCTCGGACCTAATCGCCCTACGCACTCCTGCGCGCGCTCTCCGCTCTTCCTCTGTCCCCTCCCTTGCTCTCCCTCGTTTCTCCTGCTTGCCCAACCGCCTTCGTCCCTTCTCCCTAGCTGCCCCGCATGCCTGGAACTCCCTCCCTGCTGACATCCACCTTGCCTCCTCCCTCCGCTCCTTCAAATCCCTCCTCAAGACCCACCTTTTCCATGCTGCCTTTCCCAATGCCCTCTAGTCTTTCCCCTTGCTCTTACTGTCAGCCCTCCTCTGCTGACTGCTGCTACCGACCACCTTGTAACCAAGCCAAGTACACGCACCTGAGACTTCGCATCCGCCTGAATGTTTGTTTGTCTTCTCCCCTGTTTCTCCCACTGTCCCCTCTCCTTGTCTCCCCCTCCTTGTCTTTTAGATTGTAGGCCACAGGCAGGGACCGCATCTGATTGTATGTTCTGTACAGCGCCAGGTTGCAACTGGCGCTTTATAAATGTTTAATAATAATAATAATAATAATAATTAATTAATACCTCATTAAACAAGCAATCCCAAAACACAAAGTAAAATGGTTTCTCTCTCTCTGGTCTCCCAATTGATTAACACAGCAGACCTTTCCTCTACTTCTTTCCTCCCAAGCCCCTTCTTAACCTGGAGGAACCATCCTACATTTCAGCTGTTTTCCTGACTTCTCTGATGGTTTTCTTCCCTTCTTAGCAAGTTCTGGATTTTTACAGTTGATCTGACTGGTCAACTGACTTCTCCCAGTCACAGTTTCCCACAATCAGCCTCCCCGCATTCACCCCAGCTGGGAGGTTAGCTTGCTTGGAGTAGGGGGGATTGATAGGCGTGTGTACCAGCCCCCTATGTCATTTTCATTTTTCATTTTCTCTATTCAAAAATGACATTTTTGTTATCATTATTAATGACAATATCATTTTCATTATTGTTTTTGTTATTATTTTCATTATCGGTATCTGTATCGATATTTGTTATTGATATTGGTACTGTTTCAAATGAAGATTTTATTTTTGGTATCGGTATCATTATCGATTCCCATGCACAATTAATATCTATCTAAATCTAAGGGAGACAGGGGAAGGGAAAATAAAACATTCTATTATCTAATCATTTATCTATATAACTATTATAATCCAATCTATAAGTTTATAATATATATCTATATCTAATCTATAGGGGTGGGAATAGTGGTATCGGATAAATCCAATACGCCCGATAATCAGATATATCGGATTAATCCGATAATCCAATAATCACCACTATTGGCATACCGAATTTTGAACATTGGCCACTTTTCCAGGTTTTTTACATTGCAGCAATTGAAGTAAATGGCCACAATATAAAAAAACCAGTAAAGCAGCCAATGTTAAAAATCCGGAATGCTGATACTGGTAAATCCGATACCGGGGAGATCTGATACTGATAAATGCAGTAACCGGTATTCTCCCCAGTGTCCCATCCCTACTATCTATATATAATGTACAGTGGGGAGAAGGGCAGGGAAAGGGAGAAGGTAAAATGTAGGGTATGAGGAAGGAAAGGTATTGGTGGTAATAAAATGAGGGCTAGGGAGGATTTTTTGTGTGCAAGCACCACAGTTTTGTAAATGCAGCCTAAGAAGCAGAGCTCTCACAGAATGGAGAGAAAAAACCTGACCCTCCAATTATAAAGGGCTGCAGTGCCCTCTTCCAGAATCCCCCTGATTGGTTGTGGGAGGAAGCAGGCATTAAGCAATCACAGAGTGCCATGAGACTGCCGGGGCCTGCTTGTGCTGCTCATTGGCCAGTGATACAGCCATCAGATACTGCTGAGCTGACTGCCCCTCCCAACACAGGCACAGTTCAAATGTTCAACCCTGTTCAGACTCTGAGATGTCTGTTCCCTCCTCCCCTCTCCACATTTTCCCTCCTAAACCCAAGTACCACAGCACTAATAATGACAACGATAATAACATTGTCGTTTTCATTTCTCATTATCGTTTTTGCTATCACTTTTGTTATCATTTTTGGTTTTATCATTTTTGTTATCGGTATCAATATCTGTTATCATTATCATTACCGTCATCATTATCGTTGCTGTTATCGGTATTCTCAGTTGTCATTTTCATTATCATTGTCATTATTCCCGGTTGACAATTTTTGTTATTGGTATTGTAATAACAAAACCAACATGCATACCCCTAGGGATTGATCCCGGTAGCTCCTTCAAGACCAACTCAAACCCCTTCATAGGATTTGCTCCAAAGTTCAGTGATTGTTTGCACTGGGACTGATCCCAAGTCCCGCAGACCAATGCATGGAACATACATGGCACACACGCACCCCTGGCACTGGGCCTAGAACAGCCCTTGCACTGACTTTAAAGTAGGGATTTTAATCAATTATCTATTAAGTATCAGAATACCTCAATATAAATGTATATAACTGCACTGATTGATTTTTGTTTGTTTTGGTTGCTGCTGTAATGCTTTTTAAAAATATAATAATTCCTTGTATTAATTTTTTTATATGAACATTTTCTAAATTCGCCAATGTTTTTTTAAAAATCCTTTGATCTACTTTTTTTACAGCCTCTGTTTTAACCTGTAATCATTACACAAATCAATTACAGTGCTGTGTATGACTAGTAGCGCTATATAAATGATAAACAGTAGGAGCAGTAAAAGGCTTTCGATCAGTAGGACGAGAACCCCCCAAATGAGCAAATCCTTCGCATAATGTATCACTCTTTCTCTGAGTGTAATAACCAACTGTGGCTGCCTTAAACTATTTCATATTTGGACTACAATAGGGGTGCAGAACGTAATGCATTTCCTACCCCTGGGTAATATCTGTATTATCTGTAATATTTGCACCTTCAGTGGGAACCTAATGAGTTTATTCTGCCCACAGGAAGTGTCTGGATGTCCGAAAATGTAGGTCTTTCCAGGACACCCCAGGAAGTACCTGACTCGGCACGTTGCTCAGGATGACTCACTTGCCCAGCTGTGTCACTGCTCCTCTAACCCTGCGAAACCCTTCTAAGGGAACTTTGGCACACTGCCCATTTCAGCTGAGCAGCAGGTCAGGCTATGCCAGGCCAGTAGAAGCAGCAGGGCAGATAAGTCAGCCTGGGGAGCATTTGGTTAGCCTGTTAACTGATTGATGCCCAAACATAACCAGGTAAATTTGGGCACTCCAAATTTGATGGACACCCCATTTTTTCCAGGTACCAGAACTAAAATTCCTCTTATATCCCTGTTATGTGTCTGTTTTGCTTCTGCCAGATTGCTATGAAACCCACGCCTACTGCACTGAAGGTACCTAGAAAATAACAGTAGAGGTAGAGTTAATTTTTTCCCCTTTCTCCTCTAAATGCCCTTTGTACCAGTTTAATGGGCCTGTGTGTATGATTTAGAATTCAACAGCCTGGACTGTATTATCTCTTTTATCTGGATGGCATTTATCCAGATAATTGTTTTAGGGATCAGGCTGGAAAAAATCCACATCTTTCTGTTTACAGTTGGTATGGAAGGAAACACTTGATACCATGATAACAGCTGGCTGACCTAAAGCAGCTCCATGCACTCTTGTACTTGGACACTGTTAACATCTGCATGTGAGCCAGAAGTGACATTTGCACCCACAAGACCCACTGCCACCAACAAGTTACATGAGAGCAAGTTCTTACCCTTACACATTCAACCCGCATTGGCACTCACAAAATGGGCTCAATCATGGGGTATTTTCAGATATGCCCAAGCAGAGAACGTAGGCTGTCACTCCCTAGTAGCCCAGGCATGATACAATGCACCCAAAGTTCCTAATGACTTTGCTCATGGAGTTGGAAGCAGGGCTGGCCTTAGAATTTGCAGGGTCCAAGACGAAGATAAAAAGTGGGGCTTCCCCATGATACTGCCTCCCTGGAGGCACCTTCTGTGGGTCCATAAAGGGTTTTATTTCCATTCCAATTTTTCAATTTTCTGACCTGATATACCAATCAGAAAATCGATACTGGAAGTTACTGACTTTTTGGGTTTTCAGGTACCCAATCAGTACCCAGGTAACCTGTTAGGTACACCCAAATGTGGGTATTACCCACAGGTACTAATTTAAGTACATGTTTCAGCTCTACCAGAGACCTTCTGATAGCCACAGACACAGAGTGCATGAAGTTTGTGTTTTTAGTGCTTTCTTTTTCCCCTTGCAGTATCCACAGTAACAACTTTTATAACCAAACAAGAGTCTCTTAAAAGTGAGGTCTCGTAACACCGTTAGTTTTTCTGGTTTTTCTTTCAGAGCTGGATTTCTGGGTTGTTGTGTTTTTGTGGAGGGGGGGGGCGTGTTGGGGTCGTTTTTTTGTGTGTTTTTTGCAAGAGTTTGAAAGTAAGATCAGGTTCTTACAGAGTGTCCTTTGTAAAACAACAGCCATGTCATTACCTTAGGAGTCTTGAGGGATTCGGCTAATTCTGAAGGTATTATGCTACAAGTTCAATCTGTTTTCTAAATCATCATGGCATTCTTCCCAGGCCTCCAGGCTTGGCTTTATAAAAGTTTATTTTCTCTCTGCAATGAAGGCACAGTCACATGCTTTGGTTCACAATTTCATTACAGCAGTTTGCTTTTATTTTGACAAATTCTGAGGTTGTTCATCTTCAGAAAAGGTTTCCATGTCTTTTGTTTTTCCCTCCCCACATTGAGCAATTAGTGTAGCAGTTACTATATTTAATGAACAGAAAGGAAGTCGGGAGTTGATATATCCTTATGTGACTGTTTTACCAAGAATAACACCAACGTTTTTCTTTTTCTTTTTTATTCTATCAATTTTGTTAGACATAACCACGGTTACTCTAATGACTATTTGAGCCCAAATAATTTTAAGAGACGATGGGAGCAATCCCATAGCCAACATAGGCTGATCATGGGCTCCATGCGCCGGTCAGAATGCATGCACTCAGGTACACATGAGTGCTGTGCATGCAGCACGGCCACCTGGGGATCTACTGCGTGCATAGCATGTGGGCACACACAAGTGCACACGTTCTGGCTGTGCGCCATGCTTGGGGGGGGTCAGCGTACGCCGGCTGTTGGATTGCTCTCCGAATTTATTCAATCTTCTATTTTAGAACAGCTAAATTTAAGGTTATGTGTTTACTTTACAAGAAATTTCTTGTGCGCTGCTGTTAGGGAAAAAGAATAATAATCAGAGCCTGATTTTTTCCACAAATACGTTCTGCGCCCATAGCACCAGCTGGAGTTGGAGGAAACAAACTGGAGGTTTTAGCATCTTCATCTAGGATGACAGACAAATAGCAGGCGTTCTGGGTGCTAAAAAATGAGCTTCTCCCAAATTTTAATGGGCTAAAAATGGTTTAGTGTTATTTTATAAATAACTCCTAAATAACCCGAAACTCGTTTTCACATGTCACATTGCCATTCTAATAATAAAATAGATAGGACATGGTGGCCCAGTTCCCCAATTTTCCCTAGTTGGTGCTTATAGGGAAAAGCAATGATTTGCCATGTTCCCTCTAGGCCTGAAATGAGCAATTGTAGTGAATTCTGTTTCCGTCAGAAACAGTCATTTGTCTTCATTCTTACGATGAGGAAAAGTACCAACTTTTTGCTATTTTTTGTCATGAATGGCATCTTCAGTTGCTCACCTGTGCTGCTGTGCCTAGCCTTGTCTTGCTGCCTGCCTTAAATTGTGTCAATTTATCACACTTAAAAGAGCCATAAATTGAAGGAAAATGCTGTCAATTGATGGGAAATACTTGCCAAAAATGTCAGAAATTGTTAAAAAATGACAAAAATACTGGAAATTGACCTAGAGATACTGGAAATACAGAAATACCATTTTTGTTATGTTATTGAAATAACAAAAATGAAAACAATATTTATGAAAATTTGGGGGGATTAGAAAAAAATTAAAATGTAGGGACACAAATTTCAGGCTGCACCTTCATCTGATTGTTTTCATCCAATTGTTTTTCATCCAATTTACTTGACAATTGGAAAAGTTTTACCCCTCTCTCAAGGGGTCATCCTTCCCAAATTTCAGAGATTGACTTTTGGACAATTGCAGTTTTGTAATTTTAACAGAAGTTAGAGACATTTAATAGAGGTTAAAAAAGTTTTGCATGCATTTATGACTGTAAATTCTTTTTTTTCTGTCCAGTTTGAACAGTTTGTACTCCTTACCAAAGAGATCATCCCTGACAAATTTTGGAAAGACTGGCTAAAATGTCCCAAATTTATAAGCCTCACGGTTTGTGTATGCACTTCCAGCTGTAAATGCTTTCCTTCCCAACCACTTTGGATGAAATTTTGAAATGTTGTATCCCACAGTCAAGGAATTGCCACGCCCAAATTTCAGAATATTTGGATAAAGGGTCCCAATTTTACAAGCAATTGAACATTTGTGATTTTAACAGAAGTTGTGCAAATACTAGTCCTGTAAAGTTTGGGACAAAAACAAAAAATTCAAGACATAACTGGAACTCCAGGAAGCAAGACAGAGGGGAGGGAGAAGCATCCCAGAAATCAAGAGACATGATTGACATTTCCAGGCTGGTCAATTAGCATCCCAAACACATCCTGCAGCACTCTGACATAAGGATATAAGAGAATCTCTTATTGGTTCTTTCCTAAGCAGATGTTCCAATTTTCCAGTAACAGGCAGGGAGGTTGGGGTGGGCACAGAACAAAACGAGGATACATGCTTGGCATTTCTTCTGGCTAATTGGCATCACAAACACATCTTGTACCACTGTGACAAATGTAAGAGAATCCATGGCATAGACTCATTCTCTGGAGATGGTACTCAGGCTTCCAGCTTTCCAGTACCTAGTATCTGCAGTAAGTGAGACTTCGGGTGGGCATTGGGGATAAAATATAAGCTTCTGCAAGCTGCACTGCACAGCTCCCCCATGGCTAGATTTTGTGTGGCTCGTAGGCTGGCTCAGTGCTCTTTGTGTGTGACTGTGCATGCTGCAGTCTTTAGTTTCACTGTAAGTGCTCATAAATGCAGAATTCAGCATCTACTCTCCCCCACTGATGCCCCCACAGACTTTGGAGTGCCAATGACTGAAGCCTGTGCCAGTGCCTCTGACACCTTCTCTTCTGCTCTGCCCACTTCCTCAAGTCTTCTTTACCCTCTATACAAGTGTGCCAAAAAGCAGATCTCTGCATGCAATAAAACATTTATAATATAAACAGAGGTAACACCTGGAAGTGATTTAAGGAAATTTGCAACTTCTTTTAAAATTAAAACAACAACAACATATATTGCTTATAAAATAGGGACCCTTGATTCAATCTTTCTTAAATTTGTCAGGGATGATCCCTTGGATGAGGTGTACAACCTGTCCATATTTCATCCAAATTGGATGGATAAGAAATACGTTGCTGGTGGAAATGTGTGTGCAAACCTTGAAATGATTCAATTGCTTATAAAATCAGGACCCTTATCCAATCTTAGTTAAATTTTGCAGCGATGCTCCCTTGGATGAGGGATACAATCTGTCCAAACTTCATGCAAATAGGATGAAAAATAAAGAAGTTATGAGCCAGAAATCCATTTCCCACTGAAACCAATGGAAAACTAAAATGAAACTTAAAAACTAAAATGGAAATTAATAACATAAACTAAAACAAATGCAATTTTAATAACAAACACAAAAATAAAAAACATCAATTAAAAAAACTTTTTTCTTCACATCCCTAGTTGGAATAGTCAGCTAACTTTAGAGGCCTTTTCACATGGGTGCTCCTCCTACCACACATGTGTGCTGTGTGTGTGTGGGATACCCATGCAAATACCATGGTGGCTATGAGGGGGATGGTTGGGTACCCACGTTAACACCACGGGTGGTGGTTGGAGCAATGGGCTCCAATGCTGGTTGCTTCATGTTTGGAGATGGGTGGAGGTGGGTATGCACCCGCAGGAACGGCCACACACTCACTTCCATCCACCGTAAGCGCACACCCATCCTCCCACTCACCATGGCCCATTTGAAAAGGGCCGAAGAAGATATCCAGGAATCATTAGACATTTGTCTGCTGTGAGCACAACTAAGATGACATAGATGTTTTGTCTTTCTCTTTATACATGTATGTCTCACTGTAACATCATTGTAGTCCAATCAGTGTACATGACATTTGTCAGGGCTGTATCTTATACCTTCAGTATCATCTATGTAAAATATTGGGCATTTTTACACCTGACTTAAAATACTGGTCTCAATCTTCTGGGTTTACAAGTCTACAAGTAAGTTCCAGATGCATTCTTCACACGCACACTGCCCTGAGGAGGCAGTTCCTGGATGCATTATTCACACAAACACTGCCCTGAGGCAGCCTAAAGTAGCTACAGCTGTAGATGTGAGGGGCTGCCATGGAAACCAAGTGACCACAGCTGCCTGGAGCAAAGCAGTTTACCAGGCGAACTTTTTAAACACAAAAGTTCTGGGAGAAGTTCTGTGCAGAAGTTCAAAGAGCCAGGTGATTAAGATCTGGGTGAGTGATTTAGACACACAGAAAGTTCAGGATGTAACAGCAAACATGCAGGAGAAATGTGTGTGTAAAAACACCCATCAGAAAGATGTGATAAAGGGTCCCAATTGTATATGCCTACACAGCATATGCAGAGAATGAGCCTATGCCAGGGATACTCTTACGTGTCACTATGGTATAAGATCTGTTTGTGTTGCCAACTGGACAGCAGAAATGTCAACCAAATATTCTCATTCTGTGCTGTGACCATCCCAACATCTCTCCCCCACTTGTTACTGGGAAGTCAGAAGCATCCATTTAGGAAAGAGTCAATAGAGATTCTCCTATATCCTCTGTCACAGTGCTGCTGGATGTGATTGTGATGATAATTGGCCAGGCTGGATGTATAAACTATGTCTCCTGATTTCTGGGATGCTCTCCCCAAAGTCCCAGTTATGTCCTTTCTATGCCCGCCTAAGGGCCACCCTTTAGGCCCGCCTTGAAGCCACCACCAATTTGGTCCTATAAAGCTGGAAGCATGCAGTAATTGGCCAGTGAATGTGTCTGTCAGTCTGTTGGGTTGGTCCCCATCCTCCCTCCTACAGTCTCCCTCCCCCTGCCATGCCAGGAGCCTTCCTCTGACACTGCCTGTGCTGTTATTTATCTGAATAATGGTCTTCAAGGGGACAACTTCAATTGCTTATAAAATTGGAGGCCTTTATCAAATTGTCCTGTTGTTTGGAGAGATGTCAGGGAAGGTGTGGGATACAGTCCTGCCAAATGTTTTGTAAACAGGATGGAATATTAAAATGTTACAACTGGAAATGCATGTTCACGTTAATGACTTATAACATCAGGGCCCTTAAGCCAATCTTTCTGAAATGTATCAGGTTTGGTAAACTTGTGGCGGGAATAAACTTCCCAGGTTTAGTGCAAATTGGACAGAAGATAAAGAAATTGTAGCCAGGAATGTGTATGGAGCTTTTCTTAAAATTGCAACTAGGGGTGAAGTTCCGTACCGCTGTGGCAGCATTTACCAGAGGAAAGTGCTCTTCTGCAACAAGCAGCACAGGGTACTTTCAGACGTTACGGGGCCCTTTGGCCCCGTACCGAAAGCAACATCTTCGTTCCCCGCCGGGGTCACCCCTGCACGGCCCAACAGACGTGCCGGGGGGATCCCGGCGGGGAAAGTGGGAGGGGCCGGGGCCGCGCGGCGCAACGTGCGGCCGCACGGCCCCGCCCCCTCCACGCACCCCGCCGCCCGCCCTCCGAGGAGACGGGCGGGCGGCGGGGCCAATGCGGCCGCCGCGTCTGGCCGATCGTGCCACGGCCCGGGATCCCGCCGGGGATCCCGG
>QEPC01012362.1:11700073-11710950 GCA_003113815.1 Sphenodon punctatus
GCCTGCTGTTGGGAACAGTGACTAGCTCAGAAGGTATTGAGAATGGGGGAGGCAGAAAGTTTTGTTTCTTGCTGCGCCCGCCTCAAATCAAGCCCCATTGGCTCCGTGCAGCCTAGCCCGTGGCCAATTGCAGAGTGCCAAGCCAGTGGTCTGAGGCGAAAAGAGATGGTGATTCATCAGGCTGGCTGCTACTCGAAGCCACTCTCTCCACCCTCCACCCCTGGTGCCTGGAAGTCTGCTCCTATCTGAGTCAAATGACTTTCCCCTACATTTGGCCTTCCAGTGACCTGAAAGACCACGTTTTAGCCACCCGAACACAACCAAACGCGATCCGAACTTAACGAACTGTTCGGCCATTTCGGTGTTCGGATCTGTTCGGTGTGTTCACCATTTCGCCGTTCGGTGTTCAGTTCCATTCGGTATGTTCAGGTTCGGGTTCAGGTTCACTTTCGGTTGTCGGAACAGGCCGAGTTCAGGCCGAACACCGAACTCCCGAACCGCGTTCGCCCATCCCTACTAAATCACTCATCCAGATCTTAAACATCTAGATCTTTGAACTTCTGCGTGAAACTTCTCCAGAACCTTTGTGTGGAAAAGTTTCTCCTGGTAAACTGCTTTGCTCCAGGCAGCTGTGGTCACTTAGTTTCCATGGCAGCCTGTCACATTTACAGTTGTGGCTACTTTAGGCTGCATCAGGGCAGTGTTTGTGTGAAGAATGCGTGTGTGAAAAATGAATCCAGAACTAACTTGTGGACATGTAAACCTAGAAGATTGAAACATCCGGAACTTTAACGTGTGTCTACAAATGCCCTTTGTAGTGTTTGTGTGAAGAATGTGTGTGTGAAAAATGAATCCAGAACTAACTTGTGGACTTGTAAACCTAGAAGATTGAAACATCTGGAACTTTAACGTGTGTCTACAAATGCCCTTTGTGTCACCATATTTTGTTTAAAATACTAGTTTGTTGTCTCCGAAAAGAAAAGAGACAGGTCTTTGTGGTATTTTAATCTCTGTTTTTGACCTACCCTTCCACAAAGGATGGTTAGCAAAAAGTACATCTAAAATGCAAAAATAATAAACATATGAGAATATATCATACATATACAATTATTTATTTATTTAGCGATGATTTTATCCCGTACCATCCTGCAAAATAGCAGCTCGGGGAGGTGTACAACAATCCTTACAATAAAAGCCAACACAAAACCAGCTAAAACTTTTAAAACCATAAAATACAAAAGAGTAGAAATCAAATTTACACCCTAAATCCTAACCCTGACCCTTAAACTCCTGGCCAAATAGCTAAGTTTTACTTTGCCTCTAGAAGATGCTCAGGCCTGGGCTTTGATGAACCTCCAGAGGAAGGGAGTTCTAGAGCCATGGAGCAGCCATCAAAATACCTCTTCTGTCTCCCACTTTCCCCCCTCCCCCACCCTCAGAGCTTAGTCAGCTCTTGCGACTAGTCCTTGCCGTATGTACTGTCTAAGGAGAAGAGAGAGAGTTGCATGCAAGTTACTTCTTCTGGCCACCTTAGGGTAAGATTCTGCCCAGACATAGCAGCTTATCCAGCTATTACACACAGACATATTTTATAGAGCTGAAACTTTGTCCTCAGAAAAGTTCATAATCCATCGGTGATTCCGTTCCCCAGTTCCGAATTTCCAAAGTCAAAAGTTCCGAGTACCAAGGCCAGTCCTCAGAAAACTTCAGAAGCCTCAATCAAGTGCTGGCGCCACTGCAGGCATAACTGGAGTGATCCAGATGGTTGACCCCCTAGCTTCTGTGTGATAGATAAGTCATATGGCAAGTTTTGATTGACTGGCAGAGGCAAAATAAAAGTGGCTGTACAGTCATTTTCCAATCTTTACTGAGTTTTGCTGTGTATGCTACCCTGAAAATGCCACTGCTGCCTTCCGCTTGCACTGCTTGTCACCATGGTGGCCAGAGGGATCTGCCTAGTTCCACTTTCCCTGGCCTGGGCAGTCCATATACTAGGGACAATGCTGGGGATTGCCACCAGTGCCAAATATACTTAAAGTCTGAGTGCTGCTGCTGCTTTTGCTGTTTGTTGGCAAGTTGGCAGCACCCTAGAGGCCAGAGAGGGATCACTTTTGCTGTGGTTTTTGCAGGCACTGTGACTGTACTTTGTGGGTTCAGCTTTGCCAAGATATGACTGACTACTGGGGCACAGGGGACATATCATTTATTCTGGTTAAAATAATATTGTGTGTGGGAAGGGGTCTTGTCTTGCATAGGTGGGCAATGGGCAGGCACAATGGAAGCCTTTTTAGTATGTATGTGTGGGTGGGTGAATGTCTGGTTTCTTTTTTGTGAGTGTTGTTATTATGTCTGATGGGATGACTTTTTTTGGTATCTGCCCATTACTACACTTTTGTGGGTTTGTCTTCTTGAGCAATTGTCCCACTCTTGCTAGCCTGATTTTCTGGGCACTGCTTGGTTGGCATAATGATTTTAAAGTGGGTGCACTGCTAATGGTAAGCCAAGCCGTGGGTAAATTACTGCTGGTTTTTGTTTTGGATTTCTGCTCGCAGTTGCACTTTTGGGGGTTTGTCTTTTTGAGTGATTGTTCCACTTTTGCTAGCCTGCTTCTCTGGGCATTGCTTGGTACAATTGTTTTAAAGTGGGTGCACTGTTGATGGTGGGCCATGCTGTGGGTACTGCTGACTTTTTTGTTTTGTTTTTTTGCTTTCTTCACACAGTTGTACTGTTTGTCTTCTTGAGTGATTGTATCACTGTTCCTTGCTAACCTGCTTTTCTGGGCACTGCTTGGTTGGCATAATGATTTTAAAGTAGGTGCACTGCTGATGGTGGGTACTGCTTGCTTTTTTTTGCTTTTTCTGCATGAAGTTGCACTGTTTGTCATCCTGAGTGATTGTCTCACTCTTGCTAGCCTGCTTTTCTGGGCACTGCTTGGCATAACGCTTTTAATGTGGGTGCACTTTAAAATCATTAAAGGAAAGAGTTCCGAAGTTCCGAGTTCTGGGGATTTCCAAAGTCCGGAGTTCTGAGTTCCGAATTCCGGGCCCTTGGACAAAGTTACAAAGTTCATCTGAGTACTCAGAACTTTGGAACTCAAGCCAAGTACTCATATGGCCTATTTGGTGCAGCCCTAAATTTTATGAAGCTGTTGCCAACAATGTTCAATGCCATTTTGGGTAGTATAAGAAAAGCATCATATCCACAAGTCAGGAAGTTCTAGTCTTTAAATTACAGGAAAGCAGGTTGGCAAATATTTTTTAAAAACCACTTCCTTACTGTCAGAACACTTCAACAGTCCAACACAACAACTATTAGGAAGTTGAACACAGCAACAGCTAGGCAACTTGGGTGGACCATGGCTCCGGTGGTAGAGCACATGATTTGCATGTATAAGGTCCTAAGTTCAATCCCCAGCATCTCCAATCCAGAATCTCCGATAGCATGCCTGGATGAGACCTCTAAGGGATCCTAGGGTCTCAGGTAGCATGCCTGGGTGAGGCCTCTTCTGGAGACCCTGGAGAGACATATTTGAAACCCTGCTGCCATGTCAGGTTGTGACAACATTTGGCTAAGATGGACCATTGTTCTGACTCAATTAGGCAGCTCCTTATAAGCTTAGCTGGCTCGGCATGTCATGGAATCTCCTTTCCTGGAGGTTTTCAAGAAAAAACTGGACAGACATTTATTTTGTCAAAGATGCTTTAGGAACAGGGTAATGGGATCGGACTAGATGATTTTTGAGATACCTTCCAGCTTTATAGGTTGATGATTTTAAGTTACCGAAAACTAAATAGCACTCCTAGGCTGCTCTTGAGACTGCTCTCATTTATTTCCATTCACTGAGCGGTAACCCTGGGTCAAGCTGGCCACATTAATAGTACTACACCCAGATAAACAAAGAATATTTTCAAATGTGATGGTACCATGGGTGGTCACACCTTGACCCACGTGGCCACCTGCAGTACCGTCATTTTTGAAACGGCCCACCAGATGTTTCCCTGGGTCTGACCCGGGGCTTCCCTGGGCTGTTGCGTTGTTTAGCTCAAGCTGTAACTGAGGCCCATTGCTGAGGCACAGCCCAGACTAAGTGCTGCTAAAGTCCAGGGAACACATCTCCAGACTGGGGTAGAGTGGGCCATCACATTTGACCCCAGTCAAATGGCCCACCAGATGTTTCCCTCAACCCAGGTCCAGTGTTGTTCTGGGAAGGCACAGCATCTTCATAAGCCACCGTGGCCATCCATCAGGGAGGAGGGCAGGCCATGATCAGCAGTGCAGGGGGCGAGGCCATGCAGTGCCATGTTCGCACATTGCCCCACCCACTCCCTGCTGTGGGCTGCCAAAATGTCTGTTCAGCAGCCAGCCTGGATCCAGCCTGTGGTGATGGACCTCAGCCCAGGGAGGATCAAAATTTGGCAGCACAGTGTGCCATCACGTGTGAAAATACCCTAAGCCCAAGGTAGCTGTACCTGGGTTACCAACCGGCAAGATTCATTGTGTGACCAAGGCCTATGTGCAATCTTGTGCAATTTCCCAATGCTTGCTAGCAGTGAGTGACTGGATGAGGCTGAGCAGGCTGAACTTGAATCCTGTTATAATGGAGATGATGTTGGTGGGTAGGGCAGAGGAGGTGATGGCTCCCCTTGTGGAGGTGATCCGTCCTCCGCTGGACCCGCAGGTGTGGAGTTTGAGGGTTCTGTTAGACCCTGGCCTCTGCCTGGATTGTCAGGTGGTGGGGTGGCAAAAGGAGCCTTTCACCAATTACATCTTGTGTGGAGGATCCAGCCATATGTTTCAAGTTCTGACTTGGCCACCCTCATCCATGCATTCATCACCTCAAGGCTAGATTACTGCAACGCGCTCTACGTGGGGCTGCCCTTGGTGACGACTTGAAAGCTGCAGCTGGTGCAGAATACAGCGACCTGTCTCTTCTTGACGGGGATGGGCCATAGGGAGCAATTACACCAGTGCTCCAGGCTCTGCACTGGCTGCCTATAGGGTTCCGGACCTGATTCAAGGTGCTGGTTTTGACCTTTAAAGCCGTACATGGTCTGGGCTCCTATCTGAGAGACCACCTCACTCCCTGGCCATGGGGCTACCTCTGTGGCCTACCAGGAGCACCTTCTTGGAGGTCCTCTAGGTGAACCAGGGGGCCACGATGGAGAGGGCATTCTCGGTCGGGATGTGTGAACAGAACCGAATTTGAAAATTTGGTTCGGTTCAATTTGGTTCGAAAATCGAGTTCAGTTCGAAAGTTCTGTTCAGTCGATTGAACTATTCAAGTTCGGTAAAATCCCGAACTTCCGAAAAAAAACGGGTTTTTTGGCCTTCCGAACTGGTTCGGAATTGACTGAACACTTCGGTCAAATTCGAGTTTGGTTTGAAAGTTCAGTTCGGTCGATCGAACTATTTGTGTTTGGTCCAAATTACGAACTTCCGAACCGTGTTCGCACATCCCTAATTCTTGGTCGCCGCACCATGGCTGTGGAACTCCCTCCCAGAGGAATCTTGCCTGGCTCCCAGCCTGTTGGCCTTTCATCAGGCCTGTAAGACCTGGCTGTTCGTCCGGGTCTTTGGTGGAGGGGAAGAATAAGGGTGGGTTTTTTATCAGTGGTTTTTACCTCTTTGTTGTTGTTTTTATTGTTTTAGTAATCCCTCGATGTATTGTTTTTATTTATTGTTTAAAATATTTTGTAAGCCGCCCCAAGCTGCCAAAGGGATGGAGGGAGCAGGATATAAATATTTGAAAAAATAAATAAATTAAATAAAATAAAATCTCATGCCACAGCCATATAAATAGCAGGTTAGAGATGGTGCTCCACAGCCCCAGTCATGTTAGCAGTGCTATTCTTTCATTGCCTCTTCATTGAGCGGCTCCTTCATTGAGAGGCTCCTTTGGTCTGCCGAGGGTACCTTCTAGGAGGTCCCGCGGGTTAAGCGGGGGGCCACAATGGAGAGGGCATTCTCGGTGGCCACGCCGCACCTTTGGAACTCGCTCCCGGAGGAAGCTCGCCTGGCCCAAGCCTTTTGACATTTTAGCGAAGTTGTAAGACCTGGCTGTTCGCCCAGACCTTCGGGAAGGGTGGGGAGGGTGGGTTAGTGGTTTTTTTTTATCTCCCCTTACCCTTATTTATTGTTTTATTGTGATGTCCGGTCCTGTTTTAAGGGTAGTATTTTTGAATGTTTTAATAGTTTTTAGATGTATTTTATATTTTTGTTTGTTTTTTGTTTGTTTGTTTGTTTGTAAGCTGCCCCGAGCTGTTTTAGGAGGGGCGGGGTAGAAATCGGATAAAATAAATAAAATAAATAAATTAACTTCATTGCTGTGGCAGGCCTGGGCTCATGTCCCAAATAGGCCTCTCCAAGGTCTTCCTAAGTGGCAGCCACCCTAAACTCCCAGAGAGACTCAGCTTCCCCTCATAAAGGTTGTGGTGCTGCCCTGGCTCCCAATGAGGCCCCACAGAATGGCAGGAACACTACTAGGAAGGATATTTTAAGAGCAGTGCTGATCCCACCTAAACCCTTCCTTCTTGGTGGGACCCTTTACAAGTGGGGGTGTGCAGAACGTGCCTCATTTTTCTTTGTTCTACTTTTAGATTTATGTTTTAGAAAACCTTTTATTCACGTTTTCATTGAAAACACATTCATTTTCATTTACTTTTTCATTTAAAAATAATAATTGCACATATGCAAAATGGTCCCATTTTGGAAAAGGGCAGCCCATCTGCACATGTGCAGTGGCCATTTTATGCACGTGTGTGCTGATTTCCCTTTTCCAAAATGGTGTCAACGTTGCCGGCACCATTTTGGAAAAGGGCCACACATGAGTAGAATGACTCTGGTTGCCATTTTGCACATGTGCAGTTCTTTATTTTTTATTTTTTAAAATGTAAACAAATGAAAGCAAACATATGCCATTTGCTTATTACTTCATTTTCAGGGTTTTAGTTACTAAACCAAATGGGCCTCCATTCATTTTAGTAACTAAAAATAATGAAACAAATTGCGCGCACACACCCATTTGCAAGCAGCCTGAGCACTTCTACAAAATTTTCAGAATGGGTGGGTGTTGGCCTCGCTTCCTGTCCTGCCCACTCTGAAATTTTCCTAGTGGTGCTCAGGCTGTTCGTTCCACCTACTTCCTTGGTCCTTTTACTCCCACTCATGAAGTCTGTCTGCATGTGTTTAACAACCTCACAGCTTCCAACCCCAATGGTGATAAAACATTGTGAAGGCATTTCATTGCTTATTATAATGTAACTGAATTTAATTTCCTGCAAAGTAAGTAGGGTGTCACTGTGTAGGGACAGACTGAAGACTGTGCTTCAAGAGCCCAAAGATCAGTAAATTCCTTTGCCTATCGCCATTTAATGTTCTTTTATATATTTCATTTTTCATTATATGGGGATTTCAAGCTTGATTTAATTCATAATCATCCATTATGATATCCATGTTTAACTTGAGATTTTACGCTGCTAGAAATCGATGAAAACTAAACTAAGTTAATTTTAGAAGAAGATTAAACTTTCATTCCTCAGAACATTTATAGATGCTTAAAGACAGATTAAAATCTCTGAGAAGTATCTAAAGAGATCAGACTGCCACTCCAAAGAGAATTAACCTTATTGGTCTCGCGTCACCTTTACTGCACTGGACATCATAAAGTCACATCTTATCCGCTCTAAGCTTTTGAGTTAAGTACTAGATCCTGTCTTGGCTACTCTAAGAGCAAAATTCCATCATTGGTGCTGTGATCTGAATGCACATGAATCATGTAGTTTTCAGGAAACACCAAACCCTAATATATGATGATTTGCATATGTGATAATTTCCTAATAATTGTCTATATAATCCCACTTCAAGACTTAAATATAATCAGGCTCACTGTTTTCAAAGGGCTGAAATGGAATTTTATCACAGATTCTGCCTTGAATGGATCTGTCCATTCTGATCTGCTCAGAGCAATGAGGACTGTAGGGAATGCAATCCAGTCCATTTTTAATCAGAGTTCTGGATCAGCTGTAATGGCATGCACAATATGCCCGTGTCTGAGCCTGTACTTCACATGCACAAGATGACATCACAGTAAAGGGCACTGTCATCTTGCACAAGCACAGGACCAGGTGCAAGATGGCAGCGCCTGGAGATCGGAACTTCATATGAAATTCCAACACAGATTAAATCCATATTGGAATCCCATGTGATGTTCTGAAATAGTATATTTAACCCATGAAAACCAAATGTATGATCCCTTACAGCCCTACATTTCCTCCATTGGCAGCAAGGGGGAAATGCAGTGAAAATATATGTAACTTACCAGATAGCAACAAAGACGTACAACATATATCAGATCTCAGTCCTTGGGGCTGTTAGGGCCACCTTTTATGATCCTGACCCATGCCCATCCTGGCTGGTTAAGGCCAGCCGGGAGATGGTGGAGTCGTTGCTGGCGGGGGTGATCAATGCCTCTCTTCAGGAGGGCAGAGTGCCGGGCTGCCTCAAAGAGGAGGTGGTGCACCCTCTGCTCAAAAAAAATCACTTGATGTTGATTCCCTCACCAGTTATCAGCCAGTCACTAACCTTCCCTTTTTAGGGCAGGTCATCGAGCGGGTTGTGACCCAACTGCTACAGGGGCAGCTAGACCTCACTGGTTATCTGGATCCCTCTCAGTCTGGTTTTTGTCTGGGCTATGCCATTGAGACTATGCTTGTGGCCTTGGTCGATGACCTTTGCCGATCTGTTGGCTGCTTTTGATACCGTTGACCATGAGATGTTGGTGATGGTGACTAGCTTGCAGGGTCAAGCTGGTGTAGGCGGGATTGTCCTTGACTGGTTCCACTCTTTCCTAGCCAGGAGGACTCAGCATGTGGTGATCAGGGATTGTTCTTCATCTCCACGGGACCTCACATGTGGTGTCCTGCAAGGTTCTATTCTGTACCCACTCTTGTTCAACGTGTATATGCAGCCACTCAGTGAGGTCGTGAGATGGTATGGGGTGCAGTGTCATCAATATGATGATGACACCCAACTCTACCTCTCGTTTTCATCCGACATCTGACTCAACAGTCTTGGTGCTTTCCCAATGTCTGGTGGCTGTGGGGGATTGGATGAGGGCGAGCTGACTGAAGTTGAATCCCGACAAGATGGAAGTGATGGTGGTGGGGAGGGCAATGGATGTGGTGGTTCCCATCATTTATGGGATCCGCCCTCTGCTGGTATCCCAGGAGCATAGTCTGGGCAGTCTCCTCGATCGGCAGCTCCACCTGGATTCCCAGGTGGGGGCTATGGTGAGGAACACGTTTTGCCAGTTACATCTGGTGCAATGGCTTAGGCCATATTTTTCAGATAGTGACCTGGCCACCACCACCATCCATGCTTTCATTACCTCAGGACTGGACTACTGCAATGCACCCTACGTGGGGCTACCTATGGTGATGGTCCGGAGACCGCAGCTAGTGCAGAATGCAGAGGTCCGTCTCCTTATGGGGACAAGTCGCCATGAGCACATTACACCGGTGCTCCAGTCTCTGCACTGGCTACCTGTAGTCTTCCCGCACCAATTCAAGATATTGGTTTTGACCTATAAATCCCTGTATGGCCTTGGCTCGACTTACCTGTGGGACTGCCTTGCTCTCTGTGCTGTGGAGCGGCCTCTGAGGTCTGCTGGGAGCACCCTTCTCGAGGTCCCCCATGTGGTCCAGGCAGCCATATGGAGAGGACATTCTCGGTGACTGCACCTATGCTGTGGAACTCCCTCCCACTGGAGGCCGGAGAGGCCCCAGAACTCCCTTCTTTCCATTCTATGTGTAAAACCTGACTGTTTTGCCTTGCTTTGGGGGAGAGAGATGGGGTGTAGGGTGGAATGGGGGCTGGGAGAGGGGTTTTGGTTCTGTGCCTTCTTTTTTATTGTAGTGTTTTAACAGATGTTATGTGTTTTAATGGAGTAAGCCACCCCTGGCTGTTTGGAGCAGGAGGTGAAGGGTAGCAAATGATTTTATAAACAATAAAAATAAATACCAGTTCCCCATCCATAGATGGCATGATCTCACTGTGGGTGTCATCATGATCCACATAAGAACATAAGTAGTGCCATATATATTCGGTCAGACCGATGGTCCATCAAGCCCAACATCCTTTCTCTGAAAGTAGCCAATCTCAGTTGCTTGGGAGAAGTACTGAACAGGTCCCAATGGGCAATCCATTCCCTGTTGTTCTTTCCCGGAGCTCAACAGCAAGAAACTACATCCCCTAAACCTACTTGACTAGTAGCTGTAATTGAACCTATTCTCCAAGAACTTATCCAATCCTTTTTTAAACCCAACTATACTACTGGCATGGACCACAACCTCCGACAACAAATTCCTCAAACCAATTGTGCATTGAGTGAACAATACAGTCATCTCTCAGTCATCTCTTCTACAAGCTGAAGAGTCGCAACCTATCCAGCCTCTCTTCATAAGGGAGCCATTCCATACTCCCTTAGTGCTTAGCCAGTACTAATGGATTGGTGTGGGTCCTTCCTGTGAGGGGTGGAGCCTCCTTCATTAGTACTGGCTAATCACTCCTGCTTAGCAGAGGCAGGCAGGCAGCCACGGCACGACAGACACACAGCTGGTGATTCAGCTACCCTTGGGGGTGGTCGGTTGGTGCCCCTCATGTAAATTATTATTATTTTTATTATTTTTATTATTTTACAAATTTATACCCCGCCCCACCTGCAACACAGCTCGGGGTGGCTTCCAACAATAAAACAATAAAATACAATAAAATACATCTAAAACAATCAAATATTAAATATTAAAACAGGGCTAGACAACTCCAAAAACAAATGAGTAAAAACAAGTGGGTAGGGGACTAAAATCCTGCCTCCCCACCCT
>QEPC01012362.1:11711050-11744553 GCA_003113815.1 Sphenodon punctatus
AGCAACGAGATAGCAGGGTCTGGGTCAGTAGAAAAAGAGAGGTACAGCTGAGTATCATCAGCATACTGGTGACATCGCACCCCGAACCTTCTCACGACCTCCCCCAAGGGCTGCATATAGATGTTAAACAACAGAGGGGGCTAATGGGCTACTCACCATCTAGCTGCCTGTTCCTGCTGGACTGGCTCCGTTTCTGGGCTGCAGTTTTGGGAGGCTCCAGGACACCTGTGGAGAGAAAAGCAGAGGAGGATTGTGAGCAGGGGATTTTCCACCTGGGCAACCCCCCACCTGCCCTCCCCCCCCAGCCAGTCCACCTGAAGCTGGGGCGGGTCCATTTAAGCACTCCACCTGTGGCTGCGCTTTGAGCGCTACTCACCATCTAGCCACCTGCTCCCGCTGGGCTGGTTCCCTTTCTGGGCTGCAACTTTGGGAGGCTTCAGGACACCTGCGGGGAGAAAAGAAGAGAAGGATTGTGAGCGGGGGATTTTCCACCTGGGAAACCCCCCCACCTGCCCTCCCCCCCAGCCAGGCCACCCAAAGCCAGGGCGGGGCCATTTAAGGACTTAACCTGTGGCTGTGCCGCAGGCCGCAAACCAGCGTCCGCGAGCCGAAGGGCTGAGGCCAAAGGGTGCAGTCCTTTGGGGACCTTTGGGGTCCAATAGGGTATAGGGGGTTAGAAGCCTGGTTGGGTCCAGTAGGTGTATGCAGGTTAGGCTGGTGGTGTTAGGTGCTAGGGTGGGTTGTTTGCCTGTGGTCTAGGGGTATTGGGGAATTTGTTGGCTAACATTCATTATGGGGGGAAGAAGAGCCGCCAAGAAAGCTGCCCATCAAGTGGAATCTCACACTGTGGACCTGACCCAAGAATCACAACGGTTGGACAGGTATTATTCCCTTCGCTCCCATCATTCAGTTCCTACAGGAGGTGTACCGACTCGCCCCACTGAATTGGCTATGACCCGGAGCCCAAATGTCTCACCAAATTTCAATGAGGACCATCTGAAGGTTGGCCATTGTGATCTAGAAGTGTGTTGTTTGGACCCTTTAGTCACCCATGGGCCTGATTTATCTGCCACATCCAGCTCTGCGCACTTATCAGACTGTTGCCACCTTGATCGAACTGAGAAATCTTGTTTGGTGATGGGGGAGCTAGTCAATTCTCTATTGAGTAAAATCAGTGACTTAGTCAGTTTGGCTCAGGGACATCAGGGCTTGCTAAATTCAGTTCTGCAACAGTTGATTGGAAGGGAGTGGGTTGGGCCTGGGGTAACCCATAATGGATTGGGTATTTCAAGTGTAGATCTTCCCCAGTTGGCTCCCCTGGTGCCCCCTGGCCAGCATGATGGCCTAGAGGGTGGGTTGCATGCTGAGGAGTCATGCCCTTGGTCCCAAATTGGGGGGAATTTGAGTTCTTGTAGGTTCAAACCAGTTCCGGTTTTGCGGGCGGTGGCATTTAGGATCTACCCCCTACCTAATGGCCACCTTCCTTCTTGGGATAATAAACACGCAGTGGCCTACCATTTGGAAACCATCTTAGATTGGGTGCCATTTGGGGTAATTGACTCAGTCCAGGTTTTGCCCTCATATGGGTGCTTACATAGATTAGTGGTGCATTTTTATTGCCCCACTTTTGCCTATAGGGTTTTGGATCAGGTCAATTTGTTGGCTACCTGGGGTATTTATGTAGGGGAGGTATTTAAAGATCTGTCGACTGACACCCCCCCATGCCTCCCCCTTTCAAGAGCGGGGGTGGGAGCTCAGTACCTGGGACCCAGTGATATTGGAGATACAGCTGCCAGGGCAAGGGTGGGGTTCAGTGGCCGGATCATCAAAGAAAGTTCAGAGCACATTAATAAGCAGTCACAAAATTCTGCCAAAGATGGGTCTTTGGTGGGGGCTACAGAGGGGGCTTGTTAGTTGCCCCCTCTGAGGAAGGGTTGAGACCCGCGATGGACGGCGGGGCTGGGTGTGAGTCTGTGGGAATTGAGGATCAAACAAAGCTTCCAGTTGTGAGGCAGAAACAGGCAACTCCCATTATTCTTGATCAGTTGTCTCACTCTAGGTCAGTTCCCGAAGTAGGAATAGTTCATACTCCCAGTCTCCTGGGGGTATCCCAACATCTGGGGGGGGGGGTTGGGCCCCGGGTGGGACTTGAGAGCCGGCGAAGCCAGAACTTGACTGGAGGTGCTGCTGCTGGCCCCTGGATCCCACCATAAACTCCATTAGTGAGTACATAGGTAGTATTGGGTAGGTTATTCTTGTGATCCAAGTTCTGCGATGTAATTTTGAATATTCCTTTAGGATTGAGGTTTTTATGCGGGGATAGGGTCATTATTGGGTTATTGCGAGTCCTGGGCTTAGTTATTATTACAGTGTTTTTACTATTTAATGCCTATCCTTCTAGGTTCTTATAGGATGGGTTGGAATTAGTGGGAAGGATTTCTTTATTTCTTATTTTCTCGGATATCCCGATGGATGATCAGGAGTTTCACTGATTAATGGATAAATACTTCAGGAATCGAGTCAGCTGAGATGGGGGGGGGGGTAGAATTGTATGCTGGCTCTATGCTAGGAATTTTGGGGGAGTATGGAATCCTCAGGGGTAAAATCATGGGATTACTGATAAAGATGCCTTTGTCGGGGAATTGTTTTCTAGGTCCCTAGTTGTTAACTTATCCACCAGATATTATGAGTTTGTTGTATTTTGTTTTGTTGTGTTTGTTTTATGTAAATGCTATGGTCTATGACTAAGCAATAAAGTATGCATATTCATTCATTCATTCATTCATTCAAGTAATTAATGTGACAGAGTTGTGTCTTTGGAAGTAAATCTTTAAGTTATGTGAATAATCATTGAGTCACTTTAAATATAAGAAGTTCATTTTGCTTTGTGTTGAACAAAAAAAACAACCTCTCTCTCTCCTGTCCTAAAATTTTCATCCATCTTCTTATCAAGAGACCATCTCATCTCCTCAAATATTTGAGAGCACACTGAATTATTTTTACATCTCTAAAATCTCCCAAACCCATGAAATATTCTTTGAAAGGAGTCCAACTATCGTGCAAAGTGTACATCAACTGGAAGCTCCTACAAAAATGATTAGCAGTGAAATCATTTATATTCAGTACTTCCAAAGGTAGCCTGACTCTTCGGAGATAACACACCACTGAGATGAATGGGGGCAGTTCGCGTCTCTCAAAGAGCAACACAGCTCTGCCTGTCGGTTGACTCAAGAAGAGAGCCCTGCAGTCATGAAGCTTTAGAAACCTTATTAATAAAAAGGAGCAGTTTAATGAAAGCTACATTCCTCAGAAAAAATAAATCTTTGGAAAATCTGCAGGTACCATAAGTCCATGCTGCTGTGGGATGCCACCAAGATTTAGCAAGAGTCAAATGGGGACGACTGTATATATATGGGTTGCATATATAGATCTATAGCTATAATAACCCTACTCCGCCTCACTTCAGTATAGTTGCCACTAGTCCTAAGCTCAGATAATGTAAGAAGGGCTGAGTGCATTTTTTCAAGCCATTTATACTCATAAAAACCCAGTGTTTAGAAAAACAAACTCAAGACTCCATTCCAGTTAAAACTGGCTAATCAGCAGAGAAGATTGCTGATTCCATGTGCTTTATGAAGCTTGCTTGCAGCAAGAAAAAATCCTCTAAGCTGGATATTGAAAAATGTGAACAAATTGTCAAACATGTAAGAGCTTTCAGATCACGGGGGAGATGGACAACTATGGACATGAAATCCTAATTATCATTAAAAGCAGAATGATGGGGGTTGCAGGTGGGAAACATTCAAGTAAGAGAAGAAATATGATATCTCATCTGTTCGGTTTAAGGTGATAACATGCTGTCCGAGGGAGTAGTGCTCTACATGACAAACTGAAGGAAAATCACTCATCCACTAGGAAACTATCCACCAAAATTTCACATAAATCATATTCTTAGAGGTGTCATTCATTCCATGCTCAGCTTTGACAGTGGAACATAGCAATGACAGCAAAGATGAGTTCTACAACTGCCTCCAAAGTGTGATTGACAGAATACCGCAATAGAACTTGCTCCTTGCGATGGGCAACTTTAGTGTCAGAATATGAAATGGAAAGTGTGATGGTTAAACATAAGTTAGGAATCATGAACCAAAATGGCAGGGGGTTACTAAATTTTGCTGGTGTCTGCTTTTGTTATTCAAAGCACCCTGTTTCCTCATAACAATTTACAGATACATTCATCAAACTTTGGACTTAAATTCTCTGTCTTGGATACATGGATACATAGCCAAAACAAAAAACTTAACAGTTTTCTTAAAATACAAAAAAAATGCCCAAATTCAGTACAATTACAATTTAAAAAACCTTCCACTCCATACATGAAACAAAACATAAACGCCAAAAACCACAGAAATTATTTCAGAATTTGAGCAATATTTAATATTTTATCCTCATCAACATACATGTAATATATGTACTTATTTCCTTACCATACATACTTTAATTCATTTTTATCAATAACTAAACTTTCACATTTTTCCATTATTAACTTTAATTTATTATCATAATTTGACAAGGAACATTTTTTTCAGAGTACATTAAGTCTGTTATTTACATGTATACAAATTGTATACAGGTCATACAATGAACTTAAGAATGTGAGTGTAGACAACGTTATACAATTTGTTGTACAGAATGAAGTTCTGTAGAAACAGACTTAGTGCACTCTGAAAAAATTGTTCCTTGTCGAATGGGGGGGGCAGGTCAAGCACAGCGATCAGCGACTGAATGGCCCGGGCTCACTGTCATCCACTGGCCGCTCCACACCAACCTCTGGTGCAGGACCCTGCAAGGTATAACAAACATGAGGTAAGCATTCCACATGGGCATTTGTCTCCTTCCCTCACCGATGCCTGGCCCACTGGGGTTCCCAGGAGCAGCTTATGGGCCCCCTCTCCCCCTGACCCCTGATGGGATAGCACACACACCCCCACCATCAGGGGGCAGGAGTGCAGCAGCTTTATCTGAGGTGGTGAGGCAGCAGGCTTGGGTGGTTGGTCATCCCAGGGCGCCGGGTCGTTGGGTGGAGGCGTTGGTTCCCAGTGGTGGGGTCGGGGTTGCAACTGTGGAGGAACCGGGAGGGTTGAGGCCTGGAAGGGTGGCCCCACCGGCAGATCCTGTGGACCTATGTGGGGGAGGGGAACCCTTTGGACCAGGGCTGAGAAGGGATGCTGCTGGGGAAACCAGGGTTGGCCGAAGTGCAGGGGAGGGGCACCTGCACCAGTGGGTGGGCACCGTGGTGTAGGTCAGCGACAATTCCTCCATCTGCAGCCTGGTGGCCCCTGTCCCTCTACGGGTCATGCTGCAGGACCAACACCGCCTACCCCATGAGGTCCATGACCCTTGCAGTCTGACCCTCCAGCGTGGCACAGATGCGCACCACCTCTGCTCTGTCAAGCCGCAGCTGACGGTGGAGGGTGACAGCCTGTCGCCTGTTCCAGAGGTGCTCGGTGTGGGACCAGGTCATCATAGCTTCCAGGATCTCCCAGTCCCTTTCCCCTCCCATCTTAGCAGCTCCCTGGTGAGCGCTAGTTCCTGGGAGTGCACCTTGGCTAACCTTCTGGATTCCTTGTGCAGCTCCCTGCCCAGTTCCTCCCTCCGCCACTGTTTCCTGGCCCGCATCTCCCAGTTCCTCTCCATGCTGCCAGCAGCTGCACCCCTCTCATGAGTGGGTTGCTGTTCTGTGAAGGAGAAGTTGCATCCTGTGTTAGTAAGCCTGCCCTGTGCGCACCACGGTTCCCAGGGTGTCACAGAGAGTGGCCCCCATGTTGTTGGTGCTCTGTCTTCTAGCTCCCATGTGTGCCCCCCTGCCCCACCACCACGTGGGGTCCTCCACTGGCTGGGACTCACTGCCGGTAGGGCCTTTGACTGTCCTGTGTTTTGTGGGACCCATTGTGGGGCTGAATACCACTCCCATTTGCCCCCTCCGGCCCAACCCCTATAGGGCACAGGCAGGTGGGGGTGTGGGTTCCTGCAGTGCTAGTGCAGTACTGGGGCATCCTCTCCAACCTTGCATCCCTGCACCCCCTGTGCTGCCAGCACCCTACAGCTGTGCACCCCCTCCATCCTGGACCATCTCCTGTCCCCCCCGGCCTCCCCCCTGTGTCCCTTTCCCTGGGCGTGTGTTCCCCGGCACCTCAGTGGGGTCCTGCCCGGTCTTCTCCCCCAACCCACGGCCATACAGTTGCACTGATGTGTGGCTGCTGAGGGCGGTGTGCCCCTCTGGTGGTGTGCCCTGTGGTGTGGCGTGGGCTGGCAGTCCCAGTTCTGGTGCTTGGCGTGCAGCCCCAGGGGCCTCCCTCCCCACCCTGTATGGCCAACCACCTCCACGCCATGCCCCCCTGTGTCCCCTTGGCCGGTTTGGCCTACCATAGCGGTGCACCTCACCAGGTAGCGGGGGCGCAGCCAGCCCCTACTCGGCCACCTCCTCCCTTGCGACCTCCACCTCATGCACCTCCAGGCAACCTTGAGTTGCAATTGGAACAGAGACCCATTAGTATTTACCCCCCCAGTCACTGTGAGTTTGCCCAGGGCTTCTACCATCCCAGGCCTGCTGGGCTGGTCATACCTGGATCCTGTTCCTTCCCCTCCTGGGGGCCATCCTAGGTCTCTGCTTGCTCCATGCACATCCCCGTCCCTGGGTCAGGCAGCCTGTTGGTTTTGTGGGTGCATGCAGAGGGTGGTGTTACTGTGGTTGGATCCCTGGGGCTCCTCCTTCCCCTGTGGGACAGGGCCCTCCCTTCCCGCTTCCTGGCTGGCCTCTCCAGGGGCAGTGTCCCCCCTTGCTTCAGGGGATTTGGCAGAGGGGGTTGTGTGGTGGCCCTCCATCTGCCCCTGGAAAAGGCGCTGCCGTGTGTGTGGGAGACCACGATGTCCCCATCCATGCAGCGGAACCTGTCCAGCTCCTCCTGGAACTCAGTTGTGCACATGGCACTGCTGGACTTGAGATTGTTGTCCTTGATACACTTGTATCCGGACCTCAAGTCCTTAGCCTGCTGCATGCACTGGATGATATCCCTATTGTACACCTGCCGCTGCATCTCCTGGGCAATGGCATCTCCTGGGCAATGGTCCAAGACCTGTCTGGTCTTGTAGCTGTGCACCAGGTTGTGCTGGATCCTTTTGGACCCCCAGACGTGTATGAAGTCCCTAGTCTCCTGCCTGGATCAGGACTCCCCCTTTTGGGACCCGTGTGTATGGGGCCTTCCAGCTTGGCGGCTTAGGGCCTGCCCGGTGGATGCAGTGGCTGTGGTGGTGGTCGTCTCCTGTGGGAGCTATTGCATGGGGGTTACTCTCCATCCCACTGCCACCCATACCCCCATGGGGCCTCCCCTTCCCTCTTCCCCCTGGGGTGACCTTCTGCTTACCTGACTGTTGGGGGGGGCTCCTTGCCCATCTCCCCAGTGGTGTGGTGCTCTGTTGTCTGGGTGCTCTCCAGGGGGAATAGGGATGGGGGTTAGGTCACTGTCACCTGCCCTGTGTTCCCTCATGTATGGTGCTGGGACTGTGGGTTGGCCTTCCCTTCCCTGGTTGGTGGGGTTCCCCCTGCTCTCACCTCGATGTTGCTGCTGCTCCTCTGGCTGTGCTCTATGGTGGTGGTGGCCTGGGGTTCAGACGGCAGTGCCGCATCTGTTGTGTGCCCTCAGCTCTGTGCTGGGTGACATGTGCTGTGGTTAGCCGTGCTGCAGCCTCATCCCCCCCCCGGACTAGCTGGCTGGACTCCCCCCCCCTGGACCGGCTAGCCAGGCCCCCTCCCCTGGGCATTCCTGGGTCCGCGTGCTCACTCAGCCTCATCCCGCACATGATGTCATGCTGGCTCCCTTTGTTTTGTCTACGGTTTTCTCCTGGACATCATGGGAGATGATGCACCAATGTCATGTGTCTTCCCCTCTTTATGGACTCTCAACCGGACGTCCTGCGTCACCCTTGGTGGGCATGTCTGCATGGGGGCATGTGCATGAACCCTTACACCATCTCACTATGGCCTCACGGTCCCGTCTGCATGGGTGTGGGTGTTTTGGTTTTTAGACAGATGTTGGGGTGTTGAACACCCATCTCCACCCACGGAGCATGCCGGCTCCCTCCCAGATGCTCTGTGGGTGTTGGCGGGTGGGTCAGGCATGAGCACCCACCCACTCGTGGAAGTTTACATGGATGTTCTCCTACCCATCTGATGGGTGTTTGTGGGTGGGTGGCGTCCATGTAAAAGAGGCCTACATACAAAAGAATTCTGTGAGAAATTCAAACTTGAACCGAGGAACAGATTTGAGGCACTGCTAGATGTAGAAGAAGGTGAGATAAAGGCAGTTTTTATACTGATGCCCTCCCCCCCCCAGCCCCACGTGCTCAGTGTTCCAGCGGGTGGGGGGGGTAGACGTCTGCGTATACGACTGGCAGTGGGTGGGTGGATGTCCGCTCGCTGTTTGCCCATGTGAACATCAAGTAGGATGGGTGGGGGTGCATGTGCGCTCCCGCACAACACCACCTCTACCCATCACCCACCCTTGTCCACCCATGGAGCCCTCCAGAAAACCGGAGGGACACGGACACACACACACCCCTTCATCCACTGCAGTAAACACCTATCCCCTCATCCACCTCCGTCCATGTAAAAAGGACCAGGGCATTGCCAAGTGTCAGTAACTGATAATGGCAGAAGTCACTGCAGGGTGTCACCCTAGAAAGATTAAGAGTTAGAGTATGTAAGAGACATGGTAGGTAACTGAGGAAAGGAAAGTGCTGCAAAGAAAACTCCAGAATGGAAAGAACAATGAAATATTGGAAAAAGTCAAGGAGGAGTGGAAAGAAGAATCAGCTGAAAGCTGTGCAAGGGAAGATAAACAGAGATCTGTTGAAGCTGAAACTGTTGCCATGGCAGGAAACCCACAGAGCCATTTACTGAGTAACTAACACCCGGTGTGGAAATCAGTAAGGGGCCAACTAAAATCAAAGATTAAAAAATGCTTATAGTTGTGGTTCAAAAGAAAACAAAATGGGAAGAACATCCCAAAGAGGTTCTCAACAGATGGAGCCCCACCTCGGGACCAGATTTTGATGAAACATGAAAACCAGGACAACTTGATAATAATATTGGTCCAAGAGAAATGTCAGAAGTACAGGCTGCAGGAAGCGTAAAAGCAAAAAGCAGCAGGTGATTAGAAACTAAGCAGAAATGCTAAAAGCAGTTAGCACAACCAACTTGGAAAAACAAACAGAACTGTTCGATGGAGACCATGAAACGTATCCCTCCTGATCAGAGATCCTTCTGGCCAATTGAATCTGGAATCACTGGGTAAAAAAAACCAGACGTGACTTTGGTTCAACGGGGCATGCTTTGGCCCACTGTAGTCCACCAGTAAATGTAAACACATGCTGCCAGATGTTGGCCTAGGATTTTCTCGGGAAATGGTGGTGTCTAGCCTGGGCTGTGACCTTGGCAAAACCCCAAGATCACAGGCTACGGGCTGAAACATCTGTTGCAGTGTGCCATACCCACCCTGGGTCAGGGGCTGCCATAGCTGGCTACCCTGGCTGTGCCTCATTGGCTGCCATGGCTGTTCATCATGGCAGGGGGTGGAGCACTGGGAGCAGGGCATGGGAGGGGTCAGTTGGCCAAATGTTTGTTGTGTTGCTGGCTATCCAGGACATGCAGAGGGAAGGATGGCTCCCCAGCTATGGACAAATCATTTTGATGCCCTAGCCTGACCTGACCATGTCACCTGTAATTGTTTGGCCCAGGGCAACTGGGGGAACAGTCCCACCGGTTGTAATTTTTTTTTTTTAACCCATGGTCTGAGTGATCATCAGCATGAAGAGCTCACAAACTGCATGTACTAGAGATAAGTCCCACTATTTTTTTGTTGTAGAAGAAGTCTTCTACCTGATATAATATTACAGGTAGGAAAAGGCAGTAGGTGCATTGCTTAAATAGGAACAAACTGGATTCAGCCATAATAGATCCTGTGCAGGTCAAGACCATGATTGATCCTCATATTATTCTGCTCGTATAACCCCCATTCATTACAAAGGGATTTGCTTTGTATAGGTATAGTATTTTGAGGACTGGGTAGCAGATATTTACATTACAGACTAGGGATGTGCGAATGCGGTTCGGGAGTTCGGAGTTCAGACCGAACTCAGTCCGTTCAGACGACCGAACCGAATGGCCGAACCGAACCCAAACCGACCTAACCGAACTCTATCTGAACTCGGAAATGACCTGACAGTTCGGTATTGTTCGGATGAGTTCAGATGGCAAAAATGTGACTGGGGGGGGGGCAGCTCAGGAGCAGACTTCTTGGCACCAGGAGTGGAGAGACTTGGATAGCAGCCAGTCTGCCCAATCACCATCCCTTTTTCCTCACACCACTGGCTTCTCAGTCTGCAAATGGACATGGGGGACATGAGGCTAGGCTGCACAGAGCCAATGGGGCTTGTGGTAAGGCAGGAGCAGCAAGTAACCAAAGTCATTGCCTTCCCCCCCCCCCTTCCAACACCTTCTGAGCTAGCCACTGTTCCTGACAGCAGGCATTTTCAGAAGTCTCCCTCTCCCAGCAGTTTGTGTTACTTCCTATTCCTATTCCTAATCCATTGCCATCCTCATCCTTTGTCACCCATCCCACACATTTACCACCCTAGTTTAATTTATTTAGATTTGATTAGATAGATTTAGGTGTTATTTTTATTTTTTAACCCTCCCTGTGTTCTTTCTCCCTACCCTCCATTGAATCCTCCCCCTCGTCCCACTATATATTCCCTCCCTGATTGCCTTCCCCTGGTTTTGGATTTATTTAGAGTAGGATTAGATTGATTTAGATTTCATTTCCGTTTTTTACCTCTCCCTGTGTTGTTTGTTGTGAGCTGTCTGTATCCCCCCCATCCCTGTGTATAGATAGATAGATAGATAGATAGATAGATAGATAGATGGAGCGCCCTTCACCAAGGGGTGTGTGGTCACCGATAACGCAGTCAACATCTTGAAGCAGTCCATGAGTGGGGCTTCACCAGCATTCCTTCACGGCCACACACACTCTTCACCTGGTGGTCAGGGATGCTCTGGGCTTGGGGAAGAAGGGGATTGGGGCCGGCACCCTTAGCTCCCTGATTGAGTGGGGAAGGAAGCCGGCCGGTTTCTTTAACCTGAGTGTTAAAGTTTCTTTAACCGGAGTGTTAAAGTTTAACCGGAGTTTCTTTAACCAGAGTGTGAAGGGCAGCAACCTCCTCTGGGAAAAGCAGGCCGAACAAGACTCCCCAGTGCACCAGGTGGTGCAGAATGTGTCCACCCGGTGGAATTCAACCTTTCTGATACTCGAGCAGCTTCTTGAGCAGAAAGCCGTCTTGTATAAGGTTCAACTGGTGACAGACAGCAGGGCACCTCCAGGGTACAATGGGGTGTAATGGGATATCCTGGCACACACGGTCTTTGTTTTGAGACCGTTCCTGTCTGTGAGCTCCTCCACGGCCACCATCAGCCAGGTAACCCCTCTGGTGCAGAGTCTCCTTATGAGGCTGGAGGAGATTCTCCAGGGGCGGGATTACGGTCCTCAGGGCAGGAAGCTGACCGATGAGGTGGTTGACCTTGTGCGGCAGCTGAAGGCAGGGCTGAAGGCACATTTCAATGATATCCTGGGGCGAGCGGAATACGTTCTGGCAACCAAGCTGGACCCCAGGGTCAAGGGCAGCATGGCATGCCAGACACCCCTCTATGGACAGTGGATGGGTGAGCTGGTGGAGAGGGTCCGGCAGGCAGAGAGGACTCTGGAGAGTGCGCGGCAGCAGCAGCAGCAGGATGTCCCTGGGGATGGTGGGAGTGGGAGCAGCCACCCCTTTCAGCTGGCGGGGTCTATCCCTGTCCCCAGCCTTAGCGGTAGCAATACCAGCAGCAGGCTGAGCAGCAGCAGCACCCCTATTGCCAGCAGCAGCAACAGCTCCTATGTGCAGGCCACTGTGGGGAGCATGGGATCGTGCACAGTAGGGCAAGCAGCATGGCTGGAAACCTACCTGGAGGAGGAGAGAAAAGAACAGTGCAAAGGCACACAGCCAGCAAGCTGGATGGCCAAAATTGATATTACTATTATCTCAAAAATTATATATTTATCATATATATACACACATACATATGAACTTGGATAATCATAAAACAACAATGTTTATTATACATAAATACCAACACACAATGGAACAATAATGATGTAAAGAATCATATCCAAAACCACATACAAATACAGTCAATAATTGGAGACATCTTTACTCATATGTAGTCTACGAGATCCCGGGTTATATTCTCGTTTCAAAATACAATCTTTTTCAAGATTCTTTAAGTAGATGACATCATTCCACTCCTTTAAACTTCTACATTCTTATTATGTACAGCGTACAAAGATATGGACAGAATATATCCCCCCTATAAGAAGCGATACACATGAATAAAGGTAGATTATGTGCCCTATATTACATGCTTAAATCAAAGTACTTCACAATCTCTAATAATTATCAAAAATCAGAGACATTAACATCAATATATAACACATATCTTTATACACATTGTACAAACACAGATTAATGTCTTATCCATGTCCCCCCATTAAATTTCTGATACATAGATCTTCCCAAATACACCCAATATCAAAACTGTATTGTGGAGTTTTACTTACCAACATATCTGCAAACAGGAAGATTTGAAAGGGATATAAGTTCACTACAAGATGTACACCTATATAGAAAATAAAATTAACTTCAACACCCCACTCAATTGAGGTAATCCTATCATAAATGCCAACCCCAAAATAGCCATACATAACACCTCCTACCATTATCAATCTTCATCTATCACACCCTGGAATATGTATATCTCATAACTTTTCCTTGTGTTTTTTATCCAATAATACCCAATCCAGATGGTATATAGCTTATAATTCCTCATAAACATTCCCAAGGGAATGATCTCCATCCACTTAATAAAAATGTAATCTCAATTGTCCCACTCAGACAGGACAGCTATATCTTCAAATATCACACCCTGGAATATGTATATCTCATAACATCTCATTATATTATCTATACTATGGGTATTTTCAGACGTTACGAGATCACGCTCAACCACAGGGAATTCCCACATGGTGAATGTGGTCTCGTAACGTCAGTTGGGGGGAATGGAAGCTCCCCACCAGATGTTCACTCCCATGAATCACGGGGGGGTGGGAATCACATTGAACACGGAGGGTATTTTCAGACGTGATGGGGCCGGTATTAGCCTCGTCACGGAATCACCCATTGATCCCCCGCCGGGATCAAAATGGCCGTCAAACAGACGTGCCAGCTGATCCCGGCGGGGAATCGGGGGAGGGGCAGGGCCGTGCAGCTCAATGTGTGGCCACACAGTCCAGCCCCCCCACGCTCACCTCAAATGGTCCAGGCTGGGCCTCTTCCTCCTCCACCTCCACCTTCCTCATCTTCATTTTCAGTTTTTATATTCTCACCCTCCATCTCACCTCAACCAAACCAAACCAAACCACACATTCACAACACACACACACACACAATCTCACAACACTTTTCAACACATTTGACACAACCTAGACAGACACCACGAGAACACACTCAATCGAAATACCGGTTCCGGCTTTTGGCATGATCACGGGACTAAACGATATTGATACCGATAATGATTATGAAAATAAAATCTTTGAAATTGGTATTGATATTGACAATAACGAAAATGACATTGCACAGTTTTTGCCAGTCTATCTGAGTGCCCTGCCAAGGTCCCAGCCTACCTTCCCTACTGCCTCTCATGCCACGCTGCCTGTCTGCCCCCCCAGGTTGCAAAGCTCAAAGCCTGCTCCAGCTTGTCTGCCTTCTTCTCATTCCATGCTGCCTGTCTGCCCACCCTGTGGGCAAAGCTTGAACTCTGCCCCAGCCTGCCTGCCTCTCATGCCAAGGTTGCTATCTGCCTGCCCTGGCAACTGTGGGTGATGTCCTCCACTGGCCTGGTAATTCCACTACTGCTGTCTACTGGTCTATGGGTGCTCTGCCCTGGCCAATCCAAAAGTGCCCAAGCAACCTGCTGCTGCCGCTGCCGCTGCTGCCGCTGTATGGAAGCTCTTCCTTGGCAAATCCTACCATCTTGGCTCCAAAGGTGCTGCACACAGGCAAATACTGCTGTTTCCGTCTCTGTTGTGCCACAGGTACTGTGCCCTGGAAATCCAGTGTATGCTGCTGCTGCCAATGCCACCTCTGCTGTGCCACCACAGGTTCTGCTACCGAGCAATCCAATGTCGGCTGCTTCTGCCAATGCCGCCTCTGCTGTGCCACGGGTTCTGAGACCGGGCAATCCAATGTCTGCTACTGGGTGTCCACATGATTCACCACCGGGCAAGGCTTGACCAATTGTCAGTAGAGCTTCTTGAGCTCCGTTGAGTATGAGCCAAGCCTGCAATGCCCAGTCGACTGGTGGTGCTGCAAGCCACCAAGTCCTGGCCAGGCCTCTGCCACTGCTCCACCCATGCCAGCCAGTCTGCAACCTCCTCTTGGCTATTTCCTCATCTGCCTCATGGATACCTCCTCTAAGTCCAAATAGCTGTCTGTGTCCAACAGGAGCAGAGCCGGCTGTCGCTGGGCCATGCTGTAAGCGAATAAGGAGCCTCCATGTGGGAGCTGTCATTCCAATTCATCCAGAAGCTGACACTCCTGTCCCAGGACCCACCCTAAGGGTTCTGGGACCATCATTCCACTCATGGAGAGCTGTCATTCCCCCGCATCAAGAAACAGCCAACCACTCCAGCTCCAGGACCCACCATCAGGGTTCTGGGGCCTACATTCCAGGCAGGGAGGGTTGTCCATCCACTTCATATAGAAGCTGCCACTTTAGCCCCAGGACCCACCCTCAGGGTTCTGGGACTGTCATTCTGCTCACTGGGAGCTGTCATTCCCCCACATCAAGTAACAGCCACTCCAGTCCCAGGACCCACCATCAGGGTTCTGGGGCCATCATTCCGCTCATGGGGAGCTGTCATTCCACTGCATCAAGAAACAGCCAGCCACTCCAACCCCAGGACCCATAGTCAAGGTTTTGGGGCCTACGTTACAGGCAGGGAGGGCTGTCATTCCATAGCATCCAGAAGCCTGCCACTCTCATCCCAGGACCTACCCTCAGGGTTCTGGGGCTGTCATTCTGCTCATGCCAAGCTGCCATTCCACTGAATCACAGCCAGCCACTCCAGTCCCAGATCCCACCCTCAGGGTTCTGGGGCCTATGTTCCAGGCAGGGAAGAGGCCCGGCCAGGGCTTGGTGGCTGGCACGACACCCATACGGGGCTGGACATTGCAGGCTGGCATCCTACTCACACAGATCTCAACCAATTCTTCTGCAAATTTGTCAAGTAGCCTTGCCCAGTGGTGATTCACATGGCCAGCCAGCCACTGCCTGCCATGATGGCGACTAGAAATGGAGAACCCAGCCAGCATAGAGCAAACAGACCCGGAGTGCCAAGCACCAAGCCTTCATGGTCTCTGTTGCTGCTGGGTCTCTGACAGCCTGCCATGCCACCATGGGCACCCCTGGGGGTCCCTGGAGCACCCCAAGCATCGCAGTGGGTCCAAACTCTGCCGAACGTTCAGGGTGGGACCAAACTCCACCAAACCGAACGACCAAACCCGAACTCAGTTTTCAAACCAAACGACCAAAACCGAACTCGATTTTCAAACCAAATATCTGAACATCCGAACATCCGAACCATGTTCTGTTTGCACATTCTTATTACAGACACGTTTCAGTTAATGGCTTGAATCAGTCTGTATAAGGGATTTGGATGTGGTTGATTATCTCTCATCAACTTTATTAATATAATAAATAATAATAATAATAATAATAATAATGAAGAAGAAGAAGAAGAAGAAGAAGAAGAAATTTTGTATCTGAGGCCTTAGATGCAGCTCATGATCTGAGTGAGGACACTGGACTAGATGGTCAATAACGATAAAATATGGCAATTTGCATGTTCTATGCTATACACTAAATTTGAAGCAGGCACTCTCAGTTGATCTACTGTTCATTAGCAACTCTCCATTTAAAGAGATGTAGAACCTTTGATGTAAATTGTTTTGTGTACATTAGTAATGTATTTAAATTTACATTATCCCCCAAGGGTTCAGGACAGGTAATAAAAACAGATGTCCAACAGAAAATAGCAACATAAACATTAAAATAAATTATATAAATACATGATATAAAAACCATACAAATGTAAAGACCTATTTAAAGATTCATTTAAGGATCTGCTAAGTGCATGACCAAATAAGAAAGTTTTCCATTTATTCAAAAAATGCTTAGGTTCTGACAAACCTCTGGGAAGGGAATTCCAGAATTCAGAAGCAGCCACTGAGAGATCCTCTCTGTAGTCCTTCATTGTATGAATCTGGTACACAGATGGAATGACCAAGCAGATGTTCTTGACTGACCTTGGGGTTGCAACAGAACACAGAGGAACATTATAATCACATTATGCAGTGTGGGATTTGATGATGGGCACATAGAATGCTTACAACACAACATTTTAAAAACTCAAATGGCAAGCAAGTAAATTTCATTTCATTTTTAATTTATATCCCACACTCTCTCATTCGAGAATGACTCGAGGCGGTTCACATATAATCATAATACATAAAAATACATAATAAGCATAATATAGCAGCATATAATCATTACAATTTCAACATGACCACTCCCCAAAACATCACCCTATATAACTGTACAATAGAATACAACCCTCTCAACAACAGCTAATATATCACCTTCTATCCAGCAGTTCTCTGATAAACACATGCAGGCAATATCAGAGGCCCTGCCCTACCATTTCACACCTCCACCCTGCTGCCACCAAGGGGAGGTCCCTTCTCCACCTCAGCCCCTCTGGTCTCACCAGGGAGCATTCAATGGGTGATTTCAGACGAGACGGGGCGGCATTCGCCCCGTCCCGGAATCACCCAAATGAATCCCCGCTGGGATCACTCCAGCATATCCAACAGGCTGCTCCCAGTGAAGAATAGGGGAGGGGGAGGGGCCACGTGGTGCAACGTGCGGCCGCACGACCCCGCCCCCCAATGCTTCCCGCCCCCCGCCCACTGGGGAGATGGGCGGGCTCCGCGGCCAATGCGGCCGCAGCACCCGCCCGATTTTACCACGGCCCGGAATCCTGCCGGGGATTCCGGGCTGTGGTCACCGGCCAGATGTAACTTTTTGTTGGTTCCCGCCGGGGATCTCTTTGACCACGCTTTCAGGGATTGTCCGGCGGGGAGTCCCGGAAGCGTGGGGTGTTTTCAGATGTGATGGGGCGACTTCGCCCCGTCCTGAAAACAACCCAGAGATTCCCTGCCGGGATCACCCAGGCACAGCAAACAGACATGCCGGGGATCCCAGCAGGGAATCAGGGAGGGGGCGGGGCCACACAGCGCAACGTGCAGCCGCACAGTCCCGCCCCCTCCACACTCCCTCACCACCTGCCCTCTGGGGAGGCGGGCGGGCGGTGAGGACAATGCCGCAGCAGCGTCTGGCCAAGTTCACCATGGCCCGGAATCCCGCTGGGGATTCCGGGCCATGATAGCCGACCAGACGTTACTTTTATTGATGCTCGCCTAGAATCACTTTCACCATGCTTCTGCGAATTTTCCCACCGTGAGCCCGGGAAGCATGGTTGAAATTGACCCCATGTGGGAATCGACCATGGTGAACATCTGGTGGCCGCCTAACAGATGTTCAGGGCGTTTTGGCCCCATGTGGGTATTGACCATGGTTCACTGTGATCTCGTCTTGTCTAAAAATACCCAATGTATTCAATGTATTAATCTCTCTTTATATGCATGACAACATTTACAAAAAGCCAAATCAAAGCAAACTATGAATCATGTATCCTTATATATCTGACAAAACCAAAGGACAAAGACTTCCATCAATCAGAAATTCTAACACGGAAAACTAAATATCAAAATAACAGCATTACAAAATACAGCTGTATTTGATGTCTGAAAGTATCTAAATAGGCACTGTGAAAAATTAGGGTCCAAAGTCTAAGGTTTGCGAAACCTTCACAAACAGATGGTTTTAAGAGATTCAGTATCTGTCAAGATGGGGTATTTTCAGACGTAACAGGGCCAAGTGGCCCCGTCACAAAATCAATGAAATGATACCCTGCCGGGATGACCCGTCATGCCCTAATAGACGTGCCGGGGGATCCCGGCAGTGAATCGGGGAGGGGGAGGGCCTGCATGGCGCAACATGTGGCCGCACAGCCCCGCCCCCTCCACGCTTCCCGCCGCCCACCCTCTGGGGAGATGGGCAGCTGCCGCGGCCAATGCCGCCACAGCGCTCGCCCGCTATGGCCACGGGCCGGAATCCCTGCAGGGATTCCGGGCCGTGGCTGCCATCCAGATGGTTTTTAGACTGCTGACTGTTCTGCAAACAGAAACTGGAGTGAGACAACTGTTGGTTGCTTTCCAAGACTACAGAAACACAGCCGGAACTTTTGAAAAGGATAAATCAGGAGTATTGGTCCCTAATGAGTGAGTGTTGCTAACTTCTAATATAAAATGATGAACAAGTCTTCTCAACAGAGCTGACACAAGTAACAAAGGGAAGCTCAGGGTCAACTATGGCAAAGAGTTAATGGGCTGATGGGGAAAAGTCAGCTTATTTTTCCACCAAATATAAACTCCCCACCGGCCAACCAAAATAAATCCCATTTTATTTGAAGGAACCATTGCAACTTAGCAGGCATCTAGTGTTAAATAGTTGGTAGGTGCTTTACCAGGCAGGAAAGAGTTTTATATTATATACGTCAAAAGCAGCTGATAAATTTACTTGGCTACCAGCAGCAGAAAGGTAATAATAATGGAGATCATTCTTGGAAAATACAGCACCCAGAGGAAACATAGAAATGCTGAAGCGGGCTAGATGAGGAGGAGCCTTGAGGGAGTTTGCAATGTGCTCAAAGCCAAGTCAGAAGATGGTCCGACGAAAACCAGTGAAACTGCTGAATCGTAAATGCCGATAGATTTCTGTGTCAACACTACCCGTGCCTAGCAGATTTGTGATTTGATAAACAGTAAATAATCTATTTAAACAGTAGCAGTGAGGGGAAGGAAGTTTGGAAAGCATTCCTGTTTGAAACTGTCGTACTTTTTGTCATAAGTTGCAATACAAGAGGCAAGTTATTCCAGAGGAGGAGGCGGATGAAATTATTTATATAGTACCAGTGGTGTCCCTGGCAATGAACAGGTGTGATGAGAGACAAGGCCATACCCAGAGGACCCTACTATCTAGGATGGACAAGGGGGAGGGAAAATACGAAGAGAGAGGGATTCATGCATGACGTTGCTGGTATATGTACTTTTTTCAACTATAAGGGATGCACTGTAAGCAGGAGCAGCAGTGAACAATCTACAGGAGTCATTATCTAGGGGACCCTGATAGGAGAAGTAGGTTTTTAGAAGAGATTTTAAGGAAGTGAAGGACCAGAGTACATATGATCAGGGACGATGGGAGAAGAACCAAAGGCAGTTGAGAGAGCAGGGAACTGGGGTGGGTGAGAGTGGTGGAAAAGGAGAAACAAATTCTTGAGTGAGAATGTAGTGGTCATGAGGGCAAAGAGATATTTATTTATTTAATACATTTATACCCCTCCCCTCCTTCAAACAGCTCGGGGCGGCTAACAAATTTCACACAAAAACATTTAAAATATTTAAAACCATCATAAAAAATAATAATCTTAACAATTAAAACAGGGAAGGACAAAAATGATAAATAATAAAGAAAGGTAGGAGGATAAAAAATGGAGATATGGAGTAAGAGTGCACAATTCATAAGGGTGTGGAATTAGTAAGGATGGGGAATTCGTGTAGGGGTGTGCAATTCATTTTTGCACATGAAGTGATTTTTTTTAATTTTAATTTTGAATTTAATTTTTAAAAAAAATAAAACTACTGCATGAGCGCAAAGTGGCTGCAGTCAGGACCATCCTGTGCATGCGTATTGCGCATCCTTTTCCAAAATGTACTGGCAGCATCGGCACCATTTTGGAAAAAGGTTGTGCATGTGTAGAATGGCCCAGCAACAACATTGCTCATGCACAGTGATTATATTATTATTAATTATTAATAATAATAACTATCATTTATTATTTTATTAATTTTTTTAAAGGGGGAAACAAAAATGAGCATTTTGTTTATGAGCCCCCCCCGGAGTGGTTTTTGTAAACAAAAACAAAAACAAAAATGCTAACTATTGATTGTACAATGACAGGTACATTGCTGGCACTATATAAAAAATAAATAATATGACAAGGGTGCCTTCTGCACACTTTAGTAGGGAGGAGCAAGTCCGTCAAGAGCCTTGAAGGTGATCACTGAAAACAAAAAGCTAGAGCCAGCAGATGTCCATAATAAAACTACAAAATACTTAGCCTAAGGGTATTTTCAGACATGACGGGGCCAAATCAATACATTGATCCCCTGCCGGGATGACCCCGTCACGTCCTAACAGACGTGCCGGGGGATCCCGGCGGGGAATTGGGGAGCGGGCGGGGCCGTGTGGCGCAACATGCGGCCGCACGGCCCCGCCCCCTCCACGCTCCTCGCCGCCCACCCTCTGGGGAGACGGGCGGCCGCCACGGCCAATGCGGCCTCAGCGCTCACCCGAATTGGCCATGGGACGGAATCCCTGTGGGGATTCCGGGCCGTGGCCACCGCCCAGAAGTGATGGTGGGGTTCACCATGGCAGAGAACCGCCTTCGCCACGAGATGACTGCCGGTCCCGCCGCTTCAACCGCTTGCGTGGCGAAAGTGATTCCCCACCGTGGTAACATCTGGGGGGGAACATCCCTTCCCCCCATCAGACGCTACGCTGTCACAGCCACCACAGGGAATTGACTGTGGTTCACTGTGATCTTGTAACGTTTGAAAATACCCTAAAACTCAAAGCTCTAGGCGTAATTAAAGCATGGATCATGTCCTCATCTGTTGCAAGCTAATGTAGTTCCAGTGGCTATAATGAATCCATTGAAAGCTGTGTTGATTTTATTAGATGCTTTTAAAGCACGGAACTAGAGGTGCCTTTAGTCAACCCCTTTAACCCACTATTATATGGTTTTATTTACTGTTCAGTCTCCTGCATGTCGTACAAAGTTCTGAGTAGCTGCTCTTCCCTGCCTTTTCTCAACTTTAAGATCACTCCCTTTTCTTCTCTTTTTAAATTTCTTAAATGATTATGGCCAGGCCAGGGACAAATCCTAAGTTCTTTAAAACAACTGGGCTCTTTCCATTGATTCAATGGTCTTTGAAGCAGGCTCATATTTGGACAATAAGCTAGAGTCTCCAAAATACGGAGATGGCAGCTGAATGTACTCAGCACAGTATAGTGTAAATGTTCAGGTGCCATTTCAATCATATATTGACTTTTTAGAGCTGCCATGGCATGAGGTCATTAATCGAACAGCATCAAAGAAAAACCCGAGTAGAAGCAGAACACAATAGTATCAAAAGCTTAGGCCGTACAGGAGAATACAGTAACAAAAGCTACAGTGACTTTATCACATCGGAGAGTATAGTTTTCTCTCTGAGCCCTTTAAAATCAAAGCTTCTGCCACTTTGGGGAGGAGATGCACCAAGTTTTGAAAGCAGTCTTGCAAAGCAGGGGATGTGAGTTAGTACATGTAAATGGAAGTGGATTATAAATGAAAACAGTGATCACAGGGCTTTGAAATGGGATGGGGGGTGGGGGGGCTGAGACTCTCTCCTAGGTTTACAATCGCCTGTCAGATATCATACAACAGCGCCTAAGGGAAATGTCATAAAAAGGATCAAAACAACACCCTACATTCAGCCCATTGGGCTTTTTTTTTTCTCCATGTCCCTACAATAAAAATAAAATAATTTAAAAAACAAACACAAATAAATAAAATATTATTTTTTAAAAAAAACAGAGGCAAAATGTGAGAAACAATTGCCAAAGTTACTCTCATAAGCTTGGTGGAGGTGGCTCTCAGAGGTTTTTTTTTTACTTTTTTGTGGCAGAGAATATTTAAGCAATACATTTATCAAAGCAATTCCGAATATAGCTTGGAGTCCATGGAGTTTGCTTCAAACAGAATAGACACTTCTAAGCAGCGAGTGGAACGTGTTGCTTGTCTACATGAGAATTCACTACAAAGCCCAAGAGAACACTGCTGATATCTTCTATTAGAGTGCAGCTGATCAAGCGTGTCCTTGAGAGAAATTGTCCATGCAAGTGATTTTCAGCTTCCAGGAACTTAGCCAAATTAAGGAATGATCCTACAGGTTAGAGGGTAAGACAAAGGACAGTTAGAACTCATAATTTCCTTCAAGCCTACCTCTTTAAGGTAGATATTTTACTTCCCCTGGGAGAAAGGCCATCAAACTATGTCCCTTTTCACACAGACACTCTAACATGGATAAAATGGGTGTTACATTTTATTATACATGTTGCAGGGCTGCAGGTGTGCTCTATGGGTGCCCTGCAACATGTATAATAAAATGTAACACCCATTTGATCAGTGTTAGCGTGTCTGTGTGAAAAGGGACTAGTTGATCTTATTCTCTGGCCATTTTTAAACGGACCGTGGTGAGTGGGGGGATGGGTGTGCAGCCATGGTGGGGGGAGGTGGGTGTGCGCACACCCACCGCCACCCATCTCCACCCACAGAGCATCGGGCATTGGAGCTCATTGCTCCATGCATGGGTATTGGGTGGAGATGGGGGTAGTACGGGAGCGTGCACGCACCCCCACCCATCCACCACGGCAAACACATGGATGGCTCCACCCATCTCCACGCAGCAAAACAGCATGGAGTTGAGTGTGGGGCATCTTGTGTGGAAAGATGCCTCTGTCTCCTGCCTCTGTCTCTCTCTTCTTCTGACAATAGTAGCCTTGGACTAAGATACAACCTGGGGGGGGGAGGGGAATGCTTTGTTCATCTTTTCCTTGGGTTACTCACCACTTAGTAACAGCTGCTCTTTCTGGACAATGGTGCCAAATGACTCTGCAAAAGAATCATATAGTGGGGGAAAACAAACGAGCTGGCCCCTTGGAGTGTCGTGGGGAGGGACATGGCAGCTGTCATTCCCTGGGTCAGTGTGCTACACAGAACAAATGTGTGGGCAAATCCAGGCAGGCAGATAGCCGTCCCACCATCCCCACGCCATGGGTAGGGTGGAGGAACTGACCATTCAGATGGGCATCCAGCTCTGGCCCCACCCCACTCCCAGCATCCCTCCCCCCCACCATGGTGAACTGCAGGCAAAAGAAACCACAGCAGTCGTGTCCGCCTGCCATGCACAGTACTCTAGCAGGGTGGGAACAGAGGTCAGGGAAGCAACTCCTGGAATCTTTGCTGGCACACAGAGGTGCCAGCCGGCTGGTGGGTACTAAGGCTGGTGCAGTATTGGACTGGGACAATGGTAGGTGGGGCCAGGCCAACGGTAGACAGGGCCAACCAGAATTCTAAATTAATATGGAATTTTACAGCATCAGTTCCCCTTCCCCATCTGTAAAAAATGGAAATGTGTGTATGTCTGTCTTTTCCTGTGTTCCCCTCACCTTAATCCTCTTTAGATTGCAAGCCAACTCGACAGGGACCCGTGTCTTGTTTCTTGTCTGGGGAAGAAGTCTTTTCTAGTGAATGGAGCATGGGACTGAGAGTCAAACTTCTGGATTCTCTTCCTGACTTTGCCACTGGGCATTTTTACACAGACCTTAAAGTACTGGTCTTTCAATCTTCTGGGCTTACAAGCCCACAAGTGATCCCTGGGATGGGGGGTGGTTTAAGATCTGGATGCATTTTTCACACACAAACACTGCCCTGAGGCAGCCTAAAGTAGCCGCAGCTGTAGATGTGAGGAGCTGCCATGGAAACCAAGTGACCACAGCTGCCAGGAGCAAAGCAGTTTAGCAGGAGAACTTTTAACACTAGGGGTGGGAAGTTCGGTTCCCCCAGTATCCGATACTGCCGGTATTTTGCTGTACTGGCAGTATTGGATTAATCCGATTATTGGGGGTACCGGTGCCGGTTCCCCTGTGCCGGATTTGTTTACATTGCGGCCATTGAAATGAATGGCTGCAATGTAAAAGAAAGAAAGGGGAAAAAAAAATTCCCTCCCCGTCCAGGCTGCGCGGGTGGAAGGGGGGACACCCCCCCACCCACCCTGCCCAGTCTGGATTTTTTTTAAAAAAAAATTCCTTCCTTTTTTCCGAGCTGCTGCCATGCCGGCGGCGGCAACCCAAATCCCACACCAGGAGGTACTAGGGTGATCCCTGGGGTGGGGGGTGGTTTAACACCCCCCCATCCCAGGGATCACCCTACCCCTCCACCCAGAGATCACCTACCTTTTGCGCTCCGGGTGGCGGCGGCAGCAGCAGCTGCACGACAGTCCGGTGGCTTCAGTGCTGGCTGGCTTCAGCGCTTGACTAGGTCTTCCGGGGAACTTCCGGGTTTCCCCAGAAGGCCTAGTCAAGCGCTGAAGCCAGCCAGCACTGAAGCCTCCGGACCACCATGCAGCCGCTGCCACCCGGAGCGCAAAAGCTAGGAGATCTCTGGGTGGCGGTGTAGGGTGATCCCTGGGAGGGGGGTGTTAAACCAACCCCCACCCCAGGAATCACCCTAGTACCTGCTGATGTGGGCTTTGGGTTGCCGCCGCCGCTACCGACACGGCGGCAGCCCGGAGCCCACGCTAGCAGGGACTTCGGCTAAAAATTATTTTTTTTAAAATCCCGGCTGGGCTGGGTGGGTGGGGTGGTGACCCCCTTCCACCCGCGCAGCCTGGATGGGGGGAGGGAAAGTGTTGGTTTTTGTTTTTTTATTGATTTCAATGGGGACAGTTCCCCATTGAAATCAATGGAAAAATACCGGTACCGGTATACCGGTTCTAATCTGGTAAACCGGGTTTTGGGGAACAGGTATCTGGTAAAACCGGTATCCATTTTTTTGGGTGAAGTCCCACCCCTATTTAACACACAAACGTTCTGGGAGAAGTTCTATGCAGAAGTTCAAAGTGCCAGATGTTTAAGATCTGGGTGAGTGATTTAGACACACAGAAAGTGTGGGATGTAGCAGCAAACATGCAGGAGAAATGTATATGTAAAAACACTCACTGACTTGCTTTGTGTACTTGGACCATTCCTTTCCCTTGCTTTTATATAGCACCAGCAATGTAGCTGATGCTTTACAACTGTTGAAAATAGGCAGGGTCCCTGTCCCAGGGAGCTTACAACCTAAGAAAGTTACTCCCCTGCTACACTCAGTCTAGACAAAATATATACACTCCAATATCTAAGGTACATAAACACAAATTATTTTAAGAATCCAAGAGAAAAATATCATTAAAATATAGTTAATACACAAACCAAAAATTTAAAAATCTCAAAAAATATATCTAAAATATCTACACAGACAAAATGGCCCAAAACACACACAAAAAAAATTCTTTTTCTTGCTCAAACGCGCATGCACACAACCATGAATCACAAACAGAAAGGCAAGAAATAACAGTAAAATTAATTTCCAGCAGGGAGCTGCATCCAGGAACAACCAGCAGCATGCAGCAAGATCAAATCAGACAGGGGCCTCGCCCTGCCTCACTGGGGACTGGAAAAGCCCAATTTATTTAAGCCATGCATCTGTCCCACACAAACCCCATGCAAGAACAGGAGGCACAAAACAAACAACAGCTGACATTGCAACAGGATCAGAGGGGCCTCCCAACCTGAGCCCCCAGGGACTGAAAACTCCAATTTGGCCAAACATTTTTTGTCCCAGACCCAACTCAGCCCATCCCACACAAAACAAAAGCCCCAGTCTAGAAGGCACAACCAAGCAGAGAATGTGAGAGTGAAACAAATAAAAAACAATTGTTTTGAGCATAGACTGTATTGCAACAACATCAGCTCAGCAGCCCCCTCACCTCACCAAATTTATTTAAGCCATGCACCTTTTGACCCACACAAACCCCATGCACGGACTGGAGGCACAAAACAAACAGCAGGCATTGCAACAGGTCAGGATGAGGGGGAGGTTCTCCTAGTCTGAGCCGCTGGGGACGGAAAGCCCTGAATTTAGCCATTCCACTAAATTTAGCCTTTGTCCCATCCCATCGCCCACAAAACACAAGCCCAGGCTAAGAGACAGTAGCACAACCACAACTGAGGCAAATATATATATGGTTTCATGCACAATATTGCAACACGATCATCTCAACAGCCAGCCCCCTAACCCAATCCCTAAGCCTGAAAAATAAAAAATCCAAGTTGAACTTAGCCAGGCATTTAGTTTTCTACTTTTCTCACCCAGAAAAACCATGACCAGCAGGGTTAGATAGCAGCAACCCTTCCAATTTACTTCCTCCCCTCCCCACACCCTAAGGGTGTTTTTAGACGAGTAGAGGAATCTAGCGGATTGACAAATCCACTTGTAAAAAAGTCACCCGGGGAGCGTTTACACGTACTGGACGTTGCCGGGCGCCATTGAAAACAGCAACACCCAGCAGCTCGTGCGTTATTTTTAAAACCAGATTTGTAATCCAGTCAAGGCACTCAGACTGGCCCTGTACATGTCCCCTCACCTTCAGCTGGGCAGCGACGAACAAAAGTGACAGAGAGGGTCCAGTCACCATAAGGCACAGGTGAAACTTTGGAAACTCAGAAATCTCCTGCAAAGTCATGCTCTTGTTGAAAACCCACAGTTCCATTGCCCCCTAGCACTGGGGGAGGGAGGTCACACCAGCAGGCCTCAGCACCTGGAAGCCCAGCTCAGCTCACACTCCATCCTGCACGCACAGTGCCCAAGGAGCTGCTCACAATCCTGTAGCCAGCTGCCTCAGAGGATGGATCCGCCAGTGGCCCCTGCACCCCCAACCTGTCTGTGCCCCATACACTGAGTGGCAGCAGCAGGAACAGGTTGGAACACTGGCCATCATGGGCTGTTTCAGGGACAAGTGCACAGATGGAGCCCAGGATGGCAGAATAGGGCCCAGGAGCAGGGCAGGCCACTTTCAAACAAGAAAGAAACCGTAACATGCACAAGATAAGGAAATATCTGAATCTGTGACATCCAAATGTAAACACAGCTCCCTCAGAGAAATCCCCAGACAGAGAACTTGAGCATCACAGGAAGCCACACATCTGGCCACTTGGTTACACGGGGTCCATTCCTTCCATCCCCTCTGGAGAGATGAGCTGCAGATGAGCAAGCATAGGTCCGAGACAGGGCACTTTCACCTGGCTCAGGCAATCAGCCAGGAGATGGCAGTTGGTGCTTACATGCAGTTAGTCACCACTCCTCTGGCATGATGCTGGAGACAAACACCTAGTAGCTGCCCTTCAGCTCTTCCTCACAACCACCGAGGTGTGCTGATGAGCACTGAAGGCAGTGCAAGCCATCTGCTGAGCTGCACCTGACACGAGGCTATCGCCAGCTGCCTCAAGATCCTCTGTGGAATTCAGGGTAGGGAGGTATGGCACAGATTTCTTTGGGATGTGCGTATGGCCAGATGGCGGACACTAGTCCATATTCATTGTTGATGGGCCATGCTGGTGGGGATGGAGGTGCTGCTTTTCATTCCAGTCTTCCAGCAACTTTCAGTCCCCTCCTCCAACACACACACACACACACACACACACACACACACAGAGCTGCCATATGCTGGTTAGTCCACCTCCCTTCCATCTCTTCCTTTCTTTAAGAGATGATGCATCATTGTATCGCTGTTGTGGGTCGGAAGGGATGTTGGCATTCATGGATTGCCCTCAACTGATGCCTCCATTATTTATTTATTTATTTATTTATTTAACAAATTTATATCCCGCCCCTCCAGCCACAGGAAGCCACTGTTGCCTTTGGGCCTTCTGTAACATTCAGTTCTGCACACAGCTTGGTGTCCGGGCGGGGGCATACCTTTGGCTTGCAAGAGGGTGTTATAGTATAGCTATGAGAGGCCTGACCATGTACGGAATCAGATGTATTTCTTCACAGTCCAGGCTCAGAGTTCCAAATGAACCACCCAATAGGGATGGGCGAACAGATCATAGTTCGGGTTCAGCTGTTCGGTTCCGTTGCGTTTGGTTCGTCCATTCGGATTCGGCTGCGTTCAGTTCGACCGTTCGGTTCGGCAGTTCGGTTAGTTCGCCGGGTCCGGGTTCAGCCGTTCGGTTCTACCTATCCATATCCATATGGTCCATATGGTATATATATGGGATGGGGGGAATCACAAACAACACTTTCGCCATTCGGTGTTCAGTTTTGTTCGGTATGTTCTGCCATTTTGCTGTTCGGTGTTCGGTTCTGTTTGGTATGTTCACGTTCAGGTTCGGGTTCGCATTTGGTAGTCCGAACAGGCTGAGTTCAGGCTGAACACCGAACTTCCGAACCGCGTTCACCCATCCCTACCGCCCAACCTCCCAGGTCCATCCGAGTATATGTGCATGTATGCATGCATCAAATTGCATAGTGTAATGTGCTCCCATATAGTGTCCCATGGTTTGGGGCTCCACATTCCTGATTTCTGGGGTTTAAGAGGTTTAGGAGTATTCTCCCACCTGACCCACAATAAGGATAGATACCATGGTTGCCATAATGGAAAAAGTTTATTCATTTTTCCTTAGCATGTACATCTTGTCTTATCCCCTTTTCCTACCTCGCGCCCTCCTGCCCACACTTGGTTGTGTTAATTTTGGTGCCGGTCCAGTCGGGAGTGATGGGGGTGAGGTTGTCTCCTTCTGCTGCTATTCCTCCCCCTGGGGCTCCACAGTTGTTGGCTGGGTCACTGTGGTGGTTGGTGAGTTGGGCCTGCAGGGTCACGTGGCCCTGAGTAGGTGCAAGGGTTGGGTACTCGGGCCTTGTGGCCGCGGGGCTGACTACTGGTGAAACCTGGTCAAGCACGGGTGGGGGGAGCTCTGAGGTATGGATCAATACATGATATTGTCGGGTCAATTTGGGTACTGGAAATTCAACAGGTATACTCATTTTTGCAGGTACTCATTTCAGCTCTAATTTAGCACAAATTCCTGGTTGCATGAAAGCCAATGGCAGTTTTGTCACTGACTTCCACGAAGGCCAAATTGTAGAGAAAGTAAGGTTGCCATGTTGGTCCCAAATATAGGCAACAGAGATAAAGTAATTAGGGATGTGCAAACAACTGAGTTCGGAAATTCAGTTCAGTTCAAAAATCAAGTTCAGTTCGAAAGTTCGGTTCGGTCGACCAAACTATTCGAGTTCGGTCGAATTCCAAACTTCAGAACTAAGTTTGTATATTCAAAACCGGGGTTTTTTGGCCTTCTGAACTGATTTGGATTCGACCGAACAGTTCGGTCAAATTCAAGTTCGGTTCAAAAGTTCGGTTCAGTCGACCAAACTGTTCAAGTTTGGTCCAAACTCCAAACTTCCGAACCGCGTTAGCACATCCCTAAAAGTAATGCCGTGATACGTTTTATTGGACCAATTCTAGTTGGTGGAGGTATGCAAGCTATCGAACTTCACAGGGTCCTTCATCAGGCAAGTCAGGAATGGTCACACTGAAGGTTACACTTAGCATATAGGGCCAGGTTTATAAATCTCCTATTTTTAATGTTGAATACTTGCTAGTTCCATGCCATCAGCTTTGATGGGATTATTCATGTCTATAACAGCTCATTAACATGAGGATTCCAAAAGACTGGCCCTTGTAGAATATAGGATTTGATCTTTGATGTTAGTGTTTACCTCAAGTACTGGATGCATCCATGATTTTTGTGTCTGGGCACCTTCAACAATCAATTAGACTGTGTGTGTCCCAAATCACAAATGAGTGTAAGTAGATGCTGAACAACCTCTACAGCTTCACTTCATTTATGCAACTTCACAATTTTGCTAATTAAAGAAATAATTTATGGCACTCCAACCCTTCCAGAAGTGCATATAAATTACATGACAGAAATTTTCAGTTTGCAAGTACTTTTTTTTTTTTTTGTAAAGTTGCATTGATAATTATATTAAAGTTTGCAAGAGCAGGACAAAAAGTTTACATCCTCCCAAGAATGCACTATGCTTACCTTATATCAGCATCACTACTGAAATCATCAGCGTTAACAGCCTTTGCCCATCCCAAAGTTATGACTTTCCAATACATCAGTAAGCACATACAATGTGAAAGTACATTCTGGTTGATGAAATGATATTTTGATTAATATTATCCAAAATCTTGAATCATGTCAAAACATTCATAGTTCTCCATAGGCTCTGATGTCAACAGAATGTAACAAAAAGAAGATCTGTACTAACTTGTCTGGCCTTTCCTTTTCCATAGCTATGGATTCTATGTGCAGCCAGAAACACATTAAGGCCCCTAATAAAAGTTCCAGAAATATGTTAGACTGAATCCACCCCCTGGGTTAGAAGGGGTGAAGGGAGGAAGTATTAGGGATGGGCAAACAGGTTGTGGTTTGGTTGTTCAGTCATTTGGTCATTCGGTTCGGTTGCCGAGTTCAGGTTCGGTGGTTCGGTTCGGTGGCGTTCAGTTCGGCCATTCGGAGGTCGGCTTTGGTTTCGGTATCTGTCTAGTTATCGCGTGGTCCCGTGATCGCGTCGGAAGCCAGGAACCAGAAATTTGAGTGCGTGCAGAGCTTGTGTGGCAAGAGATCGTGTGTGGTGTGGCTGGCTGGCTGTTTGGGTTTGTTTCGTCTGTTTTGGTTGTGTTTGACTGTGTGTTGGTTTGACTGTGTTGGTTTGGCTGGTTGGTGAGTTGGTGGGTGACTGTTGGTTTGGCTGGTGTTTTGGGGGAAAAAAATGAAGAAGACTGTTATGATTAAATGCCAGGGGGCCAAGGTGGTGAACCCAGAGCTGGTGGTGGAGGAGGAGGAATAGGAGGTTGCTGCTGCAGCCACTGCAACACCTTCAGTGGTGGTGGTGAAGGAGCGAGAGTTGGGCACAGGACGTGCTGCCACTCCTGCCAGGCTTTTAAACTTTTTTTTTTACTTTGAGGACAAGAAGAATACTATCCTTTAGAGACAGCTCACTGGTGTGCAGGTGGGTGTGTGCGTGGTGGGCAGTCAGGCACAAACAGTGGGCATAAGCAGGTGGCAGCGGATGTCTGCCACAGAGAGAGAGGGTACTGTGGGGGGCTCTTCCAGCAGTCAGGGACAAGCACAAGCACAAGCACGAGCACCGCAACCCAAACATGTGCCAGCCATCCCTAGCAAGGGTCTCCACTCTCCAGTTGCCATACCTACCTAGCACCCACAAATAAGGGCAGGATTTGCACGTGCCAGCCAGGGTCTTTCTAGTTACCATAACTAGCCCCCCAAAGAGGGCAGGATTTGCACATGCCAGCAAGGGTCTCTCCATTTGCCATCCCTAACATCTCCTAGCACTCCAAGGAGAGCAGGATTTGCACGTACCAGCAAGGGGCTTTCCAGTTGCCATCACTACTAGCACCCCAAGGAGGGCAGGATTTGCATGTGCCAGCCAGGGTCACTGTCTCCGGTTGCCATCCCTAGCACCCCAAGGAGGGAGGACTAGAGGCATAATCATAAATGCATATTACCTAGGTGTTGTTAACTTGTTTATGTGTTCCTGTTTCAGAGAGGGTGAGGAGGATGAGGAGGAATTAGGGATGGGTGAATAGAACCGAGTTCAGAAATTCGGTTCAGTTCAGAAATTCGGTTCGGTTTGGAAGTTCGGTTCAGTCGACTGAACTATTCGAGTTCAGTCCGATCTCTGAACTTCCGAACAATGTTCGGAAATTCAAACCCCATTGAACTAAATGGAATATTATCTTTTAGGGATGGGTGAACAGAGCCGAGTTCGGAAATTCGATTCGGTTCAAAAATTGAGCTCAGTTCAGAAGTTCGGTTCGGTTGACCAAACTCCAAACTTCCAAACCGCGTTTGTCCATCCCTAGGAGGAATCCGTTGCTGGTGCCAGGAGCAGGAGGACACCAAGGTGGAGGTCGCCAGTGCCACCGCATAGCCAGTCCGATGTCTAATGGTTTTATGAGAAGTGTGACAAATGTGCCATCTGCAAGGTAAGGCACAGGGGCTGGAACAAAAGGGAATGGATTGCCCTATGACCTTTTAGGAACAGAAGTCCCATACAGAGAGACTTGTGGAGACAGAATGCAGACAGGGCTTGACACAGACCACTGGTCCGATGCAGTATGTCACTTCTTATGTTCCTATCTTTTTATGTTCTTTAGATCTGCTAAAAAAGATTCAGGAGGTAGAGAGAGGATACCACATCGGGACTAATTGCCCATATTGAGAAGCTCCACAGCCAGAAGGTGACTAGGCTACAGATCTCTGGCATGGCCATGGAGCTGGAGCATCAGCGCCAGAAGAAGGGGGGGAAGGCAACCCGAAAGTGATGCCATCAAAGCCCTTCCCCCTCCTCCAGCTCCAATGTGGAGTCCCCTGGGCTCTGGGGCCGAGGTGGAGAGGCCCACCGAGGACTTTGTGACTGGCCTACAGCAACAAGCAGCCACTATGAAGAACCGACTGGTGGAATGGTTCCAGGTGGTCAAGGTATGTGAAAAGAAGGTAGAGGTGTAATTGCAGTACGTCTCTAAGTATGTTTCCACCAAGATGGCCAACCTGGAACTCTTCCGCCAGTCGGTCTCCAAGTGGCAGGCGTCTGTGGCAGGGGCTCCTGAATATGCCATCCAACACTGCTACCAAATGCCAGCGGGTGTGATGCCCCCTGCCCCATAGCTCATGTGCACCCCTTCTGAGAGGGGTGGCTGCTCCCACTCCCACCATCCCCAGGGGTGTCCTCCTGCTTCTGCTGCTGCTGCCGTGCACTCTCTAGAGCCCACCAGACCCTCTCCACCAGTGCATCCTTCCGGAGGCCATAGAATGTTGTCTGGCATGCCATACTGCCCTTGACCCTGGGGTCCAGCATGGTTTCCAGGACATATTGTTCCCGCTACAGGAGCTTGTCAAAACGTGCCCTCAGTCCTGCCTTCAGCTTCTGCACCAGGTCAAACACTTCATCAGCCAGCTCCCTGCCCTCAGGGCCACAATCCCGCCCCTCAAGAATCTCGAGGGATGGACCAGAGGGGTCACCTAGCTGAGGGTGGCGGTGGAGCTGCTCACAGTCTCCATCACGGTCAGGAACAGTCTCAAGACGAAGACGGTGTGCGCCAGGATCTCCCATTATGCCCCCTTAAACCCTTGAGGTGCCCCGCTGTCTGTCACCAATTCAACCTGATGCAGGCTGGCTTTCTGCTCGAGAAACCACTCGAGCATCAGGAAGGTGGAATTCCACCATGTGTAGACATCCTTGACTAGCTGGTGCACTGGGGAGTCTTGCTCGGCCTGCTTCGACCGGAGGAGCTCGCTGCCCTTCACGCTCTGGTTGAAGAATCCCATCAGCTTCCTCCCTCACTCAATCAGGGAGCTAAGGGTGCCTTCCCCAATC